>OZ026613.1:114004171-114396671 GCA_964020975.1 Hermodice carunculata
ATGAAAGGGACTTTATTGACTCTACTATAAAACATCTCTGTAGCAATCTGTCAAGTTACACAAAAACACATAATTACAAATACAGACTACATTTCAAATACAAAACCAATACAAGTGCCAGAAAAAGGTCAAGGTATACGCACACACACACAAGAAACCCAAGACTAATACAGAAAAAAGGTCAAGGTATCAGACTTCAGACACACAGAAGAACTTACAATGCGTTCCCTCCCAATACAAATGCCAGAAAAAAGGTCAAAGTTAACACACACACACACACACACACACACACACACACACACAGAAAAACAGATAATGCGTTCCCTGTTATACTAATAGTACTAGCGACATATTTTTCTACAGTTTGAATAATTTTACTATCTTCTACTGTCATTAACATAATAAGTATTTGATCAGAAACATGTTGACTGAATATACCAAAAATAAAAAAACTTTAAACATTGCTTTAGTCATGACTTTGCAAAGACTTTCGAACATATTACATTCCATCATAAGGTGGTATACATTTTCGATTTGGTTACAAAATGCAAAAAGTCAGTCAGAAACGTTTATTTGCCAAAATATAATTGTTATGGATACACACAGTGTGTAATATTGCAACTCGAAGGTACATGACAGTTAGAGTCGTTAGAATACAAAAATAGATGAGTGTCTGGATGATACCCAAATAAAGGACTAGAGTGCGCTATCACTGGGGCCACCAAAACGGAGGTAGCTTAATGAACAAACTGATTATTAACAAAATTACCATGAAATCCATAAAGATACTAAGAATGACTAAAACATGTACACACAAAAATGTTTATTAGACAAGACTAGAATCAATTATTACACACATAACAGTTTGGCACAGTGCATATATCTTAATACCTGTTAGTAAAATAAACCTGAGAATGAGAGTGTTTCAAACATCTCTGTAATACAAGATGGAAGGGTTTTGATTAGGGATGGGACATAGTATCTTATACATTTTTCAGAGGTAATATTGGTAAGCCTTGGAGGAGGAACATTTTCTCTATTTATGGTCAAGTGAGAATGAATTTGTACAGGAGTTGTATATAAATTGCTCAAGTAGTGCAGTAATTCACTTTTACATATCAATAATAAAACTAAATTGATCTCAACTGAAAAACCACAGGTACTTTTAAGGTGTTAAATTTTTTTAAAAATTCGATATGTGTGGGCATTAAATCTTCCTGAACACATAAGGCGTACAGCTTCTTTTCTGTAAAAGGAAAATCCGTTCGCATGAAAAAACCCAGGCAAGCATAGAATAATTGATATATGAATAGAAGAGAGAGAGTTGTAAATTAATAACAGACCACTAGCCGGGATGTATTTATGTAGTTTCTTAAACATACCAATAACTTTAGATAGTTTATTTGCTACTTTATTTATATGAGCATTCCAATTTAAGTTGTCCTGAACTGTTAAGCCAAAAAAATTGAATTCTTCCACTTTTGACATTAGAATATTATTCATTTTTAGATTTAAAGCAAAATTTCTCTCCTTTGATAGAAATGAGATAACATGTATTTGGCTTTGCGTATGTTTATTGATAGTTTATTTGCTGCAAGCCAGTCGACTACCTTATTCAATTTAAAATTTATGCTGTTCGATGCGTCTTGTTCATACGATTCAGTATTAACATGAAGAAAAGGGCAACATAGAGGGCTAATTTTAATTGTATCATCAGCATACTGAATTGATTTGAACTTGGAAGATGCTTTGTGCATGCCATGTGTATAAATAATAAAAAGAAGAGGTCCAAGTATGCATCCTTGTGGAACCCCGGTTTTGATAGGAAGTGGTTTGGAACAGACATTGTCAAATAAAACAAACTGTGACATATTCTCAAGGTAATTGCTATACCAATGTAAAGCAGTGCCGGTGATACCATAATCCTCCAAATTATTTACAAAGAATGTGATGATCCAAAGTTCCAAAAACTCTAGACAAGTCACAAAATTTGCTTATGGGTAGATTACCACGGTCAAGAATTTGAATGGTAACACAGAAAGCCGACACTTAATGCCCTTAATAGTACAATTTGTACTATTATCGCCTAACCTTTTATACAGGCTATGCAGTCAATACTTGAACACAATAAAGATCACGCTTGATTAATGTACGTCCTTGACATTTTCCTGAGTCGAATGTTGTTACCATTGTTTCTACTATTAGGGAGCTACCACTGCAGTGTTAGGTCAAACTCCATGGCTAAGATCTAGAAACTCAGGGATTATCAGGTGAAAACTTGGTGCAAGCACTCTGCAGGACCCATTCCCATTAACGGGTGATACATATTCTTCCAGGGCAAGCATTCAGCAGGACCCATTCCCATTACTGGGCGATGTATAGTGTTTAATAGCAAGCATTCACCAAGAGCAATTTTCACTATTGGACGACATGTGGTTTTCCAGGGCAGGCATTCACAATCACCCATTCCCTTCTCTGGTAATACATGTTTTTAAAGAGCAAACATTCACTGGGACGCGTTCCCATGAACGAACGCTATATGGTCTTCCAGGACCCATTCCCATAGCTGGATGATATACCTTTCCCGGGGCAAGCATTCACCAGGACCTATTCCCATCACCGGATGGTAAATTGTGGTCTTCTGAGACCGGCATACCCAAAGACACCGTTTCCACCATGGAGCGTTATGTCGTCTTTTACCCAGACAACGGACCTTGGGCAACAACAACCAGCAGCTGCAGTACATGGATCAAAGGAACTGATTTGTTTGTTTATTTATTTATTTATTTATTTATTTATTTATTTATTTATTTATTTATTTATTTATTTATTTATTTATTTATTTATTTATTTATTTATTTATTTATTTATTTATTTATTTATTTATTTATTTATTTATTTATTTATTTATTTATTTATTTATTTATTTATTTATTTATTTATTTATTTATTTATTTATTTATTTATTTATTTATTTATTTATTTATTTATTTATTTATTTATTTATTTATTTATTTATTTATTTATTTATTTATTTACCCTGGGTAGCCCTTTCAGAGCAAAGCTCTGTTCTTACAAGGGGCCCAGCATACATCAAGATAATAAATACAAATACAAGTAAAACACATTGAACAATATATACACAAAAATATATACAATACTACATAGTAGCAGGGGTACCAAAATGATTTGAAAAGAGCATCCGATTCAGAAATAGAAGCTTTTATATAATACTTTAAAAGTAGGCAGGTCTTCTGCTCTCCTGATAAAATCTGGTATGGCATTCCAGGTGATAGCACCATTGTAAGCGAATGACTTTTTAAAAACGTTGCATTTACGGTTGGTACTTAAACATTTAATGTAGTGGTACTTCTTGTGTTGTAAATATTTACATCTGACACACGAGTCACTTGATCTGACAGATAATGCGGTGCTAATACATGTATTGACCCTGTAGCTCAATCAGCACTTGAAAACCTAATAACATGTGAATGCCAGGAGACAGTGATTGACTTACTGTTTGTACATATCAGAAAATCTTCGCCGCTCTGAAATACACTTGTTGGCGGCATATACAATGCCAGTTGCAGATGTGATTTCCATCCAGATGCATTCACTGTTGCGCGATTTAGATCAGTACATCTGGTGAAAGAGACATGGTTTCTGACATAAAGTGCGACACCGCCGTTGCGTAATTATAGATCTTTGCTTAACAGAGGTTGGAAACTATCTACAGTCAAGAGGTCTTCAGGAAAGGTAGAGGAAGAGTCATGCTTCACAGCCAGTAATGAAATCAATTTTCTCAGTCTCAGCCAAGAGGTGAAATTCGTCAAGTTTACCTTCACGTTTAATGCTGCATACGTTAGCATGACAGACTGAACAAGTTTTCAAAGTATTGTCAGTTGGCCCTGGGTTTGGGTGAATGTCAGAGAAAAGAGCTCTGTACAATGTCAAAATGATGTGGCGCAGGAATACTACAAGAACCATTATGAGGGACAGGAATATTGAAAAGAGTAACGTGGAAACTACTTCATGGTGACATTTAGCCATAGAGAAGTGCATGTCCATGTCCAAAACATAAATAGCATTACAGAATAGGCCAATCACAGCTCTTTACTGTTGTAAAAATATACCCATTATGGAGGTTCTTAGAGTGGGAAAGAAATTGCATTCGTTGGACACTGTGGGACATGGACGTTCGTTACTCGATGTATGTATCTATGAACAGTAGTATCAACTGTATACACTTTTAGACAGACATGGGGAAAAACAAAACTAGGAAAGATGATTTGCTGCATAGCAAATCAGTGTGTCTCTTCAAAGCATATTGGTATGGCAATGCACAACTATTCCATAACACAGGAGTAGAAGTTGGAATGGCATCTCTATCTATTACACCTTTGAAGTTATTCAAGATTTTGAATTTCTAATGGTACTATTTAACATAACTTAAATTGCTACAACTTTAAATGTTTAGTTCATTAGGTGCGCAATGATCAATCACCCCCTAGTAGAAGTTGGAATGACATCTCTATCTATTATAGTGTTGAAGATATTCAATATTGAAAATTTTGAATACTGCTAATTAACATAATTTAAATCGCTACAACTTTATTTTAGATTCATTACATGTCCAATGGTCAACAGCCCCTAGTAAAAGTTTAAATGACATCTCTATCTGTAATAGATTTGAAGATATTCAAGTTTTAAAATTTCCAATGCTGCTAATTAGCATAATTTAAATTGCTACAACTTTTGTTTAAAATTCATTAGATGCGCACTGATCATTAACCCTCTGGTAGAAGTTAAAATGACATCTCTATCTATTATACTTTTGAAGATATTCAAGACTTAAAATTTCAAATGGCCCTAATTTGCAAAATTTTAAATATCTTCATTCCTCTGTATAAAACGGTCAAACTCCTTGTATGGACGTACAATCATGCCAAGTTTGGAGTTTCCTTGTATAATAGTGTGCGAGAAAAGTGTCGGGACAAAATGAAAGAAAGAAAGAAAGATAGAAAGATAGAAAGATAGAAAGAAAGAAAGAAAGAAAGAAAGAAAGAAAGAAAGAAAGAAAGAAAGAAAGAAAGAAAGAAAGTAAGAAAGAAAGAAAGAAAGAAAGAAAGAAAGAAACAGAAAAGTGTGTGTTGACACACACACTTTAACAAGTAGACAGTGGCGCAAAACGTACAACAGGCCCGTCCATGGCACAAAATATACAAGGCAGTGACCAAAACTCCGAAATGATAGAGTATTTCCAAGAGCTGCTGCTAACAGTAACCTATGCGTAATATGTAATTTAACCGACGATAAGTAATGTCAATGATATAAGTATAGTGCTTAGTACGCGGGTATAAATATAAAGTACATAGTCACATCAATGTATCTAAGTATACGTAAATTTTACATATGTGCCGAAGCGATTTACCCAAGTACTGTGTATATCGAAAAATTGATGCGTCTATTTACAGATTTTAAGACGTATATTGTTTTAATAGTTAAGTGGTCATAAATAGCAGGTAAGGGAGTCAGACTGACAATACGTGAACAGAGACAGACCATATTGAGTTACCAACATATCGCCCATCAGGCTGAGTCAACAATAAATCGCCAACCTTCCGAGTCAACCATGGATCGCTGGTGATACCATCAACAACGTCGTTGCATAAGGAATTGTAATAAGCGTGCAGAATGGAAATAATGACCAAATAAAAATAGATGTGGTAAGGCATGTTGAAAGGAGCACGAAGAAATATAATACTATGTGTTGCGTACATTTAGAGAAATATGAGGATTGCTAGGAGTTGAATACTCTTAGCGTAAGAACCTAGAAGTAACATGCATACAACTTATCGTTAAACTTGATTTGATGATGATGAATCAGACCATATTTACAGCCATACATGCAGCTGATATGTACATCCAATGCAGACACCTAACGTATAATAATACTCATTAACATTTTGCCAAGTTAGAACAATACAGGGATTTGAAGCATATGCTGGTATGTACATCCAATACAGACACCTAACGTATAATAATACTCATGAACATCTTGCCAAGTTAGAACAATACAGGGATTTGAAGCATACTGCTAGAACCCGTAGTATAGCAAAGGCTTGATAGCATTTAAAGTCGTTTTGGAGATGCCAATAATCAATGATAGCATAGAGTTTCTGATATCGGGTGAAGTCAACGCGTGTGGGTGACCAACATGTTTGAAACAACAGGGATGCAAAAGTTTAAAATACGCATTTGCCTACAGGTCCGTTTAATACAAGGAGACAAGGACTGAAATTTGGTCGGACAGCTCAGGTAGCAGGTTTTAGAGGCTCGACGCAGGTTTCATACCGCGTGCCTTATGTATAAATGAGCCCATTACATGATTTGACACCAGATTATTTGTCGCCTCATGTCACCCTTGTGTCAGATGTTGCCTCTTGCAATACCAGGCGCTCTCATATATTAGATGCTGTACCTGTAGTAAACAGATCGGCCTTTAAACGTTCCTTTGCATTTTGTACTGCAATAGTATGGAATAGTGTTCTGAATCAATAGGAGGTGCCGATGACATTTTCTTTTAAGTTCAGATACAAACAGTTTAATTTTAGATAACGCGGAGAGCCAGTTGGTATATTTTAATTAGGAAGCGGTTTCTCATTAGAAGTGCCCATGTTTGATTGCATTTTGCGTTTTTATCTTTCATGATCATTTATATTAATTGTGTATGGTTAGCTTTATCTTGTAGGCCTACCCAAGCTTTTGTACTTTTGATTTTATTTTTTTGTATATGTATGTGAATGTATATGCATTATTATTTTACTGGGCCCGATTGAAAAACAGCATTTGTTCAATCGGATTCCCAGAATAAATGTATAATAATAATAATAATAATAATAATAATAATAATAATAATAATAATAATAATAATAATAATAATAATAATAATAATAATAATAACTGTTATTTTTTATAACTGTTATTATTATTATTATTATTATTATTATTATTATTATTATTATTATTATTATTATTTTCAGGAGTACAAGCTATATCACAAAATCTTGGGAATTGTTAGGAAAACGCAGGGTTATGCTTAAAATTTTTGGGCTTTGCCCAACAAAAACCAGAATTTTTGTACATGAAACAGCTTTAAGCCAAAGGCCAGGATTTTCACAGGGATTGAACTGATTATACAGGTTCAAAACTCTACGATATGTGCAGTGAAATTTCTGAAACCCCGAGTTTTATGACATCCCAAATTCCGGGGTTTCAGGAAGATACAAAACCATGGGTTTGAAATGGTACAAAACCCAGGGTATTGTGAATTACTGAACAATTAAAAAACAAACCCCACAGAAATCATAAAATCCATGGGCTTCTAACAAAACCCTGGGTTTTGTTGATACATGAAATAACAGAAGCATGATGAAATTCCCGGTGAAATAATTTACAAAACCGTAAAGGGCGTAAAGAGATCAGACTGCGGAATAAGGTAATGGCTACCACAAAGTGGCTCTGGACTGAAGGACACAAATGTAGAAACCGTGGATTTTGTTCATAGCTAAGCATTGCAAGCACAAACCCCAGAGTTTTACTTAAAGTCCCTGAATTTCCCTATGATTCCTTGGGTTTTGCACAGGTGCAAAATACTAGATCAAACCGAATGGCTTTTTTTTTATTATTTTTTAAAACCATGGGCTTTGTGATGCCAACCTCTAAGTTTCTAATGAAAATCATGGGTTCCATGATACAACACCAATTTTCTTTTTCTTTTAATAATACTGGGTTTCATTACAAAACGAAAAATTTTGTGCGCAAAATCCAGAGTTTTGTTACAAAATGGTGGGCGGCCTGCGCCAATCCCTGGGTTTTACATGGAATGTTACTGAGCAAATTTCGCATAATGCATGTTCGTTCCAAAACCCTGGGTTTGGTGAATCAAAGTCATTACCTGCAACAACCCACGATCAATCTCAGGGTTTCCGTAGTTACCCTGGGTTTTGAATTTTGAAATGACGGAGCAAAATCCATGGTTTTGAAATATTATGAAATTCTAGATACTGTGATGTCACAAAACCTTGAGATTCGCAAGTTATAATTTGAATAATAGAACCCAGGGATTTCTACATACAATAACTTGAAGTTAAGGGGCAGGATCTGCACAGGGAATAAAATGACATTTCTGATTGGTGGTTGCATAGATATTTATAACTGTAAAATATGAGCCGTGAAATTTACGAACCCTTGGGTTTTGTGACATCACAAATTCCTGAGTTTCGTGGAGATATAAGAAAATAGTTTTGCAAGGGTACAAAATCTAGTGTGTAGTGAAATGTTGGATGTTTCAAGCACAAAACCCTGAGATATCACCACAAATACCCAGGTTTTGTTGATAAATGGAACAGAGAAGGCATGGTGGAATTCTTATGAAATAATTGACAAAACTGTAGGTTTTGTCAATAACTGAACTTTTCGGGCACAAAACCCAGAGTTTTTCTTAGAAATCGTTTTGCTACCATTCACTTGAGTTGGTAAAAATGCTATATAACAAAGCAGAAGTAGGGGATGCTTGTCATAACCGGAACTTCTAGAAAAGAAAAACCCCTGGGTTTCATTATCACAGGGTTTTGTACATAATACCTCCGGAGTTTTGTGAGTTATTGGACAATACAACTTCCATAAATCTATACATTCTGAGCTTGTTGGCGACAAACATCGCTTATGGATTGGCGGAGATGCCTTCCGACGGGAACAGGTATATTCCACGCATATAGGTGACTATTTTATGCATCCACTCATTGCGCCTGCTGGGAATATTTGTATTCAAGTTGTTCTTTTGAAAAAAAAAAAAAACGTAATGAACGTTATGTGGCGTCAGTCAGGACAAATTATCAAATAAATATTATCAGACCTACAGAGGTTGGTTTCTTTCTTACTTTTGGTCAAACTAAAGTAAGAATGAAATGTATAAGCCTTGTCATAGTAGAAGATGTACCATAGCTTCCCACTGATACAGATTTATCAGGCAAAGCATGGCACATTAGTAAGCTGATTTCCAGTACATTTACCGTGCTGCTGAATGCCTTACATGCCTCAATACTGGACATGTAGAATATTAGATGAGATGAAGATCACGGTTTCGAACTGAACGCATCTAAAAAACGCATGGAGCAGAAGCATTGGCAATAGAGTTGATTATCTCCATTCGCGCTTACTTATTAGACATACAGGACCAGCAATGCGTAGGGAATCTAGCATTAGATGGCAATGGCAAACATCGTTTGTGGCATTGGTTGTTTGACCTGTGAGATACTAAATCAAACCTGAAGTGGCACAAAAGTTGCAACTACCTCCTTATGCTGAAGTTTCGTTCTCCTGTCTATATTTGACATGAACTAAGATATAATCTTCAAATCAGAGGAACTTTTCACATCCCACTTATGTTACTTTGTATGTTTTCTCTTGTATGCGCCGACAAAGCTGCTTTGAAGACAATGTGTGTACCTGCAGCAGACAGATTATGCAAATTTACACAGGTTTTAAAATTTGTAGCTCACAATATTAGTCTTTCATCAGACTATTCAAATATATGATATCGCCCCGTTGCCTCAAAAAATGCATTTCAACGTATGACTGGCTGATAATTCTGCTGTTGATCATGTGTGAAAACACATTTTGCCTCAATTGACGATGCAAGTCAACTGAGGTCATCGAATGAGTGGTGGTCCGTCCGTCAGTCTGTCCATCTGTCCATTCATCGGTCCATCTGTTCACAATTCACATTCTCCAGTTATCCAAAATTTAGCCAGATCCGCTTCAAACCTGGAAGGAATGTACTTTGGGTCGGTCTCTACCAAGTTTGTTCAAATAGTCAAGCTCCATTGGGGTTCAGAATTTTCTAGGACCTAAATCTCCATTTGTTCAAGAGGTAGCGTTGCATTTTTCTCTACATGTTTATGAAGTTTTATGCTTTTTCGAAATTTTTAACTTCTCTGAATCCGTCATACAGATTGTGCTAAAAATTGGTGGAAATGTACCTTGTGGAAGGGTCAAACAAAGCTGTTCACTTGATGGCGATGCTGGGGGTTAGATTGCGGTATTTTTGAGGTTGAGAAGTACACAGAAGATGTGTCACTGTTGTTCCTGTTTGTATAATAATACAGTGAAACCTCACTATACCGAATCCCCTTGGGACCGGAAAAAAGTGTTCAGTATAGTGAGGTGTTCAGTATAGGGAGGTTTTATAGCATTGAAAGTATATATTCTGGACCGAGAAATGGTGTTCAGTATAGAGAGGTGCTCAGTATACGGAGGTGTTCGGTTAGAGAGGTTCTACTGTAATACTGATCCATTTTGACACTAAGGTGGCTCTTCGACTTGGACTTTACTGTATAAACACTATACTTACACGCACTTGCAGATCACTATGTGTACTACACATTGCTAAATAGGTAAAGCAAGACATTTGCCGCCTTTGATATTAAACTAGTCAGATGTACATTTTATAAGCTCTCTACCTGTGTAATTTTTTTAAAAAATTAGGACCAATTGGGCATACCTCTTACAATGCAACTTTGAAAAAAACCCTCATCACGATACCGTTGGTATATTGAAAGGAGCAGCTATATATCCTTTTTACATCTACTGTCCTTGAGCCAGTTACAAATTGCTCAACTGCTAATGTCCCCTTTGAAGAGTGGTTAATTAAAGTTGCAAGTGGCGGATTTCTTTTGATGCTAATTATTGAACCAAGGCAGTGTCGTTTGGTTGTAGCGACATATGTAAACTTTAAAAACCCGCAAGCAGAACCTATTTAAATCATCGATTTTTCATCTTGATGGCTTCCAAATCTGTCAAAATTGAAACCACAAAGAGCTTTCAGAGTGGTTGTTGAGTGTTGTTTAATCTCTTTCAGTGCCAATTACGGCTAAAGTCGATCTACTTAGGTCGGACAAGTCTGAATTAGCATTAGGATCCCAGATTCGCATTCGTCGTAAATAGACCTTTTACTCAAGTACCAGCATTCTTGTAGTTCCAGAGATAAGCTGTTGATTCAGTCCAAAATTTGGCACTAAATTTTGCCATTTATCGGTCTGGTCCATTGTCTGTATCTCTTTGTCAACATACATTTTTCTGTTTTTCCTGAAATTTTCTTTTCTTTCTTTCTTTCTTTCTTTCTTTCTTTCTTTCTTTCTTTCTTTCTTTCTTTCTTTCTTTCTTTCTTTCTTTCTTTCTTTCTTTCTTTCTTTCTTTTTTTTTTCTTTCTTCTTTACCAGCAAATTTGTCCGACACTTTTTCTCGGACACTATGATATATAGAAACTCCAAACTTGGCATGATTGTACCTCCATACAAGGAGTTTGACCGTATTATACAGAGGAATGAAGATGTTTAAAATCATGCAAATTAGGGGCAATTGAAATTTTAAATCTTGAATATTTCAAAAGTATAATAGATAGAGATGTCATTCCAACTCTACGGGGGGGGGGTATTGACCAATGCACATCTAATGAATTTAAAACAAAAGTTGCAGCAATTTAAATTATGCTAATTAGCAGCATTGGAAATTTTAAAACTTGAATATCTTCAAAACTATTATAGATAGAGATGCCATTTTAACTCTCTAGGGGGTTGTTGACCATTGCACATGTAATGAATCTAAAGCAAAAGTTGTAGCAATTTAAATTATGCTAATTAGCAGTATTCGAAATTTTAAAACTTGAATAACTTCAAAGCTATAAAAGATAGAGATGCCATTCCAACTTCTACTCCTGTGTTATGGAATAGTGTACATAGCCACACCAATATGCTTTGAAGACATACACACTGATTTGCTATGCAGCAAATCATCTTTCCCAGTCTTTGTAATCATGTTTGGCTGCCAACACAGACATATTATTCTTCCTCGGATTCTTTCTTTCTACTCTTCTTTCTTTCTTTCTTTCTTTCTTTCTTTCTTTCTTTCTTTCTTTCTTTCTTTCTTTCTTCCTTTCCATGGTACCCAAATTTGTCCACGCGGAATCTCATAAATTGCCGCATCTGCAATCACCAAGTTTGGCACAGAGATTCGTCTACCAGTGAAGTTCTGCACCTGGGTATTGAATTGCCATGTTATTCATAATTATGCAAATTTGGGACAATTAAAATTTTTAAAGCTTCATAGCTTCCACGCTTTTACATATAGAGATACCATGCTCACCTCAATTCATAGGTTTATGATGAAGCCCTACACATCGAGTGGTGAGGCAAAGTTGTAGGATTTTCATTTGTATAAATTAGGCACATATGCAAAATTTAAAGCAAGAATATCTTCAAAACTATTACAGGTACAGATGCCAAACCGACTTCAATTTAGGGGTTTGGGGTACAGCCCTATCCACTAAACAGTGAAGCAAAATTGTAGGATTTTGATTTAAGCCAATTAGGCACATATACAAAATTTAAATTTTGAATATCCTTAACTATTATACATAGAGAATCCAAACCAACATCTATGTATAGGTTTGTGATACAGCCCAATCCATCGAACATTGAAGATGGGCTTTAGGATTTTAATTTATGCAAACTTGGTACATGTGACAAGTGGACATATTCTAAATTATAGACATACCATTAGAATTTATTACAAAATTCCAGAAAATAATTCCCAGGCTGAAGTCCGCAAATCAGTCCTTGTCAGCAAATAAAATGCATCATTGCAAATAATACTGGCCTTGAAGACACCCAGGTAGAATTGCTGTGAAGCAAATCTACTTCTCTAGTTACTATTGTCTTTTGTCAGCTTACTCTCCACTTTTGTATGTACAAGAGGGATTGATCTTGGACATCACCCTGTTTTCCAACTGTTTTCAATAAAATATGTTTAAACCAATGAATACAGCTTGCACAGTTTTCTCAACCATTCTGATTTTGGGCACAACGTTATGTTTTCATCTCACACGTCCCTCGTTCACGCCTCAGCACCCATGCCGTGGGCGGTGCCCCCTTGTTTGTATCCCTGGTCGAACGGTTCGGGAATTAAGTGATGAAAAGACATGGGAGGTCATTTGTGGATTGAAAGAAAGTGTGTTTTCAAATGAAACGTATCAGCGTGACCAACCATGCAGATGAGTGGAGCAGAATTCAGTATGAGGGGAGTGTTATGACACATTGCGCACAGGTGACCACACCACAAACAACTCACGCCACTTTGTGACCACGGCTTGGTATTCTCCCGGGCTCCAACGAGAACACATTGGTCGGATTTACTTTCTCTTGGGTTGAAGAGTCAAAGTCATTTACAGTGGCTGAACATTTTATACTATTTCACAAGCTTCTTGGAAACTTACTCGTATGGAGGATTTTTGAACTTATTGGGGAACAGCAACTCAATGGACGGGAAGCGTCAACTTGGCGGCTTCATGTGGCTCATCCTGGGCTGGGCGGCCAGCATCGCAGGCGCAGGTAGGCTAATTATGAATTGACCAGCGCCAAAAGAAAAAGATAAGCGTTATTGCTTCGTTTCAGATTTTTTTTCTTTCTTACAACAGTCTTCGTTCTTTTGTTATGGATAATTGCCAATGAATCATTGGCCTAATGAAGTTATCTTGGGAAACTATTGTTGGCTTCGACCGGTAGAGATCATGTGAGGTCATACCGGACAACACAGCAATGGACTCCATGATACTTGATGTGCACAAGATCACGCGTTGTTCATGATTAAGATCTACCGTTATGACAGCAGTTTAAGTTAATCTAGTATTTAAAAAGACAATGACAAATTAAAGACAAATGAATATTACCACAATAAAAGTGGTTGTGAATAAAATATTCAAACGTTTGCATATTCGTAAATGTAGCTACCAAACAAATACCACACTAATGTGTATCTGACTGAGGACCACAAATACTTGCTTCCATCTCGTAACTTTTCAGCGTACAGCTAGCCATTCCAATTAAGACACTCCTTGAATGAATCATGAAGGAAACTAACGGACAAACAGATTACTCTTTTTAGTATTTGCATGCTACAAAGGGACACAAAACATATTCTCCCTGTAGCACTTGTGCGCTGGTTTGGAGGCTTATTTTAACGACAAAAATAGTTAGTTTGTGTCATTGATGGAATAAGAGGTACCAAAGTCTAACTAAGGTATACAAAAAATAGGATCCACCTCCAAATTACTACGATAAAACTAGATCCAGAGAGTCAATGCATAAGCTTTCCTCTAAAACATGACGGGGGGGGGGGGTATTTTAAACTAATTTTTAAATAGACAAAGCATCCGGTTTTACGTAACTTATCATGATTGTAATTGCGGATCACAAATGTTGGGACATGCAATGATGAGAAACAAGAAATATATTTTATATGGCCTATGTGGAATGTATGAATAGTTAATACTTAATATAACTGAATGCCTGGAAGCGCATTTATATGTCTTAGTCACATTAAAACACAGATCACGGGCAAGTAATGGACTCTCATCTACACCATACGGAGGTGGTGGAGCTGATAGAGTATTTGTGCACTCTCTAATATGACTGCTTTGTCCATGAACTTGTATATGTGAAATATTATGTTTGTTTATAATTTTTCTCCTCAATATTGACTGTTTTTTAAACTTGCCTGTTCCGTCCAAGAACTTATGCAATCGAAATGTAATATTTCCTTATATTTGTTTTTCTCAGTACTGATTTTTTGAACCATGTGTACTACGAGTACGAAATAAAGATATATATATATATATATATATATATATATATATATATATAACAGCTACAAGTAGAATTTTTGTGAACTTAAAAATATGGGTACCTTATTTAGTTTGACAGCAGTGCATACCCTTCGGGAACTTTATACACGTAGGTAAAACAGCTAAATGTGCGACTGCGTTCTTGTTGATTTTAAAATGGGTTACATCATACATACATACACACACACATACACACACATACACATACATATATATATATATATATATATATATATATATATATATATATATATATATATACATATATATATTATTATTATTATTATTAGTGTTTAAGTTAATAGTATTTAAAAAGATATTTTAATGTTTTCATTCGTTAAATTGAAGAGAACAAAATCAGTTTAGAAACAAAGCATTTTCAAAAACATTGTCAGAAGTAGACTCATTTTTCCTTTCAACAGGGTCAAACATGCTCTGCATCAATAGTCATTGGGCTTTCGTTCCAAAACTTTTATTTTGGACATGGTGAGAACAATGGCCAATGGTGGAGTGTTGGCACGTTTTTCTCTTTGACCTTGCATATGAGTGATGCACTTCCTGGTTCAGCGAAAGGAGGACTGCCTTCACAGTTCCGGGACGAATATTACTACGACAGCCAATTACAGGAACTTCTTTGCCACATCTATTAGATCAATGATCAAAGAATATAGTGAATCGTTATCAAAGAAGGCCATTCCGTAGAACTGTTTTCAATTGGGCCCTGTAAAGTATTTGAACAAGCAAATCAAGGAATACACAAGATACAATACAGTCACACGGGAGACAATACAAACAAAAGACAGATAGAAACACAACGTGAAACGTGTTTAACGGACACTAAATTATTGTTAACATGAGAGCGGTTATTTTCAAAATAGAAATGTATATAGATACATTTCAGAGAAAATTTTCAACAGAGCAAATAAAATTTGGACAGTTATTCAATTCAGTGACACGCTGGTAAGCAATGATCGTTTGTTACTAATCCCATTGACTGTCAGAACTAAAGAACAAGAACTTCTTGACAGAGAGGCATTCGAATTATTTTGCTACTCAGTGTATCTTATCAGAAAGATAACTTAGTGGAATTCCATTCATACATATCAATGTTAAATAAGCTTTCTGACAAACTGTTAATATCTGCTTGCCAAACGTACCTTGTGTAAATTTGGTTCAACATCGGTTTCACAAACGCAATTTAATTTAATTTAAACATATTTATTTTCAGTGCATTTCCCAATGATACAGAATATAACTAATCTGGGGGTTCTCATTAAGAAGTAAAGTATGCAACTGATTGCTACATCAGAACCAACAATTGTGAATGAATCAAATAATCGTGCCAATTCAGTGTACACTCAAAGACAACACTGAGATATTTAAACAAAACTGAGCGGGTCGATTGCGTGACCATGCGTGGTGATATTTTGGCCAGAGGGTGGGGTTGACAGTGTCAAGGTCAATGAGCAGGACTGCAAGGATTGGCCACTCAATGGATTGCCACTAAGTCAACGTGCAGGATACAGGTATTCCTCTAGAATGGAGAAGTATACTAAATTTTCCGAGTTCAATACTGTATCAGCAAAAATATGTACAGAACACTTTAAAACATAATGTCATATCAGCCGCATGGTCCACCCCTAAATTTAGCCGTAGCACTTAGCGAGAAGCAATACGACAGGCTCATCTGACAAAGGTTTGATGAAGTGTTCATGAACCAGCATTTCAGCCTGACATCCAGATCATCGATTGAAGCAAAATCAGCTGCAAACGTTGGTCTGCCTGAGATTTTAGTCGAAAAAGCAGCTCTCACAGGGGAGGGACAAAGTTGAATTGAATATTTCTAACATTGTACCTTTGGTTCCATTATTACTAATGATATATTGAGCCATCAGGTGAGAGAAGAACTTTAATGTAGCAGACCACATATTTGAAAAAAAAAGAAACTTTGAAATTTAGACGCACTGATCCCAAGAAACTGCTTTTTTTTAAACCAGAGATGTTTTGTAACAATCATGTAGACCTTACGTTATATGAGGCACACAAAGAGTAGTCCACAAATGATGTTTTGGCGTATGTTCCATGCAAAGTTTTAATAGACCAATGTTGCTTAACCCATATACATTGTATCTACATGAGTTAAGTCTACGGTTTTCTTTTACACCAGTCAACTCAGATGAAAATACTAAAATTGTAGAAAATTTGAAACCCAAAACAAGTACCGGACATGATAATATATCAATGAAACTTCTTAAAGGTTTAATTCATTCTATTTCTAAACCACTTGCCACAGCCATAAATCAATCCTTAACTACTGGTATCTTCCCTGATAAATTAAAAGTAGCGAAAGTGATCCCTTTGTACAAGAAAGATGATATTTCTTACTTACATAATTATAGACCCATCTCTTCTTAACTTCGGCTCTGTCAAAGTTTTTGAGAAGGTGGTTTCCAGGCAACTTTACAGTTATTTCGTATCAAATTCTTTATTTTATTCTAGCCAGCATGGTTTTAGAAAATTACATCCTACTGAAAAAGCATATTTGGAGCTAAAAGATCGACTTATTTATATTCTTGATAAAGGTGAACTACCCGTAAGTATTTATCTTGACTTGTCTAAAGCGTTTGACACTTTAGACCATCAGATTCTCTGTTATAAACTGAAGCACTACGGTGTCCCTGGAACTGCCTTAAAATGGTTTGAAAACTATCTTACCAATAGATCTCAATTTGAACAATTTGATGAGATTATTTCTAGTGAGTTAACTATAACTGCTGGTGTCCCTCAAGGGTCGATACTTGGCCCGCTGCTCTTTATCATTTACACTTATGATATGCATCTTGCATCATTTATGTTTGATTCAATTCTGTATGCTGATGACACCACTCTTTTAAAGTTCCTCTGCTCTTTCAATTTTCCCCCTGCCCAATTTTTAAATGCAGAATCTGAAAGCACATCTACTCTTATAAATTGTGAATTAAACAAAGTCTACGATTGGTTAGCAGCAAATAAACTCTCTTTGAATATTTCAAAAGCAAAGTATATGATATTTCACTTTCCTCAAAAGAAAATAAATTTTACCTTGGATCTAAAAATAAATGATATTCCCATTTTAAGGACTGCAGAATTTGATTTTTTAGGTTTGAGAATTCATGAAAACTTAAATTGGACCTCGCATATGAATAAAATTGGCAACAAATAATCTAAAGTAGTAGGAATTTTCAAAAGAATAAAAAAACTATATCCCCTTAGACACCATGCTAATTATGTACAACTCACTCTTTTTGCCACATTTAAACTACTCTCTCCTCACTTGGGGCTATTCATGTACCAGAATTTTTTCACTTCAAAAAAGAGTCATTCGTCTCATATGCCAGGCCAGATTTATTGCTCATATGGATCCACTTTTTAAAAAACTGAACATTCTTAAAGTTGAACACTTGTTACATTTAAAAGCATTGAAATTTTACTTCAGACACACTAAAAATGATTTACCTGACTATTTTCAACATATTTTTTCCGCATCTCCAGCATCTCATACACATTCCACTCGTGTCGAAATGATACACCCCTTCACATACCAGCACTAGCTAGATCCAAAAATTCTATTAGATTTTATTTACCAGGTTTACTCCAAAATCTTCCACCCTGGATTACTGACAAATTAAATTCTCATTCCTTTTCTGGTTTTTCAAGGTACGTCAAAATATTTTATGTAAATTATATGTACTAAAATTTATTGTGACTACTGTGTGTCGAATAAAATGTTTCTGAGTTTCTGAGTTCTACGTTCATTATGGTTGCTCGGAGAGTTCTTAGAAGTAAATCTGAGACAATGTATGTCCAAATAATTTGAAACTTTAATAGGAAAATTCCCAAGCTATCAACATAGTATTGTACAGAAGAGGCTTGGACCTATTGTGATAAGCTTTTGTGCGTTGAAGTTACGCCGTTACTCCTTTGGATAGTTGACACATGTGTCAGTAGCAGATTGTAGCCCATTTTACGTAGAATTGAGCAAGGTTACATTTATATATATATATATATATATATATATATATATATATATATATATATATATATATATATATGTATATATATATATATATATATAACACAAAAAGATTAGAGACTTTGGCGGACTCCCCTCGTTACAGGGACATTCATGCTACATGTGCGTTTCTTTGCACTGATTACGTATTTTCTATCTGAAAGTAGTTTTAACGTTTATACATAAATCCATCATGCCATACATGGACACATACTTTTGGCATCCATTGCGCATACAAGTATCGGAGAGTTCCTCCTATTACAGTATATATACAAAATTACCCGAGTCGTTAATCTGTCAAACCGAATCCCCCGAGTTGTTTGCCTGCCTGCCCGCCTGATCACCCGCGCGCTTCGCGCTTGGGTGATCAGGCGCGCAGGCAGGCAGGCAAACAACGAGGGGAATTCGGTTTAGACAGATTAACGACGAGGGTTATTTTGTATTTATCCCCTACGGTCCATTAATAAAGAAAAAAATTTATGTCACCTATAACATTTTATTTCACTACATTACATGGGACTTTGACACAATCATGCCGCGCGTATGAATATAAAATTTAAACAACCAAGAAAAGTGGCTCGACCACAGGCCTAATGGCGGATTTTTTTTAACGGCCGTCTCTTCAGACAAAAATATCGACAAAAAGACACTTTTTAATTATTTTTGTACGGAACTAATTTGGTGGAGAGGAATTGGAAGGTCACGTTGACTTTGAATGTAACACTAGCAAACATTCCAAAGTATGCAGCCGTGGAGCTCAACTGACTGTTGGCCGTCAGATTGTCCCCATCAGTGACGGCAGCATTGCCAGCATTGCCCGAAGAAGCGGGGCGATGGCTCCCTACCACGCTAGCTGGGACAAACGATGACGACAGAGTCTGGGGAGTGTTTTGGAGAGATGTTAGAGGTCTTTGAAAAGAAGAATAATTTCCCTGGAGAAGGCTGCACGTGGCGTGCTGTTGATATCGGCTTGCTGTTGCATAATTGTTAACGGGCTGTACATTTTTGTGCCCGCCCAGCTGTTGAATGGTTGGCGGGTCACTTGGATGTAGGCCTAAAAGTCGACTGCACATCGTGCGTCTTTCAGAGTGATTGTTTTTTCTGCCAATCATCAGTCCTGCATTTTTGGCCCTAGTTTCCATCACAGAATCAAGTTTATTCTTACCCCTTGGCTGGGATTTATACCACGGACCATCAGGTTTTCGGCCGTGATTTATGGCAAGGTAATAAGGCGAGTTTTGATATACCAAATATGGAATTGATTCCTTCCATATTTGGAAAACCATATCTCTGATTTTATAAATATGGTAAAAAGTAGTCCTACCCATGAGATATGGTCAACAATATCCCATGGGCCATATCCCATGGGTTTTCAATGTAATATGGTACAAAGTAGGATATAAAAACTAAAATGACATAACCAGCTCCAGCAAAACGACGTGTCCCTCTCTTCTGGTGAAGATTTGACAGACAGGGAAGGTCAATTTGTATATAAGGGTGCTCTGGGAATATTTACATTCACTATTTTTGGTTATAATCAAGTTGAGTTGAGTTTGCGATGACTGCAATCGCCTGACGCGAACGTCACGCCAACTTGGCTCCTCCCACTGACAAACAAAACAGGGCGGTTTCCTGTAAAAGCAGGAGCGAAAAAAAAGTTCGGCGAAAATGTCAATTACAATTTTACATTTGATATTGATAAAAAGTCGTGTTCAATATAAATAGAAGATCTGATTTCGTTTCTACCGCAGTCATCGGCGGTTGCTGCACGTTTTGACATGCATTTTTCATGACGTCACTGACGCCAAAAAGTTCATATATAAACTATATTAACGCGTGCAGTCGGTCTCACTGTGAATTCGGGAATATGACAATAACTTTTAAAATTCGTATGTTGATAAAAAACAAAAAAACAGGAAGTTTTAGGACGAAATAAATGCAGCCCCATGGAATACATCGCACTTTGTTTTGCCGCATCCGAAGGCCTGTCCATGTTTTTAAAATACCCCACCCCAAAATGCTTGCATAAATCTTGTATCATTTTGTTAAAGATGCACCACAGAACATATTTGTTTTCTAATTTCCCTCTCCGCACCCTAAGTGGTACAGTAATCATCTTCTTGTAAGACCAGCGCAAATGCAGCCTGAAAGTGACCTTAGAAATGGGGTCCCTCTGCATAGGGTAATAGCGTCAAGTACATTGCACACCTTTTACATAGGAATGGTCGTCTTTTCAGAGAACTGGCCTATGGTAACTACATGAGTGGGCCACTACCGGTTGATGCGCCTATGGCACATCATTTTGCAAAGGTTGTGGGACGTAAATATATATTTGCCCTGTTATGTAATGTAAAGATGACCTCTAAAGGCAAAAGTCAAGGTCATCTGACCCTTTGAAATTTAGATCCAACCAATACTCGATAAATTTTAATCCAGTTGTAATCGCGTTATACTCACGTTGTAGCTATTGTAACGCTGCACAATCTTTTAATTTACATGTGACCTCTCAAAATTAAAGGTCCATGTAATTTGGTTCTTTGAACTTGTTATTGAATCACAGCTCTGTCAATTTTAATCCCATTTGGATCATATTGGGCTAAAATTGTATCTAATATCATACCACACAATTTTGTAATTTACATGTTACCTCTACAGGTGAAAGGTCAAGGTGCTATAAGGTGATATGACTGAAGTGGAAGCGTGGGCGGGAGAAGGCTTCTCCTCAGCGATTGCTGGCGTTCGGAGATGTGTTAATTAATTATTATTAATTTATCTTTGTTTTGTATTTGCTGATGATACAAATTTTTCAATATCAAATCAACAGTTTTGATAATTTAGCATTGAAATTTAATTTGAAAAACTAAATTTATGATACTTACAAAGAAAAAAAAGTGTGTATTGACTCAAAATGTCTAAATGAATCCGTATCCTATGAAAAAAGTTTCAACATTTAAATTTTTGGTGACAAATGTTCTAGATACCGTTTGTATGAACAACAAAAATCCTTCTATTCCGTTTATCAACATTCCATTTTGTGCATCTCCCTATGTTCTTTACACCTCTCGAGTCGATCTCGGGTCCTCTGTTTTTATACCTACGTAATCCAAATCAGCCTCTGTATCCCTTTGTTTTGTCTGCAAAATTTCTATTTGTTCTTCAAGTTCCGTATAGATTAAGCCATACTTTCACCCCCATCCATTGAATTTAACTGATCCAACTTCGTGTTGATAGCCTTCAGCAGTTCTATATATGCTTGCTGACGACTCCTAGTAGCACTTCTTAAGTTCCGGAGCAGAGTAAGCGGACCTTGGACTTCCATACCATTATTCTTGCCACGATCATTGAACTTTATTACTCCGAAAGGGAGCTTAATTTTTACGGTATAATGTCGACATCAAACTGCTGTCAAATAATATAATAGGCTCCCAAGTGTCGAGAAACGATACAAATAATAATAAAACCACGTGTACGTAAATTGTAAGATAACTGTCAGTAATATTTTAGAATATCGAGGCAAACATGACGTTTTTGAGTTTTGGGTTTCGAAGCTACCAAAAGACATTTTTACGCTAGAAATAAGATACTAGTGTATCTAATCTTATTTCATATCCGATGTATATAACAGAGTATAAAAGGAAAATAAAGGTAGCGGGGTCTTACTGCTACCATAGTACGTCGGATGTATGAATGGAACTCCACTCAGGCAACAAGGTTTGTTTAGAAATATGGTAAAGTAAGATCATGGGGTGAGAAGATGACATTCGTAGTTGGTTGGATAATTTGGATGGTTCATTTTGCTACGAAGCCAGAAGATTGGTTAATGTTTGCATAACTATAGAAATGGTGAAAACCTGTATTATTAGCCGTGTTCAACGGTCAGCTATTTCACAATAGGCTTTTAAATGTTAAATAAAAATTGTTGGAGTGATATGGGACGTGTTTTGCTGACTGTAATGTGTAAGTATTTCCCTCGGCAGGGCCGGAAGAGTGTGACAGCGCGCTGGGGATGGAAGACGGTCGCATCCCAGACGGTAGCATCACCGCCTCATCTTTCTACAGCTCTGGCTATGCTACCAGCAAGGCCCGGCTGAGAAATACTGGTAAGTTTCCTGACAATGCGGCAACAAGATAGATTTTATTTGACAGTTAATGAAAAGATATTCCCATTTTAAGTCTTCACAAAACCAGGAAATGGTTAGAATCAAATACGCATGCCCTCGAACTACTTACTATATCTGTATAAAATTTGAAGGTGCGCAGTGTGAAGGTGGACCGGGTGCCAGTTGACACTCACAAAGCAGTTTTATCCAGTATCGTGTGGCCAAAAAAGAGGCTTAGTTATGATGCAATACACTTTTAACTATTTTCAGTATAGCTGAAAAACCAGTGGTGACATGTTCGTTTCTGACATCATTTCATTGGATGATTGAGGCATAAATAACTTCAATCTAACAACAAATATATAAGGGATTTCAAAAGTGCAACCCTCCTTAAGGAGGGCGGGAGGGGGGGGGGGGCTTAACCTTTTTTGCACAGTGTATTTCAGGTCTGAGAGATTGGCGCTGAGCTGAGTAATGTGTTGTCCGTCTTGTATTTTCGTCCGTTCTCTACAAGAGGGGTTAATATAGGTACAAACCCTCCTCCCCAATTTTGTCCCATAGTAAATCATGTTTGGTAAAATTTGCGTGTGTGTTTTTTATTGGCATGGAATAAAATACGCTTTGAAATACGGGATGTACTTTGCCCGACAACAACAAGAGTATTGTGAAGCACAAAGTTTAAGAATAGATCCAGCTATCGACTTGTTGGTGCGCAGTATAGCTTTTGAGCCAGAATAAACGACATATTTTACCAGAATATCCGGTCCGTCGTTCCTGTGGAGCAGTAGCACATACATGGAAAAAGAATACAAAAAAAGAAAGAAAAAGAAAAAAAAACAAACAAACACAAAAAGAAACAAAACAAAACACAACAAAAAACCCCGAAAAGTAACAATATACTCCACACTTAGCTTTATATCTAAAATGTCAATCTCTTGATCCCTGATAAAAATGTACAAGAGGATAATGAAGTTTCAAAATAGCATTAAGAATAACAACATAAACATCCGTTGTGCTGGTGTATGTTCTAAAAAATAGTTACTTCATTAAAAAAATGTGCATAAATAAACTCTTTCATGTCCAGTACTTTGAATTGCCTCCCCCCCCCACCAAACATCTGTGGCTACCATCAAATACTCTAAAAGGTACATATATATTCTGAAAGAAAACATAAGATGAAGTTTGATTCTTTTAAAGAGATGTAAAGTTCTAGTTTCGCTATTGATGTAATTTATGTTTTATTAAAATTTTTAAAGCTTGCATATATTTTAAAATAGTATTAAAAAAGTAAAAGTCAGATTTAGCTTATATTGTCAAAGCAAAGAACTCATAAAGTTCTCCAAAACTATTTAATTTTTTTTAGAAAAGGACTTGGGTCTAATTTTATTTCTAACTGTCCAAAAATTAAAATTTTAAGTTGAATTTAAACATCCTGTAAATTGTGAACTAAAAATACAAAATTTAAGAATGCAGTTTTCCTGCTAGAAGTGTATTTTTCCATTTCCCATGAGAAAATAATGTTTCCCATTTTTGTTGTTTGCACTATTTTTTGCTTTTCTGGAAAAACAGGTAAAGACTAAGCCTTTTAATTAGCAATTAAAATTGAATTTCTTAACACTTTCGGAGATTTAATTATTTGTAAAAGCTTACTTTAAATGAATAGTTTTAGAAAACATACAGTGGAATCCCCTTTTAAGACCACCTAATGGACTAAAACGTGGTCTTAACGGAGAGTGGTCTTAATGGGGATATAATTTAAAGATAAACAAAAATAGGTCTGTAAATTGGTCTTAGTACATAAATGGTCTCTTTGTGGAGGTGGTCTTAATTGGAGATTCAACTTTAGTTTATATGATCCCAAATAGGAAATCTAGTGCATATAAGGGCAACATATTTGTAGCAAAGTTGTGTTCTGTGTTGCCTGCTAAACATCCGTTCTTGGCGGTCTACTACCCCCCAGCGCCAACATAGTATATCGCCCAAAGAAAGTCTGCTTAGGAGGCAATGTTCTGTGTAAAGTGCTGTAAAAGTGTAAAAAATTGGGCTGAAAGTCAGCAGAGAGAAGGGTATTTCCAGTTGGCATTCGAATGTCTCTAAAAATTTGATGGCTTAATATCAAGAGGCATATTGTTCCAGAGTATAATACAAGAAGGCAGAAAAGAGTCGCCAAATCGCTTAGTATTGGACCGAATTTGGGTGATATTGAGATTATTTCTTAACCTAACGTAAGGTATGCGAAACAGATCACGGGGAATGATGCAACTATGTTATTGGGGCGTCAGCAAGTGTAACCATTCCAATGTAGAACCGGCCCATGTGCAAACCAAATGAGGGAACAGGGTTTCCTTCGTCTCTTACCTTCCTGATTTTCAACAGTCTTTTTCTTGATTACATGGCACTTCATTACTTTCCTCCACAGCAAGACTACCATCATAAATAGTTTGTAATGATGTTCGAATGACATCCCCAAGACCCATCTCGAATAAACAAATGCACGTCAAACCTCTTACTATATCATGTATCACCACAAAGCCCAATCCTGACACGTGTGTGGATTGTTCAAGGCATACTGTATTAAAGACAGTAAACCATTCACTCACTCATACTACTGATAACTCCTGTAAGTACTCCGGTGTGTTCCATATACATTCATATGTGTCTCATTGGTCCTTCCATGATTTTGGCTCCTAAATGATCCAGATAGAGTGTTTTTTTTCACCAGTGTTTTATTCAAGCTCTTGAGCTTGCCGCCCCGCATGCGCGATGACCAATGATGATACTTGAGAAATGAATGGTTACGATGCATACAATTTTCAACGTAACCGAGAAGACGTATTGTTTTTACTTTAGATAGTATAAGGTGAATAGATTGTTGCATTCCAGTTTATGACTTCAAATTTAATTTCATGGCGCACGAAGAAGACGTGAGCATAAGCAAGTGACGCGACTTCAGGGGCACCTCGGCCATCTTGTAATGAAACTCTTCTCAGTGTTCATTTTCTGGCAAGGATGTATTGATGCATGTCTCATTTTTTTACTACATGTACACGTAAATAACACAGTAACTGCTCAATACTATATAAATAAGTAATATTCCACCAAATGTGCTTTATTCGCAAAGAACATATTCCAAAGCATTTATCCTTAGGCAGGGAGATTCACCAAGCTATATCTTTTCAGTTTCTGTTGTTTATACTAAAAAAAAACAAAAAAACAGCATATTGCCGGACTGAGTAAACCTGACAAAGTTTCTGATGAAAAACGTCCTGGCCGTATTTGTTTATAGCAGTAGGCACACACATGGCAGTTCTATCAAGTCGTGAACCATATGTGTTATAACGAATGCTTGTCGCATACATGCCTATCACAATCTTCAAACGCATATAAAATGTGTAAACGTTGAAAGAACTGGCTTTTGTGTCGTGAAGTTTTATTGACTTCAGTCACTGTTATCGTATAGTGTTAATTACATCTACCATTGGTACAACACCAGAATTAATACTTATCCCATTTACTGAAAAAAATATATTTTTCGTACACTATGGCTTGCACAAAATTATTATCAGTTTAAACTGATCCTACTAACATAACACATTTGATGAGCGCCTTTTTTGTCTCTGCACATCATGTGAACGTCCAATGTAACCCACAAAAATGTTCATATTGACAATGTGACATTGCTCGTTAAATTCCTTGTGTCAAAAATATAATATTTCTCCTCCTCCTCCTCCTCCTCCTCCTCCTCCTCCTCCTCCTCTCTTCAAGAACCATTTGGCGATAGATCGAGTTATCGCACATACAATTGCCTCATGAAATATTGCAATGTTTAGCTCTTATAATTTGCTATATATCAATTCTATTCTGTAGGTACATGGGGATCGTCGTGGTCCCCTGGAAACGACATCTACCTGAAAATTGATTTGGGACAAGCTTATCGCGTAACAAAGGTTGCGACGCAAGGTGGTGGCGCTAGCTGGAAAGTATTTGTGAAATCTTACCGGTTACTCTACAGTCTTGACGGCTTTGACTGGTACATTTACAAACCGGCCAAAGATGATCCTCTTCTGGGCCGTAAATTACCGGGAAATACGGACCCTGAAAATATTGTGACCAATAGCCTTGTAACAGAGATCCAGGTAATACAAACGCTCTTGTACAGTTACCATATATCAGGTAATACAGACGCTCTTGTACAGTTACCATATATCAGGTAATACAAACGCTCTTGCACAGTTACCATATATCAGGTAATACAAACACTCTTGTACAGTTACCATATATCAGGTAATACAAACACTCTTGTACAGTTACCATATATCAGGTTATACAAACGCTCTTGTACAGTTACCATATATCAGGTAATACAAACGCTCTTGCACAGTTACCATATATCAGGTAATACAAACACTCTTGTACAGTTACCATATATCAGGTAATACAAACACTCTTGTACGGTTACCATATCTCAGGTAATACAAACACTCTTGTACAAAAAATGATTGGATTAGACTTGCCACATTTATAGGATATATATAGACCATGTCAATTGCTAGAATGTTATATAATATCTGTGACCTTAATTATTTTTTGAGGTCACCAGGCCTATAAAGTTGAAATAAATGATTTTGTAATAACTGGGTGTAGCTGGGACATCAATAACAAAGAGAATTGAGCCTCCTCATCAAAATTTCACTTGATTACATTGTGCGTAAAACTGTGCTTGGTGACCTACTTTTCGGGTCCCCCATGACCCAATAGTTATGGAGTTTGGCGCTTGTCCAAGTTTGTCGTTTTTCTTCAGTAAGTCGAAAAGTTATCACCTGAACTGACTAGGCAGACCATGCATGGAAAAGGTAGATGCGGAGCGCACATTTTAAACGTAAGAATTTTTGTATCTGAGATGAAAGACAAGGTCACATGGCCAGTTGGAATATAGCGCTTATCTAGCGAATGCTCCGTACCGCACAGTGTTTTAATTCAGCTCATATAACCTTTAGGACTAATAAAGTGTTAGAGGATCGATGTCGATGTTAATATTGGTGTCTCTGCCTATATTATGATGTAACATAAAGGTCAAAATATGAAAATCTTAGCCTTTATTTTTAGCTCATGTGACTTATCAGTCAGCTGAACTTTTAGGAGGCTCAGTCGTCCGTCGTCCATTCGTCCTCCATCCGTCCGTTGTCCGTCCACAATTCACATTCTCCAAACCTGGTAGCCGGATTCACTTCAAACTTGGTTGGGATCTACCTTGGGTGGGTTTCTACCAAGATTGTTCAAATGATCATGCTCCAGTGATTTTTGAATTTTGGGGGTTCTTTTTTGGCGAAAAGCTAAAAACGTTTCTCCGAAACCGCTCACCCAATTGCTTGGTATTCCACAGGATCACTCCTATGGACTCTTAGTTTTTTATTTGTTCACCAGGTGGCGTTACATTTAAAAATATTTATGTGTGTGCGTTTTGCTATTTCAGACCTCTTCTCTACAGGTGTCACTCAGATTAAGCTGAAACTTGTTGAATATGTTCTTGTGAAAAGGTCAAACGAAGTTCTTCGCTAGGTGCCACTGCTGTGGATTCATGATTTGTAACGAATTGTATATTTTTTTATTCGGGTGCCTTTCTTTAAACGCACCTTTCCTGTTGATTACTGTGCAAGCCAATGGGCATTCTAAAGCTAATTCACATTTTGGACTTCTTCTCTGAAACCGTTATCCAGATTCACTTCAAACTTAGTGGCAACGTACCTTGGGTAAGTCTCTACCAAGTTTGTTCAAGCGGTTACGCTCCAGTAATTTTTGCGGGGTTTTATGATTCCTTTTTTTGGGGGGGGGGGATCTTTTAGGGCAAATCTTTAAAAAATCTTCTTCTCTGAAACCGTTCACTCATTTTTTCTTTTTTTTTGCTGCTTTGATATCATAGAGAAACATTCCTAGGGACTTCTAGCTCTTAATTCAAAAAGTGCTGCTGCATTTTTTATTTATTTTTTTTTTTACTGATTTTTTGTGTGTCTTAGCTATTGGGAACTCCTTCTCCAGAATCGTTCATCAGATTAAGCTGACATTTGGTGGATATGTTCTTCGCAAAAGGGTCAAAGTTGTTCACTTGGGGACACTGCTGTGGATTCCTGATGTGTGGCATTTTTTTTTTTCAAATCAATTCGGGTACTTACCGGTAAATGCACTTTTTCTCTTGATTACTATGTAAGTCAATGGGCATTCTAATGCTCCATATCAGGTATTTTGTCCACCAAGTAGCAATGTTCTTTAAAGTTTTCTTTAAATATTCTTCAATTCCTCATGCTCCAGTCAAATTTATATTTTTAATGCATTTTTCTTCAGACAAATCTTAGAAATACTTCTAAATGTCATATGCATCCAGGTAAAGCTCATAGCAGGCCTATTCAGCTGCATCTTTGGTTTTTGTGAACAAGCTTAGGTCAGCTGAGCACAGGCTGTTCACACAGCCCTCTTGTTTATGGGTATTCATGAAATTTAAGTGAGATCGAACAAAAATGTATAAATCTCAGTTAATTATGAATAGCTATAATTTGAGATTATATTCTTTTATGACTTACAATTTCTTGAAAGATACAAAATTCCATATCTCAAAAAATTATTGAACTAGACATACCAATTTTTTAGGATATATAGATCTGTTCAATTTGTATATGTTATACAAGATCAGTGACCTTGATCTGTTTTTGTGAGGTCAACAAAACAATCAAATTGGAAGAGTTGATTTGGTAATGATAGGGTGCAGTTTTCGCAACAATGGCAAAGAAAATTGAGCCTCCAGATTAAAATGCACATAACTATATTGTATGCCCATGGGCCTCTCCTCTTGTTTTCTTCTGTTACAGGCAAGATACATTGTTTTTAACCCTAGTTCCGAGTCACATTCAGGCTACGGGGTGATGCGAGTAGAGGTATACGGGTGTGCCATCAATGTAACTAGGGCGTCGCCGACTGTCATTGATTCCGATATTCAGGTACGTGTGTGTGTGTGCGCGTGAGAGAGAGAAAGAGAGAGAGAGAAAGAGAGAAAGAGAGAGACCCATATGAATGAAGATACATACATATATATATATATATATATATATATATATATATATATATATATATATATATATATATATGTATAGTCTGAACATTAAACAACGTGATATGATTCTCACATTAACATACAGATCTTTGAAAAAATAGCCTTTTTGTAGTTTGCTTATGCAGAAATTTATTTTTGTAGGTCTTACTTAAAATTCACTTGTACTGCGTGTGTTTTTTTTTTGGGGGGGGGGGGGGGGGCAGACGTGAGAGTTCTATACTCCCTGTCCATTTCCGTGAGTGCAAGGCGTGCAGTGTGTGCTGAAATGCGGAAAAGTACTACCCGGTATAACCCCTATACGGTTTCTGCACGTGAAACACGTGCAGCGGGTAGGGAATAACATCTCACCTTGCTCTTCAGTAGGGAAGGACCATTTGTGATGCCGGTAAAATCTATACAAAACGAGTATAAAGCAACAAGTCAGCAGTCGGCTATTCTAACATTGAACAACTATATTACATTGATTGATCACCTGGTAAAACTGATACTGCTGCAATTCGAGTATAGTTTCACAGAATCCAGGAAACTGGATAGTAAGTTTTTAATATGAAAGTAACTATATTAGATGTGTCCTCATATTGCTAAAGTGGTCATCATGTCCTGTTCCGAACGTAATCACTGCGACCAGTTCGGATTTACATGTAAAACTTACCGGGGGAAGGGGGGGGGGGGTACCTGTCGGGTGTTATGAGTAACTTACAGCATCGCGAACAGACCGGTTGCTAACCCTTTTTAAGAGCTTTATTTCCATTAATTTAATATACGTGCAAAACTAAATATCTGGATTACTATGAATTGCATTGGAGGGAAGAAAATTCGTGTTTGGGCACGTATTATCTGCCTTCAGGGTGATGTGAATTGGTTCCTCAAGCGTAGCCCATACAGAGTTGACAAGGAGATCCACGTGAGACCACGTGGTCGGCTGTCTATAGAGCCAGGAGTACAGGTTGTGTTCACCAGCGCCAAAGCAGGTATCACAGTTCATGGTAAGTAAGCCTTTATAGCTGCCCTACTCTTAAGCAACTTCACGCTACATTTATTGGTCCATGGTAAGGACGTCTCCTGTCCATAGTGCGCGAATAGACAGTCTAGTATGGTAAGGCATCAACAGTCGAAAGTAAGCTTACTTGCTTAACTCTATGCCGTGGCAGGACATTGGACTGGGAAGAAATTCATTTGATCGAAGTATGACACTGTTGTTATAAAGCAGGTATGATGGAAACGGTAGAGGAGTTTCTCAATAAAAAAAGTTCTTGTAACCTCTGAGACCCTCTCCTCCCATATGCTAGCATTTTATCAGATGATAAATTAAGAGTTGATAGCATAAAGATGAAATCACGTAGGTTATTAGTTTGTTTATTGCGAACCAAAGTATGGTAAGGTAGCGTCAGTAAATGATGATGAAAGCAAGAAGTTTTATAAATAAATAAATAAATAAATAAATAAATAAATAAATAAATAAATAAATAAACAAATAAATAAATAAAAGAATGAGCGAGCGAGAAAGCAAGCAAGCAAACAAACAATCAAATAAACAAACAAATAAACAAACAAATGAATAAATAAATAAATAAATATAGATAAAAAAATAAATAAATAAATAAATAGATAGATAGATAGATAGATAGATAGATAGATAGATAGATAGATAGATAGATAGATAGATAGATAGATAGATAGATAGATAGATAGATAGATAGATAGATAGATAGATAGATAGATAGATAGATAGATAGATAAATAAATAAAAGGAAGGAGTAATCTAGAGGGCATCAAACTTCCTTTCATGAGGGATCGCTGTTGATGTGGAAAATCACTGCGTTCACTCGTGACTTTTCCCACCAACCACGATCCCGCGTAAGATAAAAAATAGTAACTCACTCTCAGCCATGTAAGATTCCCTTTGACTACAATATTTGTGAGTGTTACATTCATGGAATCCCATGCTTGGCTGCACTTGCACTGGCTGCAATCAAGAGTCAAAAAAAAGTTAACCATATCAGTGCATTGTGTTGTGTGAGGTTAAGGCTTCACTGTTTTGTAATGACAAAATAAGTCGTCTTTCTCTTCCTGTCTGTGGGAGAAATGTGTGTTTTATGTGCAAAAACAATGTCATGTGAGAGTTATAACATGAAAGGAGACGATTATGGCTTATGATTGTAGAGTGGCGAAGCCACGAGACAGAAAAAATAGCCATAATCGTCTCCTTTCATGTTATAACACATTTGTCATTGGCTGGTAGGAATGGTCATTTGTGTTTAGGTCGGATCAGTGATTTCATGATTGAAAGCGTATTATCTGTCAGTTACGTAATCAAATTCTTACACACACGTGTGATAGTGTCATTTCACTTCTGAGTCACTTCATTCGTGATTTCGCTCAGGCGTTCAGATAGTTCTTGAATCTGCTAGCTGCCACAAAATGGAGGATGATGTGCCTCTAATTGAACTTGATAATATTGCAACTCAGCAATTATTTTTCCAAAGAAATGACGAAACCGGCAGTACTGGGAGGTATGAAAAAGCCCTTGGGGCATATGAATTTCAGCAGACAGTTGCATTATCAAGTTTCATAATACATTCTTTTTCATAATCAATGGTTATGGGATATAATCAACACTTTTTGAGCCTTATGGTTGGCTAATTCCTACCAGCCATATGACAATTCTTGGTATAAATTCGGGCTTGCACTGAAACCTGGCATGTGCCGACTTTTGCATCGTGAAGGTCACCATGCCAATGCTGATAAAGCAGGACAGAGCAAGAGCCATAAGCAGACTGGAAGCTGGTAAAAGTGCTCGAAATGTCGCTAGGGCCTTTGGCGTCAGTTACAAAACAAGAACTGATCTGAGACGGAAATTTCGTGCCACCAATTCTGTAGATGATTTGCCGCCACCAGGAAGACCGAAAGTGGCCATAGAGCATCAAGAAAAATTTGAGTAATAAATTTAGCATTAAGATGCAGAACAGAAACTGTGTCCGCCATAAGAGACCAGCGTCATGGCGCTTATGCACATTAGAGGCGTGTATCCTGTCAAACAGTGAGAAGATGACTCCATGCAGCAGGCCGTAAATCCAAAACCATGGTGAAGAAAGAATCCCTTACCCAACAGCACAAAAGAGCAAGACTGTTGTGGACAAGAGAGCATGCTCGGGTTTCTCCGCCACAATTAACCAACATGCTTTTTACGGACGAATGCCACTTATGCCTGCTTAAAAAAGACATAATCTATTCTTTTTTTCGGTACATTATATTTTAAGAATCTACAGTTATCGACGCACAGTCATGGGAGCGACCTTTCTATATTTAAGACCACCCTGTCTGGTCTCAGACAGGTCCTCCGTATAAAGCAGGTATCTGCTACCATCTTCATCTACCATCACACTTATCTGCCAATTTACATCGCAAGTTTCTGTTTCTGGTCCGCCCTTATAGCAAAATGAGAGACAGGCAGACAGACAGATTTCATTTATTCCACCATGACTCGTACAAATGTAGTCCATATGATACAATGTTTTACAAAAGCCAAACTTGGTCGGGAGACTTGCATTATAGCCCAATTGTGCCGCTAACACGTAAGCCACCCTGCGAAAAATAAGTTTGAAAATTAAGACAGTTACACAGTTAAGAGTTGGTACTAAAGAATTGAACTATGTTCAGTATGGCATGAAGACAGATAATATTAAAAGAGAATGAAGATTCGTGATAAATGACTTAGAAGGAAGAGAATTAAGTCCCGATCAAAGTTGAGAGGTCTGAGTACGATTAATTATTGTTTGTGAAAATAACAGTTTAATATTGAACAGTTCATTTGACACTGATTTATGAATTAGGTTTTTACATAGTTTGAAAATCCTTGGAGACTATTAGTGGAAAGTTTATCTGATATTAATGTTGGCATATTGTTTAATAATTTGCGTATGTCAAATTTCAAGGTCTGCTGTGCCAAAGTAGTATTCACTCTTTTTTCTGTATGTGATGGAAAACCATAAAGCTAGATTTGTTACCACAGAGCAACATTTCATGAACTTGAATTTTATTTTATTTTATTTTATTCAGGCAATCAATATAAAATATAAATACACAGAGTAAAAACAAAAACAAAACCAAAAAAAAAAAAAAGAGTAAAATATCTTAGAAAAGGAGCTTAGAGTAAAACAAAAAACAGGTGAATCATCCAAGCTTTCATGAAATGATGACTACCTGGGATATATACACAATAAAGTCGTTACGACTTATTTCCATTGTGGTCCGGGGCAGTCCCAAGACTGGGTTGTTCGGAATAGTGAGTTTGGATAAACCAACAAACTATGAATATCACAGATATGCTTATTTTGATATATTTACATATAAATTAATTAAAACTTATTGTACTATCTGGATAGCATGATTTTAGTTAGAAGTCTCTTCACTGCAGGTTTATAGGTAAGGATCCAGTCCTTGGATTTAATTTCTGAAGGCAACTGATTCCACAGTTTGATAGAATAATATAGGAAGGATTTCAGTCCAGGCCCCCCAACACCTGGGACCACCAGGGAATCCCAGTTGGACGTATAAAATGGTTGTGAACGTCACCGGTGCGGACCATGTTTTCTTTCATATAGTCTGGACAGGCGCCCCTCACTATTTTCAACATGTGTGTCAGTCTAGGGATATATATGTCACCTGCTTCCACATATATCCCTGCTTTAATTTCCGTGGCTAAGTTTCCACACAGGACTGATTTGCTTTGGTGAATACATTTTAAAATGCATTTATATTCATGAAAACAAAGAAAACATGGTATAAAAAGGATACATCCCTTGTTCTCATGATTTATCTGGAATCCCTTGAACTTGGGATGTATCCTCTTCATATATCCTTGGTGTACCCCTGTAGTTATTTCACGTAAATAGTTCCATATTAAATATATTGTGTTCGATTGGCAAGATAATTCAGTATGAGTTTAACGGAAGTGCCTGTGACACCATGGTAGCTTAATTTTTCTAAAAGAATTGTGTGGTTTAAGGTGTCAAAGGCCTTAGATAAATCTTAGAAATAGACACAGTGATAGCTCACCCATGTCGATTTCTTCCGTAATGTTATTTGTAAGTTTAATTGTGGCCAATCCCGTATATTATATTTTTAATGAATCTGTATCGGCTTTGATAAAATAATCTGGAACTATCGAAGTAATCATCACTAATACATTTTTCGGCGGTTTATGCAGCATTTAGGCTGCAGACAGCAGTGAACAACGGCAGAGAGCGACAGCCAGCGGCATACATTGATATTGGCCAAAGGAGAGTCCCTAACATGACATTTATGTTGAAAGATTAAAGCAACTTCAAGTTCCATCATTGTTGACTAGAAGATTAAGAGATCGGAATAATACATATCAATTTATACGTGGTTATTATGAAGCAGTGAAATGTCTACCCCAAATCAATGAGGATATTATATTTAGAGGCCATAACCTAAGGCTGGCCACGTTGAGATCAAGTTCAAACAGAAGGATGTACTCTCTAGCAATAGAGTTGTAGACAGGTGGAACTTGCTTCCTGCTGATGTTTTAAATGTATCAACAATTTACTCTTTCAAGTGAAAGATTGATAATTATTTTAAAGACCACCCGGTAATGTATGATTACAGTTCATTGGACTTTCCTCAAAGAACTCAGATTTCAATTTACTAATGAGCAGCTTACTATGAAAACATTTTCCCTGCCTAGCTGAAATAAATGTGATGTATGTTATGATGCGCCAAACCCTGTTTGTAAAAGATATTTGAATTCGGCGAGATGTAGCTTCTTTGATATCTGGGCAGTAAGTTCTACATAAATTGTGGATATGACTAAAAGGATGATTATTCCACAGCATCATTATGGACCTACGCCTTAGAAGATAATTAATCATTTTATATTAGGTGATCTCCAAGTGGAAGGACTCAGCGCTCTTCCGGTAGCATTCAAGTCAAGCCTGATGCCGTACCAGCAATACTCCTCCCACTGGCGCGGCCTCGAACAGTCAACCGGAGGTGAGATTTTTGTTTGGTCAGCTTCACATGGCTTATCAAAATGTGACATTTAACTCAGGTAGCAAGTCATGCCATCAATGATATATCGGAGCCAAATTTTCTTTCGTAGAGCATTCATACATTTTGTTGGCTTCACCGGTAGCCTAAGTATTCATTTATTTATTCGTCAGAGAAAGACTGAGTAAACAATCTTTTATGCTATCATAATAATTTTGCAGGACGCACTTCAATATTAAGCAAGAAAAAATAAAATTTGTGGTATACCATGCCAATATTTTCACTCCTCTAGTTGTTGTTGTTTTTTTTTTTTTTTTTGCTTTACCCTTCAGTTATAAAACTGCACTTCACAGACATTTCTGGGGCAGTGACAGGATTATCAGCAGCTAGTGATGGACTTAGCATCGAACACACTAATATTTTTGGTTGCAATACTGCACTAAAAATGTCACCTGGTTCGTCTGGCAACGAGACCGTACTGCGGCGTGTCAAACTGAAATACAACCAAAATAACGGCCTCGAATTTGTAGGGAGTACACAAGGGACATTTATGAGCGTCACAATAATTGATTCAGATATTTCGTCCAATCGACGCACAGGAGTGCAAGCTACCCAGGACTTCCGAGGATCCCTGCGTATGATTGGTTGTTCATTTGACAAAAATATTGGGAACGGCGCATGGCTGCAACAATTTTATGGAAATCTGACGATACGCAATTCAAGGTTTCAGGATAACCATGGGTTTGGAGTCCGTATGAGTTCACAAAAACACCAGACAAACTTAGTTCTAGACTCAAACATATTTAAAACAGCCCAGAATAGTTTCTCGAACTTGGTATATCTGTACGCCAGCTTACCAGAGGTTTCTGAGTGGAACATCTCAAATAACACATTTAAAAGCCCTAACAAAAAGAACATTTTGTTGCTGTCTATAAACGTATATGATTCAAGTACATCACCCAAAGTAATGGTCAATGCTGCAAAGAACAGATTCTCTGGGATCGCATATACCCGTGCTCTACAGCTTCGGGGCTCCGCATCTTTTGTGATCACAGACAATCATTTTACCGGTCTAGAATCTGTGTTAGACAGGGACCAAGGTTATCGTTGGGACATCTTATTTTGTCGTAACACAATTTCACACTGCGGCATACCAACAAAAAATCTCCTCAAGTTCACGACTGGAGCAATTCAGAGCCTTACTGTGAGCAACAACATATTTGTAAACAATACTGCTGAGTCAGTCCTCAACCTGGACGGGACAGGCACCGCCGTTATAGTTGATAATGTATTTAACAGTCCGAATTCAAAGTACGAGTTGTCGGTGAAAGCGTCACGTGACCTGACAGCCACATTGAATGCTAGTTATAACTACTGGGGAAATTCCAAGAGAGAGCAAATTCGAAGCCGTATATGTGGATATTTCTGCGCAATGGACCGACCAAAAGTTCGTCTTGTTCCTTATTACATGGACCCAGAGTTGTCAGTTCTGTCATCCGGATCATCTTTGTGGACGTACGAAGTGGACAGTGATGGAAGTATAGGGGGCGCCTTGTCGCAGGACGTGCAGCTGGCATCTAATACGGTTTTTCTGGTCAGGAGGACGCTGGAAGTGCCTCATTCTCTCAAACTCTCATTGGGAAAAAACACAACTCTGCAATTTTTGGGAAGTCAGGGCTTCATTGTGCACGGTAAGTCTGCATCAGAATGAAAGATCGCAGCACAATATCTGCAGATTATAAATTTAGTAGTATTAAAGAGGTTTGATGGAGGCATCAACAAATGATAACATCTATGGTAACAAGTACCTATGCTCCCCCCCCCCCCCCAAAAGGGGAAAAAATCCGCTGTGGCTCAAAATTTTCAACGTTACATTTATCATAGATGTATTCCAAGTAAATGATTCTTAAACACAGTCACATCAATGCCATTTAGATCAACTTTTTAGTTTCCATGACTGCCGCCTTTATCCAATGTCTCGTGTAAATTAATATATGATTCTGTGTTTGATATCATAAAATATGATAGACATGACGTCATGTTGGACTGGCGCTAGGTCCAGAGACCCACTTCTGAAATTCTGTTCGCACATGTATGAAATCATGGCCAAAATAAAGGCAAGATTTGCGAGCGGGCTTGGTTGCGTGGGCAACACGTACTTATCGCAGAGACATATATATTACAGCTGTCTTTGCACATAAGAAGTTTGATTGCGCGCCCAACCACGCCATATTTGCCGTACCAAATTGCATCATTTGTGTTTTAAATGTTATTCCTTGACGTTTCTTTAATTGCTTCCGCCGCTGGCTCATGCGCAACAGGGAACGATTGTTATTTTCAAAGTTCGAAACGGAATTATTCTGGAACATACCAGACAGGTATACTAATACATTACAGCGGTGTTTATGTTTAGGGTAACATGGGCATGTACGGTTAAACATAGCCAATGAAATTATTTGGAGTAATGTTAAAAATGCACCTTGGTATTTACAGGTGACTATGTTGCAAGAGCTACATCAATACCTGCATCAAACACCGAGTCTTCACACAAAGACCTTGTGACCATGGAAGGCGGGTGTTTGGTAGGGGCACTGATATGGCCTCAAAGATATTACTACAACTCTCTTCGTAACCACTTAAGCTAAAACAAAAATCTCAAAAATAAGATTAAATAAAAATCAACAACAGAAGACTGGTAAGCTCTTTTCAGTGAGTGCGCACCAGCATTCCAACGGGTAGATCGGTTTAGATAATACTTGTATCATTCATTACACGAGGTAGGACCGTCAGGGAATCCCCAGGGCTGACTGTGGCTTTAACTTCTGTGATGATAGCCATATAACCAGAACATATATCGATGATAACCATGTAATATATAACTAGAGTACTATTTATTAATAACCAGGATATATACTGATAATAACCATACAATATATAAAAACCAGAAAACTATCTATTTATAATCGGGATATATAACGATAATAACCATGTAATATCATATCATAACCAGAACACTATCTATTAATAACCAGGCTATATGTTTACAATGACCATATAATAACCAGAACACTGTCTACTTATCACCAGAATGTGTATCGTAATTTCAAGAAATGTTTGGGTTATTGTAAGAAAACATCTCTGTCAATACCAACTGAAATCCCCACATTTCGCTGTGCTGTCTCTTTAAACCAGAAATCATCCGATGATAATAGCGAGAAAAATAAAGATAATATTGACCTTCATTCACTCCACCCTGACTTGTATTTCTTTTGCTGCAGACATAGACTATTGCGTATCAAATAAGCATTTATATAAAGTAAATATCCTTGCCCGTTCGATCTGTTCCTGTGGAATTGGTAATGAACATATTGATCATTTCGTCTGCTTTTTCCTCAAAATTCAGAGGTCAAAACCACCCTTCTTCAAAGTGTATCTGTAATCCGTAGCCCCTGGTCTTGCGGCGCAAGCTCGAAGCCAGCTGCACGTTTTTGGACACGGACCGTGTTTGCCGATGCCATACCCATCTCTCTCTCTCTCTCTCTCTCTCTCTCTCCTCTCTCTCTCTCTCTCTCTCTCTCTCTCTCTCTCTCTCTCTCTCTCTCTCTCTCTCTCTCTCTCTCTCTCTCCCTCTCCCTCTCCCTCTCCCTCTCCCTCTCCCTCTCCCTCTCCCTCTCCCTCTCCCTCTCCTCTCCCTCTCCCTCTCCCTCTCCCTCTCCCTCTCCCTCTCCCTCTCCCTCTCCCTCTCCCTCTCCCTCTCCCTCTCCCTCCCCCTCCCCCTCCCCCTCCCTCTCCCTCTCCCTCTCCCTCTCCCTCTCTCTGTAATGCAATTTGTTTGATAATACATTTTAAACATGTTTCATGTTATGCCTCAATTCAGTTTCTGTAGCTAAAATACGAAGCGTATTGTAAGTATTTATTTGACTCTGGAAGATTTGATTCGTCTGAAAAGTTGGAGTCAGTAAATTTAAGTGAAGGGTCATATAATAAACACACTACAACAATGTAATTGACCAATTAATTTATGTAGTTATAATAATATATCATCTGTTTATTAAAAGATATGCATCTTGTTATTACGAACTACGACATTTTAACTAGACAATCATATTATAACCAAATATTACCTGGCTCAAACACAATACCCCTCTGGTGAGTATAGGTTATGCCAGGGAAAACGAGTTTAACGGTGACGTTACCATTGTTCCATTAACTGTTAAAGTTTGGTATTATACAATGCTATGAATGATTTTTCCTGGTATCACTATTTTGTATCATAGGCCCACCCACCCAACGCCTTTAGATTAACAGATTGGTTCTGTTTGAGGCTAGATAGTGTTTTTCGACTGATGCAATTCTAAGCCATCAGATGGTGAAAGGGCACTGCCCGTACACGTATTGATATTCTACAGTTTTGTATCGAGCCTTTCCAAGGTTCATTATAGTCATTTCTGTCAATAGCGTGTTGACAGGTTACGTTCAACAGAAGATGATGCTTTCCTTTTACTACCCTGTGTTGGAAGTCACCACCAGCAAAGCGTTATGCTGATGACCAGGACTTTCGTATCTACAACAACTATACATCAAACATTAATATTAGTGATTTTTATTGTATTTTAACACTCTTTGTGTTTGGTGCCTCAAGGCAGGCAATTGTGACATGAACAAAACGACCTTGGGCGGTTTTTCAACCTTAATTTATTCATTTGCATTAAAAAATCGAACTTTTATGACTTTACTAAAGGACGGTGACATTCAATTTCCACATGTTCATTTGCAAACGGAAAAGATTTGCCATATTACATCCTCATTGTGCTCCTTCCACTGGTTTGACGTCATAAGTGACAATGAGTGGTCTCAAAGAGGAATCAACTTTTCAGATAATTATCATAAGTCCGAAGGCCTGAAGTTGCAGGCCTTTTTGTTATGAAAATACCACCGTCTTCTGTTGAGTTGCATTTTCAGGCGGACACTTTAGCTCCACCCACTTTCTAGGAGCGTGACTTGTGATAAAAGGGTGATATATCGGTGAACATAAAACACTATTATCAAAGATAAACTGTGCGGCCTATAGTATAAAACCAGATATAATCCGGTTTTCAAAACATAATTATTTGGTTTAAAAGATATTATCTTGTCATACCAAGATCTTTTTGGCCAAAGAACATGATTGACTGCATATTAGCAGATAATTATCTCTTCGTTAAAGATCTGGTTTTACCGAAAAGAAAGTACCATTCAAACACTTTTCGTTTCAGTTGAGATCATTTATGTCCATATTCTGTCGGTTCTACTTCCATTTCAGATACTCTTTTTGCATTATATAATGTCTTTATCCATGGAACTTTGTACTGAATTTTGCACATTAATATGTAACATCTTCACGTTTGCCTGGCCCCTTGTAAGAGCAGAGGTAAAGTCTGAAAAGGCTAGCATGGTAAAGATATTGAACATATCAGGTTATACTAAATAATGTCTTCAATCTCCATGAGCATAAGTAAATGTTGAATATGTACCTCGTGCTTTACAACAGGTTTGGTGACAAACTACACTGACATTTTAGTTGCAATCACGTGTCACACATTGCCACGCTGGAAACTACAATCAATGGCGGCACACTGACATTAATTACACACATTTTTTTTAAGGATCCTTACTTACTCCGTCCGCTGATGCTACCGGAGCCTTGTTGACAGCAGTCGATAGCCGGGTCCCATGGCACGGTCTGGTGATGACGCAGAATACAAGTGAGTATGAGGCATCTCATCCGTAGCAGCAGTATTGAAGGAAACCAAAGGAGCTAACCATACCTACCTTTAATTATACAGGTCCAGGTTTTGTTTTAATGGGCTGTCATAACTATTGTATTTGTGTCGTTTCGGCAAGAACCACTTCCTGTTAGTCATAACCATATTCCGGTGTCCGAACTCTTTACACTCCTTAAGCTAACCTGTCTAACCTAAATATGGACGTACTATTATCCATATTGCACAAGTTCTTCTGTAGAATTGTGACATAGGCTGTTTAGCCCAAATGAATTAGAGAGTCTTCAGCGGGTAACTACTCAGAACATGTTTTGGAGCCTGTACCAGTACATTTCTCTCTTAGTAGCGGCTCCTTGCTTAGCTAAATGCTCAGCAAAGACAACTCACACAATAATGAAAAAATATTTAACTTGTCAAATGGTACATTAGTTAACTAAGTGAAGCTTTGCTTATAATGGCATAACTTCAATATGAATAAAGAGTACGTGTTAAACCAAAAACGCTTACTCCATTTGTATATTACATGTTCAGATAAGAGTGATTAAAATGATTTACCCCTGAACCAGTAGGTATTCTTTCTAGCTGAAGAGCTTACCTTACTTAAACCACCTGCAAGTGCATAATTGAAGTACAAACAAACTGAAGCATTATATTCAGTCCAAGTAGTTATACAATAAACAGTTACAGCTAAGCCATCTGTACAAACCGAGCGAAATCCTAACAAGTACTGCAACAATGAATACCCTGCACCAGGGATGTAAAACGAACCCCCGGATGACATGTACTCCTCACTTTCAAAGGCGCTAAACAATAAAGTTCAATTTGGCTGCCAACCCTGAGTTAATGGTTCAACATAATAGGTCAAGTTTTAGTAATTTTTGACATCGAGTAAATGTGTACGTAGGTATGGCAGGAAAGAATGGAAGTCATTAGCGTTTAAGTGAAGAGAGTGCAATTAATATATAATTCTTTAAGTAGATACTAAGTACAATTAGGCAAGCTTGCAACTGTCGTCGGCCACTGCTTGCTGTTTACCAACCGAAGAAATCGTTTCAACTGTTCATGTGAGTATGTCTGACTAGGCAAGGAAAACTTAAATTCTCATATTTCATGCATCTCTGCGTCTCACATGTAGACGAATGACACTGAAAAACTCGGTAAAAAGAATCGGCAGAGTGGGGGAATTAATCTATCGATAGTTTCAACTTGCATATAAGGCACCCTTAACTGCAAAGTGCAATTTTAAAGCATTCATATCATCTGTTTACTGTGGTATGTGTTTGGGAATATTTCTAGAAAGTTATTTATCATCTTGTCTCCGAGACTGTATGCATTTTTAAGCATACCGACATTCTAGTGTCTTACAGTTTCGTTGAAAAACAAAATAATAATTGATTACAGTGGTAACGTCGTTCCTTGTATGATTAAATCCAGCTTCCCATAACATTTTTTCCATGATTGTATCACGGTGAACGTTAAGCTGTGACAATTTCACAAATGTTTGGCTTATAAAATATATTTCATTTAGACTAAGTTTACAAGGTTTTGGAATTCTAGCATAGCGGTGAATTTGCCATAAAGCATGGTAGTGTTTTATGGTAGAAATGCAGATCATTAATTTTAATCTTATTTCCCCTTTGTTGGGCGCACTACGTATAGAAATTGAACATTTTAAACCACCCCCCGCCCCCGAAAAAACCATGACAGTACCGATACTTCCAACTCTTGGTCATTGTGTAGTGTTATATGCCACGTTGAACCTGCCGGGGAGTTGCTTGCAGCGATTGCTTTTGTTGAACTTCAGAAGCGAATTCAGTTTGTATGGATTGAATTAAGAGGACTTGGAGCAAATTTAGATAAATACCATGACATGAGACTCATTTCCTGCACAACGGCATGTATTTGGGATTCTTTTAACAGATAAATACCATGACATGAGACTCATTTCCTGCACAACGGCATGTATTTGGGATTCTTTTAACCTGAGAGACTTTTTCGTTCCGTGGTCCAAACAAAATTTGTAAGGTTTTTATCCTGGGAATAGTAGATTGTGTCACCATTAATTTAACACAGGATCTGCATGAGTAAAGACTGTAAATAAGCAATGATGATGATCCCAAACAAAGTGACTGTGGTTTTATTCCAAAGGTCACAGGACCACTTAAGTCTTTGAATGTAAGGTCAGCTGAGCACAGGACTCTTTCAGTCAAAAATGTGAAATTATGCAATGAGCAGTGACTAAACACGCTAGCATGGTTTTATAGTGGAATGCAAATGTGCATGCATGTTTATGTTATTTATTCCACACCAGTTCACTAGGACAAGCTGGTGCGAACGTTTTTTGACGGGATCCTAGCAAAGCTCAGTGTCGCCGACTTATATCTGGGTCACAGGACTGGGTTATATATCGGAGTTATATCTGGGTTCTAGGAACCAAACAAAGGAAAATTTGCCAAAAAGGAATACCGCTATTTGTATTCACTTCTGATAGTTCATTTCGCCACAAGAGTTTCAAAGTTTGAAAGAAAAATAAACAGGTTGAATCCATTTCAAACTGAAGAAATAGGAAAATTGTACGTTCCCTTTGCGCAATTGCTGTAGAAACACCAGACAGGGGACACAAATGACAATGACAAAACACATTGTTTTTTCACTTTATGTACTTGTAAGAATTTACTCTTTGTTGGACTTATTTTTAGTTTGTGTTTTATTGCCAATTTTGTGGACACCTCTGCTAAGCAGAAGTATATCCTCGAGGTTCAATATATTCAGGTCAGCAGATGGAGAGTAGTTCACACTATCATCTTGTCTCTGACCTCAGTTCATTTTAGACATAATGTGATCCTTAAGTTTCGGCTCTTGCCAGTTTATCGTCATATTCATCAAACCACCATGGCTGAAAATGAAACCGAAAGTCTTTTAAATGCTTTATAGGGGCACATCTGCGCACAGCTGTATGGCTATGTTGAAGTTCAGTCTTTAAATAACAAAAGATTAATACCTGTATCGGGATGATCTATGCTTGTTTAATCATTGTTTTCTTCTTCTTCTTTCTTTCAGGTACCTTATTGTCCAACATCAGGATAGAACATGCTAGTCATGGAGTGCGGATCACGAACCACCAGGTCATATTGGAAAAAGTAGTCGTTGCAAACAGCAACAAGGGTCTGCAACTGATTCCCATTGGTCAGGCGTCGGTGCACATCCAGCAGTCTTTAGTCCATGGCATTTCCAATGGTGGTACAGGAATAATGGTTGAATTATCTGGCCAGAAAGCAGATATTGTCATACAAAATACCACGATTTTCAACACTCGGGGCTACGGAATTACAATTAAAGACACTTCCGGTGCAGCAAGGCCTGTTCCCAGCCTCCTTTTGGATTTGTATGGTATTCGCATCAGTGAAATTGGTTACAATGCACTGGTTGTGCAGAGTTGCAGGCATAACACCCGTATGCAGTTACAGATGTCACAGTTTAGCAAATTGGCCTACTCTAGTGACGCTATTAATGCTCGGTTACGATCTGGGAATGTCAGCATTTCTAGCTCTACATTTATGGACGGCTATCGAGGCGTTTACGTGTCGTTCGGGTGCTATGGTAAAAGGGATGAACTTGAACGACAAGATATATTTGTTCGAGGCTGCATGTTTTCCAACATAGCCCAGTATGCACTCTATATTTTTCCTTCCATTTATTTTATATCTCAAGATTCAACCTTTTCAATTGTAAATAACGTTTTTGAAGGTAAAAAACCTAGTTATTGGGTCATTCAAATAAACATAGCTTATGTTGGAACTGTCCAAATTGAAAACAACACCATTAACATACTTGAGTGTAACGGTATGAACATTGGCACCTCCTACAGGAACGGTAATACTCCTAACATTCTAACTGTCCATGGAAACAAAGTGCTGTACTGTAGTAGGGCGTTGCGGCTTGACTTACAGTATGCGATGCCAACAGCAAGGATGACAATCACATCCAACACATTTGAAGGTAACAGCGGCGATGGTGTCGTCAGTTTGCACACAAATTCAGACGCAACGAGACCGTTACAATTTGAACGCAATGTGCTTGTCAACAACTCTAAGACTGTGGTAACTTTACGTGGACCCAAAGTAAAATTGCATTACAACGACTTCAACAATCCAGGCAGTCTCTACAATATTAGGTATGAAGGTATTGATGCAGCAAATGAAATTATAAATGCCACTTTGAACTGGTGGAACACGGTGGACATTAAACACATACAACAACGTCTGTACGACAAAAGTTTCGATCAAAATCTTCCACTTATTTCAGTTTCGCCATTTTTGAAGTCTTCAAGTGAAAGGGATATTTTTGCTAATTTTACTGAAGGTTCAATTTCATTCATTGGACCAGACGGAAAAGTCGGCGGCTCCGTGAATGGTGACGTCACTTTAACCCAGGCTGGCAGCCCGTATATTGTAGAGTCCAATATCCTTATCCAGCGAGAAGGTACCCTTACAATTGAAGCTGGTGTCCGGCTCCTCTTCCTCTCGGAACGACGAATCACTGTAGTAGGTTAGTGCACGGCAATCTATATGCATCTATTCTGTGCTTTGTATAACACACATGCACGCACACATTTGCACTTGCACACGCACGCACGTAAACCCATACATATGGGATGTACCATTTATGATTATACCTAATGGTTGTAACAAATATGTGATGTACTATCTCTGATTACCAGTTGCCAGGTATATGGGGTACATTATTTATGTTTTAAACATATATATTCAGAAAAACAAAAGAAAAAGAGATTGAGAGACAGAATGTGCCTGTAGCCCTCTCGCAATGTATATATATATATATATATATATATATATATAAATACTGGTTTCCACATTTTAGTTTCTGATATTTCTCATCTGTATCCGTATTAATTTTGAATCAAAGAAAGGTTTGCAAGAGAACTGTTTTCCTATTACGCAACGTGATACTCTCCGAATGAAACTCTTTACAAAGTCAAGGGGAGGAATGTTTATACAACGAAACCTGGGCTACGAAATGTGCTTCTATTTAGATCACCAAAAAATGGTTGCTTTGAATGATGTTCAAAACTGACCACAAATCTTGTGCCACTGGACTTCATTCAGCAGCGCTATTAAAAATAACAATGAATAATTACGAAAAGGCACCCTTCAGCTACGGGGACAGTTGCGAATGTGTAAGGATTTATCCGTGTTTCATAAAAATGAAAGAAGCTTTCTTGTGTGTAAATGTATTTACATAAGTAAAGTGCTATTGGTTTAAACGTATTCATTGAAAAGCAATTGAGTAAAAGGCAGAGCACTGTATAAATCGCACTTGTACATGAAAAAGGGAGGCGGAATAGACGGAAGACATGAGGACAAAGACGCAAAGGAAATATCATATCTACAAAGGCAGATAGAGTGGCAACACCGTACAAGTTTGAGGATTGTATTTGTGTCTTTTTGCCCAGAACCACTTCCTAGTAGTCATTACCCTATTCCGCAGTCAGAACTCTTTACTCTCCATAAGCTAATCTGTCCCTGTCTAACCTATATACATATGGAATTACTATTGTCCATATTGCACTCGTTCCTCTGTAAAATTTTGAGATAGGCTGTATCAGCCCAAATAAATTAAAGGATCTTCAGCGGGTAACTACTCAACATGTTTCGGAGCCTTTTACCCGTACATGTCTCTCTGAGTAGCGGCTCCTTGTCTAAGCTAAATATTCACCAAAGACAACCTACATAATAAAGAATAAATATGAACGTGGCAAATGATGAATTAGCTAAATACATGAAGTTTTGCTTATAAATGCAGAGCTTCATTATGAAAGAAGAATACCTGTCAAACAAACCATAATTACCAAATTTGTGTGCAAGAGGTTCAGATAAGAACAATTTTACTTACCCCTGAATCAATATGTACCCTTTCTAGCTGGACTGCTTATCATAGTTAAACCACCCACCAGTGTATAACTGAAGTAGAAACAAGCTTGGGCATTATATTCAGTCCAGTGATACTAAAATAAACAGTTGCAGCTAGACCACCTGTACAAACCAAGAGAAATCCTAACAAGGACTGCAACAATGGACATCCTGCACCAGACATGAATTGAATTGTGTTTTATTGACTGCGCCACATATACAAAGTAGCAATTTGTCACACATGATACATACAGTACAAATTTATGTTATAAAGCAAACGTCACAAAAAAAAAATCACACATGATACATACAGCACAAATTTGTTATAAAGCAAACGTCACAGAAGCGACAAAAACAGATACATACAAAGGAATAAAGAAAAAAAAAAGATCTGCACATGATACACAAAACATAATAGATAAAGGCGCTCGGTATAAAGATACTATTGATTATATTGGCTATAGAGGTTTCTGCCGTATTGTAATGCATTCTTTCATATATGTCTCAAACATTATTATTAATTCCGTATCACTTAATTTCATAATAAATCTAAACATGTCTTGATCACTGAATGATGTTGGATGTACGAAAACGTCTTGAATCTTTTTCCGAAATTTTTGCCTTGGTATATCGTATCGATTACAGGACATAACAAAATGGTATTCGTCTTCAATATGTTTACAAGGAGGACATATTCTTTGGTTTACAGGAACTTTGGCTGGTCTTCTGTGTCTACCCGTTTCTATATACAGATTGTGTGCACTTATACGTAATCTAGTAATATTTCTGCGAATCTCGAAATTTTTTATTACCTCTAAATATCTTTCAAATTTTAAGTCAGTTTTGAATAATTTGTAGGTTCTTAATTTGGAATCATCATTTTGCCGTAGAATTTCTTGTTGCCACTGATTTTGGAATTTTTCTTCTATTCTTTTCTTAAACATAGTGGAAGGTAAATCGCCGTAATAAATTTCATGATCGTCCCAAAGTTCCTGTAAGTCTATTGCATATAAAGTATCTTTAACCGATTTTAGCCAGTGCGATTGATTTGTTTCAGACATCTCAACATGACACTTGTATGCATTGAAAAGTAACGAATTTTGATCCATATTCATAATTCGGAGCCAATTTTTACAGACACGTGTCATTACTTTGAGTGATAGAGGTGTTTTTCCCAGTTCACCAAATACAGCAATATTACTTGCTTTCCGATGTACACCAAGACAGTACTTCAAAAATCGTGTGTATAGTTTTTCAAAATCTGTTTTAAAATATCCTGCAATATTGTCTTGTGTCAAACTTTTGGAGGGTATAACAGTATAGGCTCCCCATATTTCCGATGCATACAGTAAAATTGGCATTATAACTTTATCAAACAAGGATAGGTAGAATTTCAAATTTGTGTCTCCCGGTATAAATATTCGCTTTAGTCTTGCTAAAGCTTTATTGGCCTTATCACATAACAACTTTATTGAACCATCAAAAGAACCTGTTGTAGATATTTGAATTCCAAGATATGTATATGTTTTAACAGTTTCCAGTGTGACGTCGCTGTATACAAACTTTCGTGCCAGTTTCTTACCTGACTTATTGAATATCATTACCTTCGTCTTGTTTATATTAACATTTAGTTTCCAATCTTCACAATAAGCATTTAATATATTTAAACAATTTTGAAGCCCTTCTTCGGTTTCAGATACTAGAATAAGATCATCGGCGTACAATAAACAGTTAATTTTCTTTTCATGTAGCGATACTGGATGACAATTATCGTTAAAACAGTCTGGTAAGTCATTAATGAAAGTATTAAATAAAGTAGGACTCATTACACAACCTTGTTTTACTCCTCTTCGGATCTGTATATTGTCTGATAGACCACTAGAAAATTTTATTTGTAATGTTGAGTTATGATACATATCTTGGATTATTCTAAACATGTATCCATCGATACCATATTTCAGTAATTTGTATAGTAAACCTTCGTGCCAAACAGTATCAAAAGCCTTTTTAAAGTCTACAAAGCATACAAATAGATATTTATTTTTTGTCATCAGTTTTGTATATTTATCAATTAGAGTTCTCAGCACAAAAATATGATCACTTGTTCTACATCCTGCGGAAAATCCTATCTGTAACTCATTTTTTAAATTGGCTTCTTCTAAGTATTTCTGTATTCGGTTATTCATGATGGTGCAAAAAAGTTTTGATATACAGCTACTAAGACAAATACCTCTATACATGTTTGGGTCACGAGTAGAGCCACCTTTGTGAATGAGGACTAGTAGCCCTTTTTTCCAAATAGTCGGGAAGAATCCCGATGTAAATACCATATTGAACATTTTGAGAAAAACATTACACAAAATATATTTGCTCTCTTTCAGCATTTCATTTAGGATTCCGTCTTTTCCCGGTGATTTCTTATTTTTCAGTTTCTCTAAAGCTATAGTAATTTCAATTTCTTTGATTTTAAAATCTAATGGCAAAAAAGATATTTGTGAATTATTGTAATTGTTCAAAAATGACTCCACTTCGTGTTCCTTAGGAGATTCTTTCAGATCTGTACACTTTGACATGACGTCAGAAAAATGGCGAAACCACTGTCTCGGGTCAATATTTTCGCTAACATTATCTTTTTTTGTGATTGTTTTTTCGAGCTCCTTTATTAGTTCCCAATATACTTTTGGGTCTTTATCCCATATATTATTTAAGGAGTGCATAATGCTGCTTCGAAATTCTCTTTCCTGGTGTTTACAAATTTGCTTAAATCTTTTTCTGTTGAAATAGTAGGTCTGTCTCAATTGAAGATTTGATGGGTTTTCAGACAGTAGTTTAGCCATTCTTTTAATCTGCGTGTATAAATTATAACAGTCTTTGTTGGCATATTTCGGTAACTTTTTCGACTTTTTTTTCTTGGGGTTTTTCATTTTCAATGAGAACTTTGCTGCCTTATACATTATACTGTTAAAATCATTAACCATTCTGTCGACATCACTGCGACTCTCAGTACTATAATCGGTTTGCAGAAAATCATTAATATCTTGCCTGCAAAGCAGTTGTAATGTATTTGTAAATCGGGCCGGGTGTAGTTTATCCCAAACAAAACACTCTGGTAAGGGCTCGTTAACTTTGCCTGCATTACACAATGGAGCGCAATCACTTCTTGTTAGGCTAACCGCAATTTGAAAGGATATATGGCAATGGTCAGAAAGCCACGTGAGATCGTTAACAAACATGTAGGGAATTGAAGAGAACAAAGATTGATCAACTAAAACATAGTCAATACATGTAGGCTTTCTGGCATTGTGGCTAAAACATGTATATTTACCAGTTAGGTTGCCTAGTTTGCGACCATTTAGTATCCTCAAACCCGTTCCAATACACAAGTCAAGTATCATTTTTCCGTGTTCATCTACGTTACGATTATCTAAATTAGACCTTACCATATGCATGTCGTAAAAATTGTCAGAAGGTACCGGTATATGTATAGAATCGGCTTTATCAGAAAGGACAAAATCATTGTTAGTGGATGTGGCAGCATTGAGATCACCCATTATAATACACTTACCACCATACCTTGAATATTCTGTTATATCATTAAAAAGCTTATCAAAAATATCAACATCACCTGTGTATCTAGAATTTGGGGGTGATATATAAACTGTTGCAATATATATATCTTCGGCCAACATAAAAGTAGACTTATTCAATTTTATCCAAACTATTTCAGGTTCAGTAACTGGTAAGAATTCAACACCATGTTTTAAACTGTTCTTGACATAAACGGCAATACCACCAGAATGCTTATTTGCATTAATAGATTTGGGCCGTATGCTAGAATGCACCTTATACCCAGAAACCTCAATATCTGCGTCAGGACCTGCATGTGTTTCAGTTAGACCAAATATATGAAACTTGGTCAATGTTTCTATAAATTCAGGGTCATTGAATTTGGACAAGGACTGCCCACATACAGTATGTCTGTGACCATGGATGTTCCATGTCATAATATTTAGATGTTCACTCATCGGGACAGATTGAAATAAATATAAAACAGCATGTGTATTACATATTTATCTATGATATGCATGTCTTCGTCTATTTCCACCTCCAAAGCTATTAAAGTTATTATAGTGACGACGACGCCTTTCGGGTTTAAGTTCAGGCTTGTAAGTATATTTCAGGTTTGCCGCTAATATGCGCGTACCCTGTTCGTTAGGGTGTATCTTGTCTGAATACAGTTCCTTGCGCGGATACTGTTGTCTGTCAACAAAGCTTGAGTAGTTCTCGCATACTTTAATTCCTGGTTTGGAGTTGGCTTGCAGCTTTAACAAAGAATTGGTAGCTTGCACTTTTAGGTCAAGTTCTTTATCATCAACACATGGTATCCCGCTAGATAGGATCACTTGCTTTGTGATGTCTTTTGATATGATGTGGTCTGCCAGCCCAACGAGATCAGCAGCAACAACCTCTGGTGTCTTGCTCTTCAGGTCATTAATGATGAGATGGACTATGACTGCATCGTGTTGTTTGTCATAATCACCCATGAATTCACGGGCTTTATCCATTGTATACACTTTTTCGAATGTAACAGAATGACTTTCGCTGTTCAGAAACTTTTCTGGATTTATGTGCTTTAGTTGAGAGCTACCAAGTATCAGAACATCATCTTTTTTCTTCTGTGTTTGGGATGCTTCAGAATGTCGCAGAAATTCCGCGACGGCTGCAGGCGGTTTCTTGGCAGCAACTGTAGCCCAAGTAGACGTGCCAGCGTCCATCCCTTGTGCTTGTAATTGCCACTGTAATGTCTCTTCTTTTGCTGCAATCACTTGGTCTCGTAGTTCTTCCATCTTTCCACGCAAATTTTCCATTTCTTCGTTTTTCTGAGTAATGTTTGTCTGCAGTCTATCTATTTCTTCGTGGAGGGAGTTTTTCATTTGCCTACGAATGGAAATTTCTGTCTCGATTTCACTTTGTAAATCTTTGATTCTCTCTTGTTGTCTTCCTGTTGTACCTTCAGTCACAAAGCTTTCTTGAACATTGGCTACCATACCAATCACCTCAGTTTGTTGCTTATTGAGTTTGTTGTTAAACTCCTTGCACGTGCTTTCGCTTTTTGCCAAGTCTGTTTTGGATTTTTTTAGCTCAGAGGCCAAGTTTTTGTTTTCTTGTTTGATTTTACTGATTTCTTCCTTTTTGTCAGCGAGCTCTCTTTTTGTAGCGGATAATTCCTTTGCCACTGCTTCCAGCTTGACTTGCAAGTTTTCATCTTGGTACCCTTTAAGATGTTCCACCAACTGTGTCTCTAAAGACTGGAACAATAATTTTATATTTTCAAACTGGTTTTCTGTAGTTCCTGTAACATCTTTTTCTTTGCTACATGTAAAACAAACTCTATGATGCCACCTACCACTCAAACAATTAGGCTCTATTTAACTGCCAACCCTGAATCAATGTTTCAACATAATGTGTCAGGTTTGTGACATTTAAGAAAATACTATCAATTTTGAATATTTTTTTTTTAAATGAGTAAATGTGCTTTTAGGCATGTCAGAAAAGAATGAAAGTCATTAGCATTTATGCCAAAACATGTTATCAAAACAATTTTTCTTAACAGGATTTCAAGTACAATTAGGCAAGCTTGTAACTCTCGTCAGTAGCTGCTTGCTACCTATAACCCCTGGGGGTTTGACCTAACAGAAAACAAGCTAGCCTAAAATGTCTGAAAGGTGAACATTAAAACAGAATGATGCCAAAAGATAAAAATTAAGTAGCAAAACGGGCAAGTCTAAAATCTCTAAAATTGTTGAAGCCAAACTTTCTAACCATCTCGGGATATTTACAGCACAATTTTCAGCAATATTTGATCAAAAGTACATCTTTGAATCCTCTTGACTCAAGTTTATTGTAAATAAATGTGGTTCTAGATGCAAAGTCCTGAAATTTAGAACAAATACTACCAAATCTCAAAATCTGTGACAAAAACGTATTAAATCTAATAGTTTCCGAAATATTACTGTCCGGGAAACACATAGCAACACATGATAGCACAGAAAGGATAAATAACACCTTCACCATATCTTACAAACGCAGTCAGTATCATAACCTACGTAACGGCTTTAAATCTACCTGTTGCTGTAATGTAGCTTTGTGGTACATCGAATATCATTTCATTTTGTTGGACCGTACACGTTTCACAGCCATGAAGTTTTGTTACCACTGTAAACGACGCGAAGGGGATGAATTTGCTGTGCAACATATTCCGTTCCCTTAAGAGAAAGAGCATTCACAAAATAGTGGAAAACCTCATTATTTCCGTTGCCACAGGCACACTTGGGAAATGTTAGAAGACCCGTCTTAAACATGTCAGCATTCAGTTTGATGCATCCCGTGCACAAGCGGGCATGGATTACAGCAAGCACTCTTTCCCCTTTATAGAATAATTTATTGAAACTTTTAGTACCCCGGTTTACTTTTTCCTAAATTCGAAATTATCTACAGAATTTCGAATGTTGTGTGGTAATTTATTCAAACGTCGCACTGTAGATGGGAAAATGAAGAGTAAAATAAATTCGTTCGAGATCGGAAAAGTTACAAATTCGTTCTGGTTCAAACATTATACCTATTTCTTGCGTCAACAGAATCAGGAAGAATGTAGCTTGAATATTCTTGAGCATGGCCATGAATGATTTTTAAGAGTTCGCTTTTTTTCTCTACGTGATGGTACTTTTTCCAAACCAGTTTCTTGATGTAGTAAATTATGATTAGTCCCTGAGGCAGGTTCTGTAATTATTCTGCTTGCAGCCTATTGGACATTTTCCTATTGCCGGGACTCCTGTAAATTACAGTTGTCCCAGACCACAAACCCATATTCCAGGATAGGTCTAATAAAAGACAGATATAGCCTTCAATGATTTCTTATTCAGCTGAAACTGCAAATATTTCAGAATATCTACCATTTTCATACATTTTGTTGTTAATTCCTTGATACCACTAGACCATATTAGACCGGAACGAATTGTCCGGCCTGATTGTTTATGATCGGGTTTGTTGGGTAAGTTTTCATTCATGAATAGTTACTCAGGGTACTGTTAGGGGCTTCGTTTCTCAGAGATTACCATACTGCTGGGTTTTACAGGGTTAAAAGACACGAGCCACTGCTGCATCCAATCTTCGATTTCTTGCAAGTCTTGCAAGTGTGCATTAAGAATATTTGCCGCAGCAGTGGAGTCATCCACCCTGATGAACAGAGATGCATCAACGGCAAAAGGCCGTGTAGAAGATTGCATGATGTCTACGATATCATTGATGCATATAAAAAACAATTATGGTCTCAAGACAGATCACTGTGGTTCACCTGCTTAGACTCGTACCCAATGTTATGTTGCTCACGTCCACCTAAATAATCGCCGAACCACTGCAACAGGGGTCCACGAATTCCTGGTTTTTGTAATTTATGCGAGAAGCCGGGGTAATGGACAGGGTGAAATGCATTAGCTATATCACAAAAATCACTCGAACATCTTTGTGCACGTCAACTACTTCACAAAAATGATGGTATAGAAAACAAGTTGATTGACCACGCTCTCGCGCTCTTGTGTAACCAAGGATGTTATATATAGTTTGAAGCCTCCTTGGTGTGACTCCCCGTCACAATAAGCTAATGCTGACAGAGGTACCATTTCACCTACAATTGATAGCTTAGTGACATAGCAGCATCCAATGAAGTATAAAGTTTAACATGTCTTTGTAAATGGAGATTCAAATCAACTACCAGAAATCACTCAAAAACAGATCCAAACTCCCTGTAATGATCAACTGTAATATGAACGGTTTTGGTCAGGGCAGCGGGTACATTGGAGCTTGCAGGCAGAGCTTCCATAGGCATAGCTGTTGTATTTCGGGACCCAGCAGTGACATTTGCTCATCAGTTAAACATCTATAACATTGTTTCATAACCTTTGTAACAATGCCCTCTTCCAACAAAGATTCATCTTATTTCATCCATGTTCAGTCTGTGCTAACTTGCAACTTCAGTTTGTTCACACCTTTAGTGGCTTGTTGAACCTTGATAGTCAAACATGCTAATGGCATAGACAGCGTATGAAAACTGTCCTCATTTTTCAATCAGACCGTGTTCTTTGATTCACACTCGTTTTATCCTATTTTCTTTACCATAAATCGTAAAACATGACCAAAATTGATTCTGACGATGCTTCTTGTATCCATCAAAACTTTCTGGCGGGCAAAATTTTGACCGGACCTTCCCCCTTTATTTTATTGGCACCAATTATAGACTGCACAGATGAATACCGAGCACTTTATTGCAGATAAGGCCATGTGGGCCATTTCCCGTACAGGTGTTCTGGGTTGACCTTCTCAACCCACCCCCAGCCCGCCTCTTATTGCAGTATTATATTGGCACAAATGCTTGACTGACTAAACATTTAGAGCGCCTGTGATTACCATCTGGGCCATTTGCCTTCGAAATGTCTAGACTTTTTAACACCCAGAAAATATCGTGAAAAGTGAAAAATCTTGAATCATCAACCTTATTGTCATATTCTCGTGCCGAAAGTGAAACATTTTGAATCATCTACCTTAGTTAGATCGATAAGAAAGTCGTTCAAAATATGAGACTTTGCTTCATTATCTGTATATGTTCTGTTTCCATGTATTGATGCTGGAATATCAGACGCTTCATTTTATACATAAAAAGAATTTGACCCTCGTCCACCATTTTTTCCCTTTGTCGTGTATAAATAACCAAATTTCCTAGTCTATTGTAAAGATTAACATCGACATGTCGTAAATCTTCAATATATTTATGGCGTGATTGTTTGAAATATGACCAAAGTGCCGGTTTATGTTTGGCTCTAGTATAAATACTTTCACTTTCCCCTTGGCAGTGCCGACACGGCATCAAGGAGCATCACCAAGTCTTATTGTTACTGAACGACTCTAAACACACTCTTTGGCCGCGTGTATAAACGTATTGGACTACCCACAAATTAGATCAACATCATATAGTATAAATAAAACTGTCAATAGGACCTGAAAAATCTACAAGAAATTAAAGTCTTTGGTGTAGAAATGGATTTCAAGCAACCGTTTAAAAAGAATAAATACCTGAATTCTGGCCGACGGTGAGAGGAGAGTCATTCCACAGGAATAACAGGGCAGTGCTGCTTTGCACATACCCCCCCCCCCCCAAAAAAAATGATTTTAGCGCAGGCACCGGCATCTGAAGTAAGCGATTATCACATGTCGTCAGAGGTCTACTTGGGGTGATGATGATGATAATAATAGAAATATTTACAATGACAGCAGCTGGATATGCGCAGATATTCCGTACACGAAGCAACGTTAAGCCGAAGTTCTTTATTTACATAGGTTACACACAGGAGATGACTAAATAGGACCACGTTTCATGTCTTGTCGAATGTTTAATTAAGATTAATCAGCGAGAGATTCCGTAGCTTCCCCCCCCCCCTAAATATTTCCGTGAGTTGTATCCACATGTCATAGTGTTCAAAGATGGTCGATTCGCTTTACCGCCATCTATGAAATTGTTGTTGGTTTTCTTTGGCGCAAACATATCATATATAATTTGAGGACATTTCTTTGGAAACAATTTTATAACCTTGAATCTTCGCAGATATAAAGGTGGCTTCTTAGCCAGTTTAGTTGTTCAGCGTAAGAAGATATCATTTGGAACAAAGGCTAGGCCATCCATGTAAATCCCACTGAAGGGGGACTTTCATTTAAAGGCCCTTTTCTTGATATCACGACATCAATAGAGTGATCATTTATACACTTTGAATCGCAAGTACTTTCTCAGTTCTGCTCATATAGAATTGTCAACTAAAGAAAAAAACTGGTCTCCTAATTTGTATTAATTTAAGTACATTTGTTCAGAGAAATGTCCAAACGTCCGGCGCTTTGGTGTTTGAATGGGATATCATCTTCTTAGTTTCAAAAACGCATAACTGAAGAACGATACAAAAAAGTAATAACCGAGACCATTTTTAGATAAGCATAGTTATTTCATATTTCCATTATATGTTTTTTGTCAAGTCTAGTCATAAGTAAAAAGTAGATGTGACTTGTGTGAAATTGAAAAGACGATTTTGCGTCATTGTTATAACAACACTAAACCCCCGTACATCGTTGACAGTACAAATACAGAATCCTCATCTTATCAGCTTCCAGAAAATATATATTTTGTACGACTGTTCATGAGGAATCTTTGTATGGTTGGTTGATTTATGAACATATCATGTATCCTTTTTAAGGTGTGTGTGTGTGTGGGGGGGGGGGGATTGCAGTTGTAAGGTTAGTGTTCATAGCTTGGCACCCAAAGCGAAGCAAGTAGACAAATCACCCAGCACGTTCAGAAAGTCCTTATTGAATCCTTTGTCCACAAGTTTTGGAAAAGAAACACGTTGGGTTGATTGGCAAAGCTATAGTTTCGTCTTACAATTAACAACAGTGAACAACTCTAGAATATTTATATTGTCTACAAAATGCTACCTTTGTGTGTCTTACAGGTCGGTTGCTAGTTAATGGCAAGAAGGATCAGGCGGTGCAGATGGCGAACTACACTGAGGCTCCATGGTCTGGAGTTGCCTTCCTGAGCCACGGCAAGTTAACTTTAGCCGCCATTAGGGACATGCCACCCTATCATCATTTGATAGAGCTCATGTCTGGAAGCGTGGCACGCATTTAAATACTGCAAATGATGACGACGATGATGGTGATGATGTGTCAAAAGTATTGGATTGCGCTTTTTATTTCTTCCATAATTCCTCTGAGCAAAGTATTAGAAGGGTAAGACTTCTCAGCTGCATTCCGCACGTCTGCATTGACATTATACTCATTTGTTGCAGTCATTGTCACGGTACAGTCAGCCCAGTTTAATGATTGTATTTATTAGCTAACTACCATGTGATTAAGATAACTCTTTACCTCATTCCAGATATGACTTCATCACTAAATCACGTGGTCGTCACTAACACCCTATCTGGTATCGTGGTCGAGGGTCTGCCTCCGCAGTTCAGTAACGTAGAGTCCAGCCTGTCTGCAAAACATGGAGTGGGTGTTCGTGGGCACAGTCGGTTTAATGAGACCGTGACGTGGTGGAACATCACTTGTACGATGAATGGTCAATCTGGTGTATCAGTGACACAAAATACAGAGGCTGGCATACTGATCGATGGGTGTTACTTGTCACACAATCTGGTAGGCATAGACATCCAAGGGGATGCACGGATAAGGTTAAGACGGTGTCACATTTCTGCGAACAAGGAATATGGAATTCTCTTCACTAATCACAGAAATATCAATGCATCATTCTCTGATTGTCTTTTCGAGCAGAATGGATATGGAGCATTGTACATGGACAGCAGCGGACAAACTAAGCAGGTCCGCTTTCAGTTGAGCAACTCTCTTCTTCAAAACCACACTTTGAGGCATAGATATTTTTCCAATTATAGATCGGTTGTCCATATATCGTCTTTATATTACACTGAAGAGAGTACTTGGATCTTCACTAACAATATATTCAGAAATAATTATGGCAAATCCTTAAACTTCAGTCCTAATCTTGGCAAAGGAACCCATGACCTTGTCGTACTGAACAATACATTTCGTGCCAATACACATGAGCAAATATCAATATCCTGGAACAGAAGTCCTCTCGTATTTTATTTTCGGTTTGAACATAATAAACTCTTTGAAAACGCTGGCTCAGCAGACCTCTTTGTGATTGGCTGTAATTATGGAGGAGGTACCATAAGTATTATTAAGAATGTTTGGCAACTGAACTTTGCATTGGAAGCCATTCTGAAACTTCCAAAATGTAGAAACGGCTTCAACAATATCCGGATATTGCATAACCAGTTTTCAAGGAATCGGGGGAAAAGCAGCATAAAGATAGAGCAGAGTGTGAGAGTCCAGCTGGCCCACAATATCATCAAAGAAAATGAAACGGAATGTTCTCTGAGTACCGGAGCATTTGATGTTGCTGAAGCTTTAGATGCAAGATATAATTACTGGGGTTCCACCGAACTGGCGGAAATTTCTGGACGAATCTGTGGATTTAACCAAGATATGTCGCTGACATACATAGAATACATACCGTACAGAATATCTAGTGACATGGCCTCAAGTCTGAGTGCATCTGTGCCATTTGACCACCAGTCATATTTAGGTGGTCACATGGTTAGTGATGTCACCCTCATGGAACATAAATTCTACTTTATTCAGCGATCCATTGTCGTTTGGTGAGTTTTGCGGTATGAATTTTCTTTTTGGTGCCGAAATGGAATTTTTAACTAATAATAGCATGCGCTAAAACGATTGGGAGCCACATTTTACACACGATTCAGCGTCATATTGAAAAGAAACAGCGGAATCGTTTAATGCTGTTTTGGCTGTAAGCCCGTGTATGGAGGGGTATTTTAATGCTGCAGATAATCAGTGGACCTTTTGTGTAATCGGATGATAGTCTGCATATGAAAAGGTTTTACCTGATTCAAATATTCATCTTTAGTTTAACAACATGCCTGAAATGCACTAGTTTAGAATTAGTTTTGTTCAATACTCAAATAATTATGAACCAGAAGCCCGATAGAAAAGCAAAACTGTAAATGAATTTTATTTACCATTTATTTCCTTCAATATCGGCCCTAAACTGCACAGCACCATGCCAAAACCTCAGCAATCGTACTCACTTTACCAAAAAAATGTCGTGTATATCTGTAATAGATTTATCTTCAAAACAACCCTGTTTATAGACAGCAGGTATACTGATGCATTGAATATTCTGTTAAACCATCACTATATTCGAATCGTAGCCCATTTTGTGCGTGCAGGCCAATCCCTACCATACACAAATCATTGTACATCTGCTGACACCCAATCAACGCCACCAGTGACGTAATCAGTTTTCTCTGACTAAAAGGAATACACGAGACATTAGCCACGGTCTTGTTTACTATAATATTTAACTTTTGTACAAAGCGGTGCCATACACACCTCAATGTGGTAGAAGACAGTCGTAGTGCGGATATCCGAACGTCTCTTTCGATTCAGACATTAAGATGTTTGTGTTGTTTAACTGGTGGTTCCCTGGACAATTTTACGCTGTGTGTAATGACTAAGAGTACCCAACGTGCTTCTTCATTACTGTGTGGATAAATAAATAAGGCCTCTGTATTGACAAAAATAGGAATGGCCAAGTTTAACAAATAACTGCACAATGAGCATTTGCCCAGTGGAATATTTGACTATATTGGAAACATCATGATGAATATTCACTGTTATAAACACAACAAATCAAACATAAACACCCATCTAAGAGAACAGGTCTGCCTGTGCATAATTTACAGCCCACTTCAAAAGCGTGCGCCAATGGCAGAAACTTCAAATGATGTGTTGCAGCTATTTCACTTCTTTTTCAGATGTATCATGTTTTTGTGCTATTTTCTTTTGGATGTCAAGCATGAAGGAATGAAATGTTCCCGTACCTGAAATCTATTTTAGTATGTCAAGGCCCCTTTTTATGCGCATATATGTGGTGTTTTTTGCAGTGGGAATTGTACGTTGCACATTCAAAATGGTGCAAATTTGACGTTTGCCAAAAACAGAGGAATCATTGTTCTGGGTATGTGGTCCTCTTTCTGTTTGCCACAAGCAAATATATAAATGCGTGATGTAACTAATCAGAAGCATTCTCATTTTTGCAAGTATTTGATGTTTCCGTTTCATAATATGGTCAATCGTTCAGAAATTTTAAAAGCATAAGAGGACAAATATATGTAAGACTGACTTTTACTTTCAAATGTATTCGACGGAATGCGATACCTAAAATAAGTTACAATAGATAAAATGCGACATAATCAAGAAAAGCGTTACTGTTACATCCAAAAACGGTGGACTCTGTTTAAAATGTGACCGGAAGTAATCTAGAAGACTGACATGTTGTAGCACCTCCCATATATATATATATATATATATATATATATATATATATATATATATATATATATATATATATATATATATATATATAATGTTTTATCAGCATAAAAACATTTCCGTTCGCAGGAACACTAAATGTTGAGGGGCATGAAGACAATGCGGTGATGATGTCAGGTCGCAATGGTGTGACGTGGCATGGAATATATTCGCCTGTTCCCATCAGAGTCTGGTCTTTGGTATATCCAGAAGCAGGTACGTATCAACCTAACTAGTGCCTTTCACACATTCCTTTTTGGTTGTGCTCCGTCGTTTGCCATAGAACACTTTGTCTTATCAGTATATGCGTTTATAGCTGCTCTACGTTTTGAAACCAATAGTCTCATTATATTTTCTCCACAGCTTAAAGGTGACCATTACACACAAATTGTTTTCTGAAACATCCGATATTTACACGTTTTTATATCGTGAAAGTGCTGCTGACTTATCTCTCTATAGGACCTTCCATAATAAGTTAAACTTGTTATGTTGTTGCATCGTATCTGTACAGAGTAAAAATACATTTTGTACCTTTCCTGGGTAAGACCTTTTCTGTCGCTTTGTATGAATGCTATCAAGTCCTTTATCTCAGTAATGAGCTCTGCGGCTGTGCGGCTTTATGGTGGTCAACACTCAGGCGAGGGACGTCTCGAGGTGTTCAGTGGCGGAAAGTGGGCTACAGTGTGTAACCGTGGCTTTGACACACTTGAAGCTAGCGTCGTTTGCTCCACGCTTGGCTTAGGGTGGGTACAAGAAGAGACTACAATCATATCTGCAAGAATAATTTTCATATTCCCAATAAAAAATCCCCGTTGATAAAAATGATTTACACCAATGCCTGAGTACAAATTCAAAATGAATGTTTTTGAAATGAAATTTTGCCGGCGGCGAAGTTTGGTGTACCTTGGACCATTTGAATATTCTTGTCATATTTAAACTTCCAGTAGAGCATGGACATATATAAACCTACATGGAGCTGCAAACATATTATCTCGATTAAGAAACAGTTTTGACAACCCAAGTAGACCATGCTACAAGTTGCATCACTCGGTTATTTTTATACCATAGGAGAGGTAGAAAATTGAAAATCGTGCACAATAAGGATATTTTTGTTCATAATATTGCCACAAAATGCTAAAATTCAATTATTATTTTTAGTGTATTTCAATTTTTATTTTCATTATTTTTTTTTCGTGAAGCCTCGGTTTTCACTTTCCTAATATGATAAGGTATCCTGATAGTTGTACTTATCGTTTTTGCAGGTCCTCGGTAGTTTCCTTTGGCAGGAACACCTATGGCATTGCACAAGGGCCCATATGGATGTGGAGCATTCAGTGTAGAGGCAACGAAAGTTCCTTACTTGACTGCAACAAGTACGCACTGCGGCCGGGCTGTACAAGTCATTACACTGATGTTGGAATCGTCTGCTCAAAAAGACCGCCATTGAAGGAACAAAGCCCAGGTAATAGACAATTGCAGGCAACAAAATACAGCAGAATCTCCAACTAAGATAATCTTTGTAAAGATACAATTTCTGCACTAATACCACCAATTTATGGTATAATACATGTCCTCTAGAATACTAAAGGGTACTTGACCTCTTAGGTCGTTTCTCTCCTAAGATCAATACCACCAAAATCTTTTTTGACTGTGCTGCTCACGGTCTGGGGTCACTGCAGCGCCATCTATACTAGGCAGATGACCTCTGGTCTTGACTTAGTAGATCCGTTTATGATATTACGCTACTAGATGAACCAGCGAAAAATGTAGGCTAACCAGATGACAGGGTGTGTCATCTAAAATAGCATTCATCCACACGTCACATGTCAAATTGTCCTTATAATACCTTAAATCATCTGACAACAAGAAAACTCGGTCATCATTGGGCTTTTTCTTTTTTAGATATCACTATTTGGAACTGCCACAGTCCTGACAACAGTCACCCCGCTATCAATGGTGACAGCATTTCTAATTTCGGACGTGGGCCGATGTCCTCACCTAGTGCCTTATCTCTTTCAGCAGCCATATTGACAGTGGCCAAAGAGAAAGGTCCAAAGAGAAAGTCTGTTTCTGTGGTTATACACAGTGTTAGCTTACCTTAGTCAGGCGGTTGTGTTCCATAATGCAAGCTGCAAAAAATGTGAGATTTATTGCAGTGGAACAAACGCACTTGTGTACCAGTGGCGACTTACGGAACGCTGTTCTCGTTCGCTTCTGCTTTAGTGACTCGCGCATGCGCAACGCCGTCTTTAAAGGGGCAAAACTTCTAAGCGGCTAACAACTAAACTTCAGTCGTGTCAGGCTGCTACCAATTAAATTCTTATCAGGCATGTGGTTTACTCACAGTGGGGTTCATAAACAGAGGGAGACCTGCTCTGGCCACTGACTCATATATGCTTGACCATAAATTTCAGTATCTATCATATATGTATTTTGCATGATCATTATGACACAAATATAACCATGTATTGACTTCTTATAAATTAATGTGTCAGTATTTACCAAAAAATGTCTGCATGTGCAGTCATCATGGAATGCCAGGTACACCAGCCAGAACTTCTACCCAAAGCGACATTGGCTGCAACCAATTACCCCCAAACCACAAACACATGTGTGTTTACGTTAGTCTATCTCCTCTTGGGGGGGGATGATGGCTTTTGAAACAGCCCAACAGGTTCAAATATTGGCAGTTACAAGAATGTTCAATCCCATATATTTCAAAAAATTTGTATCATTTTCCTTGAGAGTTTGTAAATGCACACTGTATTGCTTTAGGCACAAGTTCATTACAAAAAATGGAGATTCATGTCTTACATCTCTCAATATTTCAAATAATAGATCAAAATTGATCAGAGCTCTAAAGTGTGGAAGTATTAGGACCACATGGAAACCATGCTGTTCCATCAGCCTTTTTTACTCTCCCTGACCCTTTAAACAACGGCAGATATATGCCCTGTTAAACCCAAAGCGAGATTCCCATGGTCATTTTATGGCTAGTTGGAATATTCACGCCAAATGTCAGGCATGCATTGAGAAGATACGGGGCTACAAATGTACTGAACATAATTCCTGTAATGTGTCCAGGGGATGGCCACCACAGGTGTAGGGCAAGGTTCGTCCTGCAGATGTTAAGACAAAAATGGGCTCAGCTGCAGAGACAATGCCTGGCAACTCCTGCACTTCATCAACCTGCCCCTGCCCAATGGTCGTCTACTTCTTGACTGCAGGTGGTGACGTCCATGAGACTTGCTCGTGTATCACAGCCATAGGAGCAGTCATTGCCGTCCTTCTCCATACGCTGTAGTGCGGTATGGGACGGCACCACACCACACCTTTAGGCCACAGACTCCAGTTATAAATCCTTCTATTTTTCACATCAGGATTTTGGTATTTTAAAGTTTTTTGAAACACACTGATAAAAATTTCGTGTCAAAATGTAGATAGATTTTTTTCATGTAATTCCCAGATAACTCAAAAACAAAACAACACCTGGATGTCAGCTATAAACAGGTATATATATATATTGTGCTCTGGCCAGGATCACATCATTGTCCTTTCTCAGCATAGAGTTTTCATCTGGCCTGGTAGACAGTAGACCGATATGGCCACCAATGGAGCAACTCTATGATGCAGCAAGCATGACTTAGCTAACTTTATTTTAAGAGAAGCTACAACACACTCAAAACACAGTATTTTCACAATTACAGACAATCTCCATTGGGATGTGCAACCACTCAATCACAACTGTAGTCTGTAACCTTTAGCAACCACACGAGACAGGACCCAAGGTACATGTACAACCAGCTCAACCCTTTTGGCAGGGCTACAGTGGAGGCTTTTCCACAGGATCAACTTAGATGTCAGGCTGTGATGAGGCTGTTGTTTAGTATTGTCCCATGGTGCCTGTGGTACTGTCTTAAGTGTGGGCTAGCTTACAGAAGTGTGAAGAGTCTTCAGTTTTCAAAAGACTGACACAGGATTTACGTTGGCCGAGGCTATGCAGGCTAGATTATCTGAGATAGAGACAGAGCAGCAGTGTCAGCAACTGCCACCAGTGTGTTTTGCTTCCAGCATACAGGTGCTTTCCGAAGGAAAGCTACAAACAGTGGTGTAGTGTTAGTTCAAGCAGGCTTCAGCTGAGGAGGGGGGAGAAGTTTCCATCACTTCCTGTGTTGGAAAGACGATGCCACCTACTTCCCAGGCCAGGACCCTGGCCTTAGCAACTTTTGCCTGGCCCTGGAGGCAAAAATAACATCTCAAGAGGCTGAGTTGATTTCCTTGGAGGCAAATGTGGAGAGGTCATTTTTTTACTACTGGTATCTTGGATACACCCGCTAATGACAGATGTCAGATGAGGAAAGATGAGAGGAACGTTTTTCCAGGATGGCTTCTGAGTGCTTCTAGTGCATGCTTTAGATGCCTGTGCCACCAGAGGTCTCTGCAACGTTCTTGACTGGGATCTTAGTGATCGTCTAGGTCCTTAGGAGAGAACAGAAAGCAGTTGTTAGTACACTTAACCACAGTTAGGTGGTGTTCTAGAAAGAGGAAGTCCAGCTCTGACTCTGGCCACACTGATGAGAGTGATTGCAGAGGAGGCTAGGAGCGAAGCTGCCCTGAGGATTCAGCAGGCCTTATTTAGACATGCCAATGATCCCAGACATATCCCCCCCCCCCAAAGGCAAAGCACCTGGGGTGGCTGGGGCTGTGTTGAGGGCAACTGGAAGAGGAGAATGAGAGACAGCAGTTCCACTCATTTCTTTGGGAGAGGTGGAGGTCAGAACTGTAGGGGTGGCAGAGGTGGCCATTGTGGTCCAGGCGCCAGTTCTGCTTCACCATCCACAGCCAAGACTGACAGAATTTCAGCAAGTCTCCAGGGAGGAGTCATCTCATGCACAGGTGATTAGTGGATAACATTAATTTACAGTCACAGGTGCCACCAATATACTGACGACCCCTACATTTTAGGTCTGGTAAGGGGAGGTTATGTTATTAATTTTAGAGGTTCAGCTCTTCCCCCACATCCTTTCAGCAAGAAAACAATAGGTTTTCAGCTTGCAGATTACAGGCAGCAGTGGACAAATTTTGTCTGAAACAGCAATAGAAATAGTAGTAGATGCCTCATCAAACTGTCCCATTCAGATGCTATCCCTCAAAGAACAGATACTGCAGGCTACAGTGGGCATCAATCCTTTTCTTGAATCACAAAGCCTTACAGGCCAAGCAGTGGAGAAGTTTCATATGGACTGTAAAGTTGCTAGACTTCCAAGTTCCCCATGGAAGGCTACACTACAGGATGTTCCAACAGGCTTCTTCAACTGTGGGAAAGGGAATCTCATTTCCAATTAATTCAGATCAACCAAGAAGTGAAAAATATCACTCTGTTGGTGGCAGAATTGTAAAACAAATGTCCTGTAAGGTTATTCACTACATCCAATCAAGGAGGACATAGTGATATTTACAGATGTGTCCCTCCAGGAATGTAGGGAGTCATGTACTCTCCTCGACAGTATCCAGCTCTTAAGCGGGGCATCTCAGAGAAAATACCATTATTTGGCTGGAGCTGGAGGCAATTTGCTTTGCCCTTGTTCACTCTCAGAGTCTAGTGCAAGCAAGTATTAGTAAGATCTGACAATCGCAAGGCAATTTCATACATCAGCAGACAGGGAGGAACATGGTGCAGAAACTTCTCTTGACTTTTCTCCTGGTGTCTTCAACACTAAGTACAGATCCAATGTACTTGCATCTCTAGGGCTCTTAATGTGCAGACCGAAAGAGTGTCATGCAAGCACCAGGTGATAGACACTGAATGGTCACTTCATATCCATGCGATACAAGCTATGTAGGAATCTGTGGGTAACCCACACATATATCTCTTTGCAACAAATGAGAACCACAAACTACCAACATCCATATCCCCATTTCTGGATAAGAAGGTCAGGGTGGTGGAAGCATTCATTCTCAATTGCAGCTGGATGTGGGCATATGCCTACTTGCCAACTCCTCTTCACCCAAAAGTATTTCAGAAGATGCACGACGAGGAAGTACAAGTAATATTGGTAGTTCTTCCGTGGCCGCTGAGGCCTTAGTCAGTGAAACTACTCAGTCTGGAGCCTCTGAGGGCTGTTTCAGAATGGAACACCCTGCTTTGCTAACTGGCAATGTCCGTGTTCCCCTCAAAACCAATAGTTCATCATGACACATGGCAGCTATCATAAAGAGCTTTGTTTGCTCCCACCTTTTGCACAAAGTGGTGGCACAAGTTGAGAAAGGGAAACTTTTGGCCACTTCTCTGAAGGTTTATGATACCAAGTGGTCCTGTTTGCAAAGTGGTATAAGGGCCAGGATCATAAGATTGATCCCTGGTAGGCCACTATGAACAAAATAGCAGTTCTGATACAGACTCTTTGATCTTATCTGGGAGGTGCACACGATAGCTGGTTATCATTCTACTCCATCCTGTACTCTTGATTTAAGATGCAAAGCTGGTTTCGAGTTCAGTCCTTTCTAGACCTATTGAGAGTGTTTGTGTAGATAGGCCAGTTTGCCATTATATGTTTTCACAGTGGGATTAACGATTTCCCCTCTAGATGTTGATGTATAAAACCGTCATTCTCATTTTTGCTGTCCCAGTAGCTGGAAGGGGAGAAATACATGTACTGGACCATTCAAAGGGTAAGTGGTGTCATGATGGTTCTAAGGTCTACTTAAAACCTAATCTGTTGACTATGGAGAAGAAAGAGGCTCCAGATAAGCCACTTATGGTTTTCGAGGTCTTCTTCATCAGGCTCTCTCTGCTTATAGGGAATGCAGTGATCCAGATAGGTTATAATGTTCTTTTGGCATTTTGAAATTTTACAGAGATAAGTTAAAAACCAACCCAGAAAGGAAGGAATCCTTCGTCTGAAAGCTAAAAAGGAAAAGATCTATGCCAACACGATTTAGGGGTGAATTACAAAGGTTGTTAAAGCTGTTTATGTAGCCACAGAGAAAGTGCCAGAACTACAATAAGTGCTTAGGGGCAGAGCACATGAAGTATGGGTCATAGCATCGTTTGGGATGCTTTAAAGCAGGTGTCCATGAAGGACATTATGGCGGCCTGTGGATGGCACTCCCATTCAACATTCTCTGATTTGTACTTGAGGGATTTGTCTTGTATTGAAGGGGATTTGCTTGCAATGATTGACATCCCTATTCCCTCTTTGAGTTCAAATTAATCCAGATACAATCATGCTTACAGTGTAATACAGCTACTCAAAATGTTTACTTGATCTTGTGGGAGATATTATAATCATTTTGAGGATTGATTTTTGTTCCAGGTTTGTTAATCCAGCCTTTGTGATGTAACAAGGTGTCTTTTCAGCAGAGTTAGGTTACTTTTCTGATGGAGATACTCAGGCGCTGGAGGCTAGAATGATCACCCACTGTTCTGATGGTGTCTCTACCCATAAGTGTTCTAGGGGTAACATAATATGCCATTAGCCTGGAAATTTCAGTCAATTTTTATATTTAATAATCATGCCTACTCTAGAACACTTGGAAGCCTACCCGACCTCCCCGCATCAGATCGGATTCAGGGTTATTCCACCAAAAAAATAACTGATGTAAACTGATGAATAATATCAAGGCTGGAGGTCAGGTGCCTGGTATTGATGGCACAGCAGAGCCCTGGACCATGAGTAGCACAGTCAAAAAAGATTCTGGTCATTTTAATTTATATATTTTTTTTATTTAAGAATGTATTTATCCTCTGTAGCCCTTTCAGAGCTACACTCCGTTTTCACAAGGGGCCCAGATACAACTAAAATTATATTGACAAAACACTATGTACAGAGTAAAATATACACATTCAACAAAAATAAAGACGTTTGTACTGCACATCAAAAGTTTGAAGCTCTTCAGCTCTTCTCGTGATCTCTGGTAATGAGTTCCAAATGACTGCATCATTATATGCAAAAAAACTTTTTTTTTTTAAATTGGACTTCTTGGACACCGCAACTTCCATTGTAGTTTTACCTCTTGTTATGCCCCCTTCAAAGTTAGTGGGGCATACAGCTTTGCTTGTGTTGATCGGTTGGTCAGTATGTCGGCAGAGAGACTGTTATTTCCACACCATAACTCAAGGAGTTTTTAAGATGCAACTTTGATAGTGCCTCGGCATATACTCCAATATAAGTGCCAAGTGAAGTATGCAGCTGGTTGACCTTAACCTTATTTCCAAGGTGTAGATGTACGGTAGTAAGTTGTGGGTTCTGCACTGTAACTAAAAAATGTTTTTATGAAAGGACCTGGATATTGCACAGGACTATAGTCCTTATCTAGGGCTATGTTACGTTTAAAGATCAAGGTCACTTTGGTGAGCTTGTTTTCTACATTGTAAGTTAGAATTTAAATTATAACTCAAATATTGCAAATAATAATAGTCCTTAATTAGGACTAGGTGAGCTTAGAAGATGGATCGCCTTGACGAAATTCCTAAGATCACCAGGACGGTCGGTCATTCAGTAAAGTGACTGTTTTCCACACCAAAAACCCAAGAAGCTTTTGAGAAAGACTTTGGTAGTGCCTAGGTATATACTTCTATATAAAGGTTAGTTGGAAGTATGAAGATTGTTGACCTAGACCTTGTCCCCAAAGTCAAGGACGTACTATATTAGTATTAGGTTTCCACTCAATAACTAGGAAAGGTTTTGCGATAGGACCTTTCTATTTTACAGGATCATAGTCCTTATCCAGTGCTATGTCAAGCGTGGATATGGGTGGCCTTGACTTTAAATCAGAGGTCACAAGGGCACTTTAGTGAACTTGGTGTCTGCATTGTAACTTAAGTTATGCCTTCAATATTGCACATGGTAATAGTCTTTTCTTAGGACTTGGTCAGCTAAGAAGGTGGGTGGCCTTTACTAAATTCTCATCCCAGCCTACAGTTCTATTAGTAACATAGTTTCCACATGATAACGAATGATGTTTTTGATCTGGGGCTTTCATATTGCACAGGAATAAAGCCTTCTATAAGTGCTAAGTCAAGTCTTGATATGCTGACCTTGATTCAATTCCCTAGGCCATAGAGCCACATTACTGAATCGGGTTTCTGCTTAGTAACTGCAGAATGTTTTGAGCCAGAGATTTTATTTTGTATATGTATATTGTCTTTTAAGGGCTAAATCAGTTTCAAATAAGTGACCTTGAGCTAATTTCGAAGGTCACAAGGCCACTCTTGTGAATTTGGTTTCTGCATCCACTCTCCGAGGTCACGGGTGCCCTATTTAGTACTGTCAACAGTGTAATGAGGGCGAACATAATGACTGTAAGGGGTACTTTTTTTACCAACATGTCTTGTGTTATATTCATTTACTTCTGACACGAGGTTTACTTTTGATTTCTGGAAAAAACGATGGAATAGGTGAAGCACCGAGAAGTATTGTAGAGGCAATGTTTTATTAATAAATATGAAAATTAAGTTAAGGACACTTCAGACACCAAAAAAATATCCCACTTTAATCGGTCATAACTCAAAATATCTTTGCGTGAGGATAACAAATCATATATGTATGTAATCGTCATAATCCAAAGAATTTATATATCCTGTGTTTAGGTGTCTGCGATGTTAATTGTTGAATAAACAATCCAAAGTTGACCGCAAACCATCGATCCCATAAATGTCGATATAAATCACTAACCATCTGTATTAAAATCAAAATTACACTCTTATCTCAATCCTGACATATTGGCAACAAAAAACGATCCTACGATTTTTCATGTTTGGCTTAGTTTTTCCGCTATCCATCCTCAAAGTTTGACATTTCAATTTTCCCTTTGATTTCCCGCATGTTCATTTTCTTCATTTCACAGAAAAAGAACGAAGCAAAATTTCGAAAATCGCTGAATCGTTTTTGCAGTTCAGACAATACAAAGTCAAAGGCCGTTTACCGGATTAAATTTCGCCTAGCCGTTTTCCTGGAATAACCATTTCTTAGTGGGGTTCCCATCCTATTCTCCTTTCTGAGAAAACGAGCTTCAAAGGCTTTTGATGTTGGTCATTTGACTCTAAAACAATGCCTTTTGCTCAAGTTGAGCTGACATTTATACAATATGGAGTAAACATCGTCCCTGAACATTTTCTGTGGTTGTCAATCAATTATTTACCCATCACATGAATAAAAGAGCCTTTGAAGTACAGAAACCATTCTTCAGCTATCTGTCAAACGGCGACAGTCAGTCTGGTTTCAGAGTGTGACGTCATGGAGGCGTGTCTTCTGGGCCCCGTGACCTCAAAGGAAGAGAAAGGAGAGGCGACAAACAAAATCAGCACAACTCGAGGCTTTCAAAACAGCAGAGGGGCCATCATATAAGTCTGGGGCATTTTTGGGAGCTGGAGCATGCACATCAGTGAGAGCAACACCCAAATGCAAACACTGTGGGAAACCAAGAAAGGGTCATCCGCGAGGGGGCTGCTCTATGTCAAGTGAAAACTGAAATTAGAAAATTATGACAAGTTCTTTTGTGAATCAACGGACACTTGCTTGAAAAATTCAGAATATTTGTTGACCTGTTTTTAAATCTTAATTTTATGACAAAAAGTGAGACTTTGCGCAGGATAGATCGACCTCTCTGGTTGAGATTGGAAAGCTTAATGACTGTGTCGCTTTACAGGGACACAGATTTGTTGACAGTTTGTTCCCGATGTGCATGAGTATTGCAGATGAAAGTTTGAATTTTTTTACACCTTTCTTTGATGCACGAGGCCACTAAGGCAATCCATCGCGGCACAGCCTTTGATGGGAGATCGTCTATCGATTCCTGCTGGTCCTGAACATTAATGTCTTCCTTCGTCTGAACGCAAAACAAGCAGGATAATCATAGAGTAAACCACTAAGGCTGTGATATGGTTGCATGTTCGCATCATTTCTCTGTCTACAAACACGCTGTCGGCATGTCGCCTGGTTTCGCCTCATGGGCGCCGCCATGATACCTGCCTCACTTTGGTCCGTTGCTAACTGTGGTCACGTGGCCGACTGTTAAGTATGATTGACGGGTGGCATTGTTCCGCTTGCCGATGAAAACCAAAAGAATGACACATGGTCGCTCAGGTGTCCACACACTTGTGTGTTTTTTTTGCGTTTTTTTTCATATTTCTAATTTAGTTACAAAATTGAAATTTTGCCGACGTACGGAAAGGGCATTTAACTTGTTAAAAACGTTAAATTCTCGAAATCGCCCATCCTAGGGTTTTTGGTGTCTGAAGTGTCCTTAAATTTTTCCAGATTTAGAGTCCACCTTTTGTGTATTCTTAATCATTTTATATCCCATTTTAATACATTTCCCATACCTTCGACGGTCCCTTCCAGGATATTACACTTTATAACGACAAACACAGTAGTGATCTTTTGATGGTTTGATCTAACGTGACCAAGCGTTCGCTGCATGTTGTGAAAGGCTGCTGGAAGTCTATAATACAACTACAATTACTACCCATCAAAATGTGTAAATTACAAATGGTAACCCCGGAAATGAAAAAAAGTTTAAAGATGCATTTACGTATTGATATCAACATTCTGCCTTTAGGGTACTTTGACAGATATTACTTTTTACAACTGTTTAATTAACTAATGGTAAGAGTTCAAGTAATACTTTGAATAACACTTAAATATCATCAAAAGAAAATTTATATTATGTCAGATAATACTTGAAAATGCTGTACCTATATCTACAGTCTATTAAAATTGGTGTCATTGTGACAATCGCCAGTTTTAACCAATGTTACACAGAAGTAACCATGATGGCTTGTCAATTCTTTGTTGCTGACTGTGTATGCATGTTTTCTGTCTGGCGTGTGCAGAAAGATTGTATTTATGCAACATTGTTTTGCAGATAGCGTACCACAAGTGATTTTAAACAATGTCATCATAAGGCACACTACAGTTGCATTAAGGTTAAATGCTCCTCATGTGACCATATCCAGGTGTACATTTGATGGGAGCTCCTCTTCCTCAGGCATACAGATCTTTCAGGATGGTCCAAGGACTATAGATATGGGAGGCTCTGCAGTTCAAAACAATATGCAAAGTGGTATATCACTGATAGACCCAGTTCATAGACGACAGCTGAGGCTTTACAATGCTACCGTGAAGCAGAACAATGGGAAAGGTATATATATTGAGGTGGAGGCTGGAGAAATAGTTGTATCGGATATAATGTTTAGTGGAAACAAGAAATCAAGTCTTCAAATCTCGTTTGGTAGCTCACACGATAGCATTGTATTGGTGAAAAATTGCAAGTTTACACAGCAGCATACGGGCGACGCGGCTTTATACTTGTCACTCGGTACCTACGCGCAACTATTTTCCATTGAAATTGTTGAGAACACGTTTGTTGAAAACCGGATAATCGCCATCAAACTTAACACGGGTTATGGATATTTAGGTAGCAGAATGAATGTAACATTGAGAGGCAACACGTTCGCCAACAGTTTTGCTCCTGCTTGTAACCTGATTTTAGCACAGGCCACGTCCCTTTTATTTGAAGACAATGTGATCAACAATATCACTGTGGATGACCAAGACGTTGTAGCATTACAAATCAATCAAAGAGGGATCATATCCGAGAATCCATTGCAGATATCACAAAATCAATTCATTCATATTTCGTCAAAATCAGTTCTATCTTTGAGGACATTTGGAGACAAAACTAGAGGACTTGTATCCTATAATCAGTTTTATGCATGCGTAATTACGTCGGGGGTGTTGGATATCCAGAGCAAATCGTTCAACTTCAGCCACAATATGTTCGATAATCCTAGAAGTATCAGGGATTTTAAGACTGGTGTTGAAGATCCTAGTCACGTGATCAACTGCGAGAATAACTGGTGGGGAACAACATCTGCATTGGCAATAGAGACCAGAATCTATGATAAGCGCCAGTCTCAAAAACTGGCCCTCGTGGACTTCCAACCCTTCCTCCATAACGCAGGCTTTGATTGCTCAAAGGTGCAGAACTGCAGTAACCACGGAGAATGCGTGCGTCCTAATGGCTGCCGCTGTACTGACGGTTGGACAGGAAATGCATGTTCGACCTACTCATGCGCACTCAAAGCAAATTGCAATGGCAGAGGTGTGTGTGTTGGACCCAATTTATGTCAATGTGAATATGGATGGAGTGGGGCAACTTGCGCGCGGCCAAGTTGTGCTGGAATTGGCAACTGCTTAGACAGAGGCGTCTGTGTCGGACCTGACTCCTGTTTCTGCTACCCGCAATTCTCAGGCATGAACTGTTCTGGATGTGCTAAGGGTCGATGGGGAGAATCCTGCAAGGCCTGCCTACCTTGTGTCCATGGCACATGTGATCTTAACACAGGTAAGTCATGTTCTTTTGTTTGTATGCACTTTTCCAATGTTGTAACACAGAAAGAATAGATGTTCCCTTTAGAATTCTACTCATATTTTTTTGAAACACAATCAGCATACCCCTAGCCATACCATCGAGTGGGGCTACCTCAAACTATTAGTGAGCTGCCAGTGCCTTGATGAGCTCAGAACAGGCAGGAACATTAAAATAAGTAATACTGACATTTGCCTCGCATGCCATAATCGTCTCGCCCTCGAAGGGAAAATCCGTTACCGCGTAAGTTCTCCTCAACTTTCTTTATACAAGACGCACGTGATAACTTCACGTTATCTGTCATTTCTGTGCCAACAGGTTTTTGCAACTGTGATGGCCTAAACTGGAGTGGCCATCTCTGTGACCAGTGTAGCCCGTCTTTCTATGGACCACGTTGTGAAGCGACCCCTACTGTTCTGCGACTATTGCCAAATACGGGACCTGACGTCGGAGGGAACGAAGTGCATGTGTATGGCCATAACTTTGTCAATACAACAGACGGTGCATTTTTCTGCCAATTTGGATCTTTGGTGGTATCTGGACGGTGGGTTTCCAGAGAACATGTCAGATGTGCGGCACCAAAAATGTCTCCCCGTGCGGTCAGCGTTGAGGTTGGCCGGTCCCAAACTGGAGACTTCACCAACAACAAGGTACTGCATTCATAATACGCCTCACGTCGCAATGCATCATTATTGTAAATCAAAAATACACAACACAAAATTAGAATCGTAGTGTGCCATTCTTGGTTAATTATCATGTCGTAAATTTAGGGACTCTTACTTTAATGCTTTAATCTATTTGATGTACAGGAATGCCTTTAAATATTACGTCATTTCATTTTGTATGACTTTCTCACACTTTTGAGTTGATCATAAATTTTTCGCTCAACTTTACACATGTTTTGTGTACTTAATGCTACAGGCATTAATACTTAGAATTATATTGTTTAAAAGCCAAACACTCCTGTCAGAGTGTTGTACACAGTTGTGACAGCCAATTGGTTTTGAGTAACAATATACACTTTACCGATCGCAAGACTAAGTGTTATACCATTAAAGTAGGTTCATCTTTATTTGTTTAACACATGAGGTGAACATTCATGACAACTCACATATAGTTTGCATTTCACAATATCTTGTGACGTATATTGCTCGATAATTATTGCCAGTATGAAGGGCCATTTCTTGAAACATAAACTCCCCTTTATTTGTATCACACAACTTGCTTCTGCTCTGTTGCCCAAATCATGGTGAATTCATTATCGTTTTACAGCTAAGTTTGTATCCACATACCTGCCATTTCCATTAGAATTATATTACATGTATTTTTAAGTTTTGTTTTTTATCGAGCTGGCAATGCCAGTGACAGCGTGACGGCACTTCAGTAAACTGTTTGTGTTTTAGCGACAGTACAGATTTTATGCCCACTGCCCACCAGGAGCCTGTGGTCGTAACTATAGCCAACCACACGGTCAATGTGTCTTCGGGAGCTGCCGATGCAATAGACCGTGGGAAGGAGTAGGGTGCGCTGTGGAGCGGAAACCCCCTCGTATAACACCCATAAAAGAGTCAACTATTGGGGAAGGATCTGCGTGGGAGCGTCAGATGACTCTGCTAGAGGTATTATTTGGCATTTTAGCTTCCCTGTCGTTGCTTCGAGAATTTAGCGCAAACTTGCACAGCACCATCGTTCAAGTGTGTCTTCAAAATAAGTGAATCTAGGAAGTAGGTGTTTGTCTCCACTGCATACCCGTTTGCACGTAGTTGTCCAGTCATTTCTGCAGGATTAAAATCTATGACAAAACTAAGCCAAAGTACCGTTCTAACACTATCAAGTCCGATATTCCAAAAGCAAAGTCCTATTCTGTACCATTCACTGAAAAGCTGTCTACAACTGTAGTTCTGAATCCTTGTAGCAAATCAATTTGTGAAAGGAAGAAATCCTGTTCACAAAATTCTGAAATTTAGAAGAAAGTTTTTGGCTTTATTCGCCTTTATATAAGTCTGGGGCATCAGCGGGGAACCAGCGCAAGACTTGTTTAGATGCCATTAATCCCCGGACAAGTCATTCTGCTAACTGGCGGCACCATGTTTGTACTTCCGATTTAAACATCCCGAGCTGATGTATTAAGGAATAGTATGATATTTCTTTGTTAATTATTCTGAGTAAATATTCCATACAATGAACTTTGATAGCCCAAAGTTATATGTCCTTCTTCAGCAAGATAAATTGATACGATCCATTTACCCTTTCTGCAATAAACAGAAGCAAATAAGCATGTATGAGAGCGATAATAACTGTCGTCAGTTTAATCGATGAATGTTGTACGACATCAGGTAAGTCCACAAGTCTGAGATCCAGCACATGACTGTCGAGTTATCCCTTTCAATATATATATATATATATATATATATATATATATATATATATATATATATATATATATATATATATATATATATATATATATATATATATATATATATGTATGTATATATGTGTATATGTATATATGTGTATGTATATATATATATATATATATATATATATATATATATATATATATATATATATATATATATATATATATATATATATATAACTAGTAAAAGGTATTCTGATGTGACGTTTGCCCACAGAACAGCATGGCTTCCTTTGGGCCATACTCTAAACTCTACCATGACATGTATTATAGTTTGAATTTGTCAATTTTCTCCCGATGCACCTCACACCGAACAAACCATGATATGACATCAAGGGCACAGAACCAGTTGAATGGAGACTATTATCGGCCCCACAAGGAATGACAATCGACTCTGATACAGGTCTAGCAACGTGGCCATGGGCCATTGGTAGGATGCATCCATACAGTATCTATGTACAAGCTTCCAGTCGCATTGGGCGTGCAGTGGAGAGATGGACACTAAAGGTCACATTATCATACAACGTGACAATTGACAGCGTGTCAGCCACAAAACCATTTCATTCAAGACTTCAGCCAGTCAGAATCAGTGGTCATGTGACATTCATCGGGCCTGTTACCGCACGTCAGACTGTTCCAGTTGCAATCAGGTAAAATAAAATCAAATGATGAGACACCGTAAATGCAATGTCCACATACTCCCATGAGCAGTATATGGCAAGCCGCTAAAAATTTAATGCAAATTCTAGACATTTAAAATTGAAATTATAGATTTCTATAAAGGATATATATATGTGTGGGTGTGGGTGTAAAAATCGATATTTAGATATCTATCAATCTGTTTTAGATATCTTAAATACTAGTTTATAAAAAGCAGTTTTGGACATCTATTCATAATTTATATATATGTGAAACTTATTACTGGATCTGAAAATTATATATGTATATATCATTGATTGTTGGGTAATTCTTTTAGATATCTGAAATTTATTCTTAGGTATCTATAATTCGAATTATAGATAGCTGTATGCCATTTTTAGATATCTGCAAATCACCATCTTTTAAGATCTCTAAAGTGAAATTATAGAAACCTATAAAGATGACTATAATTAACGCTTCCTTATTGCAGCATAATACGGTAGCGTTGTTCCCTGCCTACCTCTGGCTCACTTCTCAGGGAGCAATCCCAAATAGTGATCTTATTGGATAGTGTCTGTATGACGTAGAAAAATTCCAGTATACCCAGCTATGATGTGCAAATATAATAGCAGCGAATATGATTATTAATGAAATTCGACAGATTCCTAAATTTCCATGTTGACTTGAGTGTGGTTGCTTGACCAGATATGGCTGATAGTTATGTGACATTTATAGGATTTATTTCATTTCAATTTTTGACATTATGACCGACATCATATTCTCGCAGAACTGGTCCAGCATATTGCTTTTTTAACAGTTTTATTCAAATTTGAAGATCTTGCCTTACTAACTTAGTTTGGTATTTTTATTGTGTTATATTGCCTCACGGGACCTGTCTCTCAAGCAGAAGGCACAAGCACACAAAGTAGGGACAGGGAACCAGCCTAGCTTATCCCAGAGGCTATGATGAGCATTCCATGGCACGTTGCAACTGCGGCCATCTTTAAAGATATCTACAATTGATTTTCAGATATCTAAAAAGATGGCTGAATTATGCAGATGTATGAATGATTTCATGATATATACGATTGAAATTATAGATATCTAGAAAACAATTTCCGATATCTTCAAATATGGTGTTTTATGGATGTCGAAGAATCGATCTAAGACATCTAAAAATCGTTTATAGATATCTGAAAATCATTTATCTAAAACTCAAATTGTATATAGCTAAAAGTGTGGATTGAATATTAAAACCACTTGCAACTGATAATGTATAATTCATTTTACATGTCTATATGATATTAGATATCTAAAATTGTTTTTCAGATGTCTTTAACGTGCCACATTTGAAGATATGTATCTATGATTCGCCATCTTCCTTGATGTCTAAAACCGATTGGCCGAATTATAGATATAAAAATAATTTATAAATATCTAAAAATTACTGATATATACAAATCTATACGAGGCATGTATATTAATTCCCCGCCACAACTGCATACCTGGTTGTCTTAGTAAGCATAGTCTCGCCTGGCGAGATACCGGCCGCTACTTGTGCGGGAAGCGGAATATTACTAACTACCGCTTATACAAAAACCAACTGGTACTTTCGGACCTGAATCCACTATCTGGGCAGCCGTGTTTACCAAGCTCCATCTTTAACTCAGTGGGGGCTCTTGGCCCCTTTGCCTAGTGCTGTTCCTTAATTCATGGCCTAGACGTGACCTCAGTGTCCGATACAATATTCCTATTCTGGAATCCACCGTGGCCCACAACTGGCAACTTCCTGGCATTGTATTTGCATTTTAAGTAATGCTCACACTGGAAAAGTCCCATAATATATTGTACATTACATTCATTCAATAAATTAACTTGCCTTTAATACAAATCACACATTTATTTTGGATACTTCCTCTTCAAAATAATCACGGGGTGCACAGTTGGCACAACTGCACCGCGCTCGCTTTTCACTTCTGCGGACCAGGTTCTATTCACGGGCGGTAAAGCAAGTGGGAAGAGTTCCTAGCACTCCTAACTGTGCATGGTGGTTTTGTCCCCAGTCCTTCGGTTTCCTCCACTGCTTCAGACAGAACCAAGTGGGCAGATTAAAGTTAAAATAGTAAGTATTTTTTTAAAAAATACTTTACCAACTGTTTGCCCTCTTAATTCAGATAACCAGCACCTGGAACCCAGCAAACTATTACGATAACGATCACCGAACAAGCGTGGTTATGCAGCTGTTCTCTTTCCCCAGCCCAAGTTAACCCTCCAGACCAACTTGAAATAAAATCATATGTTTAAGTTGACTTCACTGCAAAATAACGGCAGAAATACATCTTTCAGGGTCGATCATTTTCATTAAGGAAGGGCGGCTTGCAACTTTTTTATGTGTCATAATTTTTTTAAGGGTCGGGCCTTTTCAGTAGGGTCGGTAGGTTTACGCGAAACACACATATATTTGTGTTAGGTCCTAGGTAACTTGCACATTTGTTGAAATATGTTTAGCACGTTTATTCTTCCCCCTTTTACACATTATCTCCTTTCGTGTCAGTTTAATTTGTTTCCTGGGCACAGGCCGGAGGCACTCGTATTTTGGAAATAAAGTATACTTAGTAAAGGCAGATTGTAATTTACTATTGTAACCAATGTAGGAAACACTAAAGGAGTGTGACTTTGGTACTTGTAAACTTTTAATTTCTCTAAACAACACTAGTTTTGTGTGAAAGGGGTATCTAGCCCCGTCTGTGACAGTGATATGCCCATGTGTCCCCCGTGATTGACAGGCGTAATTCCCGTGCTTTGTGGCGGGTATTTAACAGGTATGTCTCTTATTATAGATAATAATTCATATTAGGCATCTAAAATTGCGTTTGAATATCTGTCATTTGGCCATTTTTCAAGATCTTAGATTCATTTATAGACTTCTATGCGAATTTTAGATATCTATAATTTGGATGAAATGTTAAACGGACAGCCATATAAGTAGTCACCCTGTAGTTCAGTAGTTCATGCGGCACGTTATTTAGCCATCGTGAAACCTTGGGTGCTTCACTGGTTTGGTGCTATGTTTCGTCAACGCAATGTGTCAAACGGGTATAGCCCTTTAAAAGTTCCTCTTTAGAGCTAATGCTTTGAGACGACATTGAACCGTATATATATATATATATATTTAATTATTATTATTATTATTATTATTATTATTATTATTATTATTATTATTATTATTATTATTATTATTATTATTATTATTAAAATGTGTACGTAAGTGTACGGTGCACCAATGTCACAAACGGGTTGAAGCAGGCCTTTTGCAGACATTTAAATGAACGCATTTTGCATGGAAAATAGTTAATCCTAGATTCTCTTATATTAGAATATGTTATGTACAAACCGTTGGTGGCTTTCGGTTGTTTGAAGGGCCAGATAATGTGGGGACAAGCAAATCTATAATCCAATTAGGAGTAAGCCAAGATGATCTTGATAACCACTTATCTTTACAAAAGGGTAAAGAATAAAGACCGAGTAAGACACAAGAACGTATGGACATATTTGGGTCAAGCTAGGATTTTTGAGACGGATTTTTACCACGAATCACGTGATGCTGGCAAGTTTACCGTGGTAAGTGTCACTGTAGTTATTTTGTCTTGAAACTCATGAATATTATTCAGCAAAATGAAACAAATTCGATTTCTAAGGGTCCGCCCCATGAGGGGACCCTTTCTGTTTTTGGGTTGTCCGGCCGGCCGGCTGGATGTCCGTCCGGATGTGGATATTCTCGTTACCGCGATATCTGCAGAACGCCTCCATGCATTGTGCTCATATGCCTACTTTACTTGGCAAGATAAACTGGTTAGTTTTTGGTGTCACCATGACTCAATTTGAGCAAATGGCGGACCCTTCAGTCAACGAATACGTTGGAGGTATGTGCAGTTGTGTGATTTGAGTTGTAAAGTCTGAGTACGTGTAAATAAATGAACACTTGCCATCGTAAATTGTTTTAAGGGTGAGGGCACAACATACATGGTGTTAGTATTTTACCGTAAATAATGAATCATTGCTTTGAATCTTGCTATTTCCTTCAGAGAGAAATAATGTGACATCTCTCCCGTGTTTCTTTCAATTTTTTACCTCACAATGATGAATGCCAAACTGTGTATATCTGTTTATCTGTTGCGAAATTAGAAAGGTCTAGAAGGTAAGACCGACACGTTAATATTACGGTACTTCTTGCCCTGCCTGTGGTAGTGCCAGCATTTCACCAGGAGGCCAAAGTCATCACGACAAACATGATTTTCGTCCAGGTGTGTTATCAGTCAGCTCAGCTCATGATATGACCCTCCATCTGCGGTGTTCCTTTCGTCCGTTATCTGTCGTCGACAACATGACCCTTTCGAAGCTTTTCCTGATCCTCTTTAAACTTGGCAGAGGTTTACCTTTCTAGGTTGCCAAATGGTAACATAGTGATGGGGGGAGGTTTTTTTTTTTTTTAGATTTTTCTGAAAATCTTATAAAAAATCCGATTAATAGTAAAGACGTACTTTTTAGTACCAATCATGTGACAAAAAGTATTTTCTCCGTCCATACACAATATCCACTATCTAGGTTACCTGGGTGTAGCTTTTCACCCAGCACGCGTGTTGTGTTATTAAACGGCAAATTTTTTGCCATGATTGGCTTGGTATGTATGTAAATCATTTTTCTAAGCACATCACGCAGAGCACACGATCAGCTCCGATTTGATCCCTTTGCTCCGCTGCGGTGACTCAAGTCGTGAGTGTTGTAAGCTTTCAGTGCCGCCTCATCCACCAGGTATCACCTGAAACGTGAGTGTCACGTGGGAAACTATGAAAAGTGTTTCATGGCATCCATGGGTGATGCTCTAGCTCACCCAGTTAAGTCAGAAGCACAGCCTGGTATTTGGCATCATAAATATGCTGCGTCAGTCTATTAACGTTTTAATTTTGACGAAACAAGATTGCTTTGGAAATGTAGATCATTAATTTCTTTGAAAATGGCACGCGATGGCTGCCCGTAAAACCCAACCCCGCCTTGCTATACTAGAATCCACGTGCTCCTAGTGACACCTAGTGGTTGAAGTGGGCCTAGAAGCTTTGTTTGCAAGTGTTTTGTGTGCTCGACACTGTCATATTACCGTCACGTTCGTTAGAAGAGCACTTAATGGTGGCTCATTATTAGGTCTACATTGGAGGTGTAACGATACCTTTGATAGTTTTTGCTCTGTTAGATTAATCCACTTGTGCCATTGTCTCCTGAAGGAAGGACGCCATCCGTCCGACAACCAATTTATTGGCCAGATGGACTGGTACGTTTTGGGCATGGAGGTGACTCCCTCGCAACTGTCATTGGATGGCTATCTTGACAGTCTAACCTTTGAAGACATAGCGTCAGTAGTCAACACGGGCGTCAACGACTTAACGTCCATTGTGGTCAAGGAAGTGAGTGTCCTGACTGACTGAGGAGTTAGCTCTCATAAACAGTGGTATTATTCTAATGCTACTAAGAAAAATAAACAAAACAAAGAACGAAAACAAAAACAAAAATACTAAAGCTTCGTTCTGTTAAAAGTTGCCGCAAAGTTAGCATGCTGTCATCAAGGCACTTGGCACTCGAACCCCTTATGCAAAGAAGTAGCAACGTTTGCGGGTTTTTTTTTCAAAATGCGCAATATATTGGACATATATTTTTTTTAAACTTGCTTGACTCTTATGGCTGTCAGACGCTACGTAAAGAATCATACATATTTAGTAGATTAAGAAATGTAACGGCCATTTGGTAGTGACAAGTGCAAGTAGGGTTAGGTTTAGTGGTTTATTATAATCTATTTTTTTTTTACTAATAGTTATAAAAAAGTTTGCATGCATTTCGCTTATATCTGCACAGATACAGGGTATTGGTTCTCCGTTGGACGGCTTTAATGTCCGATTCCGGGATGTACCACGAGAGGGTTCAATCAAAACCCTAGGTCCACGGGACAAGGAATCATTTGATGTGGTGATGACGGCATCTGGACCATTCAGGGCTAATTTGGTTATCGTATTCGTCAGTTCAGAAGGAACAACAGCGTATTTCCGACTTTCATTGCAAATACGAGCACGTACTCCATTCCTCGACCTACGGCCATCTTTCCTGTCAGCCAATATACCACGTGGTACACAAAAGACGTTCAGTATCGACGTCTTCAATAATGGTCAAGTACGAGCTACACAAATGCAGGCACTAATTCCTGTTACTGAGCGCCGCATGAGCATCGTGGCTTTCCGCAAGGCTGACGATAAATCAGAAAGTGAAACAGGCTTCATACTTGAGCCGTCAGGGAAGGCTGTACTGGTGTTGGCCGTTACGATACCCACTGACCAGAAGCTGGGCGAAATGACCGGAAGTGTAGTGGTGCGCTCTCAACTAGTGTCTAGAAGTATCCAATACAGATTTTACATAACGTCTACTGACATCGTTAACCTCACTGTTCAAGTGGAAGACGAATACACATATTTTGCACCAGGTAAATTCCCGTCACAAAGAAATGTGTACACCTTTTCAAGGTTCAAAATAATTGTACAGCAAATTACTTTTTGCCAGATACAAAGCACCAATTTACTTAAACCTCCTTGGTAGGGTGCAAGCACATGAAAATGTATAAAATTTTTGTGATCAGTATCCAGAAAATATATTAACTGGGAATGACTTTCCTTCTGTCCCATAACTGGTAATGTTATGGACCAATTTGCGTTAACTTTAGCTGCAGGGATCACTTAACATTGCAAAACGTTTTAATTAAAGACGCTACATTCGACAAAAAGTCGTAAGTCGATGTCGTACGGGAATTCGAGCGAAAGTTGTCAAAACAGGGAACGAAAGCAAAAGGAGACATTAAGTTGTGCACGTAATCCTCACTGGGAAGTTAGCGTGATCACACCACTTTCCGTAAATCTTATCATTGATTCTATGTGATTTTGTATTTTGTCATTTTCTTCAGTAAGCATAACAGCGAGTGAAAATCATAAGGCATATATCATAGGAAAACAATGTCCATAAGTTTGAAATTTATTTCAAGAGTTGCGCCTAGCACAATACCGTGTTATTTAATAAGGCGATTTTTATGACACTTATATTGACATATACAACCATACTTATATCCGTTACATTGGGCTTTAAAAGTTGTGTTTCATGTACCTTTTAATGTCGACAATGAAGTAAACTTGTCCAATATGTCTCTCTCTCTCTCTCTCTCTCTCTCTCTCTCTCTCTCTCTCTCTCTCTCTCTCTCTCTCTCTCTCTCTCTCTCTCTCTCTCTCTCTCTCTCTCTCCTCTCTCTCTCTCTCTCTCTCTCTCTCTCTCTCTCTCTCTCTCTCTCTCTCTCTCTCTCTCTCTCTCTCTCTGTATTTCTTCACATTACATATGGTTGAACCAGTCTTCTCCAAGTTATATTGATCATCAGAGGCTCTTATCCGATTTAGATAGCTCACTTATATGCTACAATGAGCAGTTATATTGTTCAAAGATTTGGAACTCGAGTAAGTTGGGTTTTGATCGAAATTTAAAAGTTACTTATAAAATGGAAGATTATTTCCACGGAATCAAAACTTAAAAACACATACTTAAGGTGAGCAACTGTCCATTAAGAGTGGAGACTGGAAGATACAACAATGAATTAAGAAGTGAAATAATTTGTAAATTATGTTCATTTAATACAGTCGAATCAGAACGGCACCTCACCTTGCATTGTCCTTCGTATTATGACATTTAACTGCAGTTGTACCTCCAAATAAGTAAACATGTTAGTCATTTTTGAAATTCATATGACGAACTGAAATCGAATATACTTCTGAGACCACATAAAACATTGTCAGAGCTGTAAACTTATGTACCAACTGATGTTTTGGGTCCAAGAAGGCATGAACTTAGCAGTGCACGCATCCCTTAGCATATAAAACCATACTTGTGCCTTGGTTTGTATGTATCTTATAAATCACAAACAGAACCCAGTGGTATAACTGGATCCCGTATGCCAGCTTTTCTATCAGCCATCTGAGAATCGTACAACTGTATACTAGTACTTTGTCGAATGTCTTTACCTATGATTTCATTTGTCTTATTCACGTATATATTTGTATGTATGAACCCGCAACTGCATAAGTCAAATTAAAATCTTCGTCATAAAAATCTATAAAGTTTGCTACATGCACATACATATTATATATGTTTTGTATATGTGTGGGGGATTGGTGGGTGGGTAAGTGGTCAGCCTTCAGAGACATTTAATTATTTATCGCTTATTAGTGTTTTGGTTATGTTTTCAGGTAGCCCGGGTGTCGCAAATGCCACAGTAATTTTGGGAAATCACAAGAGGCAAATAAATATGAAGGAAAAAACAGATTACAGAGGTCAGGATCTTCTCTTTCTTCTGAAGTAGAATTATGTTATAGTAACATAATTTAACAGCTCATATGAAATCACGCAAACAAACATATTTTTTGCCTTGTGTATTTGGTCAGACAAATGGCATTTTTAGCTCCGAGAAGAGAAGGAATTGGCAGACATCCAATATGACAAAGAAAAATGATGAAAAAGAGAATGCTATATCGGCGAGTCCAAATAAGTCTATAATTAACATAAAAGGTCATATCTATTCCCATCATAAAATAGTATATTTGAACTCTGCTTGTAACATGTGCAAAGTAATTAATCGGAGAAATACACTCAGACGGCATTTACCAAGTTATATAGAGTTACTGATTTTATTATTACACGCTGAAGCTTGAATGAATCATCTAGACATACTACGTTGTTAATGCCGATCTGTTGTGAACACATAGACACAAAAGAGTGATTCTTCACATACATAGATACAGTAATGTTCTGTACATACATGGGTACAGTAATGTTCTGTACATACATACACACAGTAATGTTCTGTACATACATGGGTACAGTAATGTTTTACATGTACATAGGTACAGTGATGTTCTGCACATACATAGGTACCATAAAGTTCTATATGTACATGGGTACAGTAATGTCCTGCACATACATAGGTACAGTAACGTTCTATCTGTGCATAGGTTCAGGATGGCTCTGCACATACATTTTAGCGTGTAGACGAAAACAACGAATGACCTCATTTTTCATTTTTTTTTCTACTTGTATCTACTATGCCTATAATATTTAATGAACTTGTATCTTCTTGTCTTCACAGGTACCACACACTTTTACAACATTCCAGAGGACCGCTATGATCTGACAGTCTGGGCCGCGGGGCATGGCTCCTACAAGGCTGTCATCATTGTTCGTCCAGGGATGGCAACACACAAGGTGTTCCTACAGCGTATTGCCGTGCGTTATACCTGGACTGTCACACCAACCACCTTCCAGGACAAATACGTGGTCACCATTGAGTCCACTTTTGAAACACATGTATGTGGCTTTAATGCCTTTTACTTCCAGTATTTGTTTCAAAACGTCATTATCTGCAAACGAAATCACTGTATCGCAGTTTTTTGTTTTCCTATGTAAAGCCAATAAGAAACCGAACAATAAAAACGACTGTATGTACACAAATAATCTAAACCGCTCGTACATCAAAGCCTTCATCCCAGTCCAGTCACGTCGAACCAAACCGAAAGTAAAACATTTGATCCCAAGCCTGTGCGCCACAACTTAAACAAATTTGACTGTCTTTAAACAAGCCTAAATTCAAGAGACTACTGTCTTGTGTCAAAAAATCGACATTTAGATCTGATAGGTTTTGAAAACGAAGGGTACATTTGCATTAAAAACTTCTGAATTAAATGATAATTAATATTCATTTTAAGTTGCAAACGTCTCTTTGAACAGAAGGAAACCGAAAGATTTGTACAATTTTTTGTCTAAACCAGTAAAACTGAACCTTAATTTAGCAAATAAAAGTTGTAGAATATAAGGGACTCTGTCTGCATATCAAGTTTTAAATTGTTTTGGCTGATAGGCCCCAATAGCAACCATTCTATGTTTTTGGAGAAAGGTGACAAACGGCATGAGGTAGCGTGGGGACGGTTTCGACATATTGCCGAAAAACGCTCCGTGTACCAAAGGATGATCACCAGCTTTATTTGCTTCTTTAATTCTTCAATATCTTTTTTAAACGACAATAAAATTGTATTGTGACATTCAATGAAATATAACACATATTTAAGACGCAAAACACGCATGTCGCTCGATCTGCAAGAGCGACATCTTCCGTAAAACGTGGAATCGTTCCACAGTTTACTGGTTTCAGTGTCTGTTGTCACAGAAAGGAATGGCGACAGCGAACTACTTCGTATCTCTAAGCTTTTGTCGACAGAATGAACATACAAAAAATCTTCGATACCCGAAAATAAACTACGCTCCTGGCGTTGCTTCCTCAACAGATCAAAATATAATAATAATAATAATAATAATAATAATAATAATAATAATAATAATAATAATAATAATAATAACTGGAAAATTCGATTTACTTGTTAGCTATTATAGATAGATACAAAATAATAATAATAATAATAATAATAATAATAATAATAATAATAATAATAATAATAATAATAATAATAATAATAATAATAATAATAATAATAATAACTGGAAAATTCGATTTACTTGTTAGCTATTATAGATAGATACAAAATTCAAAGTTCAGCATATAGGTTTGTGACATCTGCCAATCTAATGGACAGTGAACAAAAGTTGTAAAATTTTAAATTATGAGAATTAAGGCGCTTTGAAAATTAAAAATCTTTAATATCTAATTAAATATTGCATGTAGCTTTACCAAATTTATGTCAGAGATGGTACCTATAATGGGCCACATATCTATCGAAAATGAGCTACATCGAATGATTTTTTGATTTTTTACGAATTTTTTTTAGAATTTTCCTAATCTGGGCAGATACAACTGTATAAGTGATATAAGTTTATATCTCGAAAACTGTGCATTTTGGGCTACAGTTACTTTTAAACATTAATAGGAAATGGCATATGAGCTTTTACCTGGTGCTGTCCTTTTTGATCTTGACTCACCTTGAAAGGTCAAGTCAAGGTCACAGACCATTAAAATCTTTGTATATGGAAAGTGGTGCACTTTAGGGCCATAGTTACTATAAAACACGAATAGGAAATGATATGTAGACTCTCATGTGGTGCTGTGTTTTTTTACCTTTTAGGACCTTGACAGGTCAAAGCAAGGCCACACAGAATTAGAATATCTGTATATGGAAAACGGTGCACTTTGGGGCCATAGTTACCATTGAACATGAGTAGCAGATGACATATACGCTTTCATATGGTGTTGTCTTTTTTGATCTAGAGTGACCTTGAAAGGTCAAAGCTAGACATGTCCATCTATATCATTCTGCAACACTTTTCACCAACTTGGCCATACTGTTAACATGCCATTACACATTTGGAGCTTATGTCACAGCTGCATACATTGCATTGCAGTTTTTCCAGGCACCCAGACTGATTTGCGAACAGGCAAATCGAATTTTCCAGTCTTCTTTTCCTAATTGTCAGCTAATTATAAATTCAACGATCAGCCCCGCTCAGCTGACAGAGTTACAGACTGAGATTGATGACGTAAATTCACGAATACACGCCAGCATCAGTATACCCCATATTCCATTACTAGAAACGCGTAAGATACTACGGTGGCGAACAGACAGAGCGTGTGTGTGGGGGGGGGGGGGGGGGTTGAGGAGAAACCCATTTCCCCAGCATTATCAGATGAACAGTACTAGTCCTCTGACTAAGAATGGTAAGTATACTTCCATTAGCAATTACCCGGGGAAGGTAGTGGTCTCTTCTACGAGCCTGACCTACTGAGCCAGGACGTGGGGATCCGGCCGAAAGGATGACTGGAGACTGACTCCGTCCTAAGTTGTATTCGAACAAATCGTCGTCAAATAGCGAGCAACGATCTTACACTTGATGATACGGAGCCTATTTTCTCTTGGCTTAATATGCACGCACGTGGGACAAACGAACTATAACTCTGGATATGACGTCACAAGCGAATATTCATGAGCTGTACACCTGAGTGTTGCCGACGCACAACGGCCAAATTACTACTTCACAAAGGCAACGAAGAAAAGTTAACGTACCCGCCTATTTGTCATTTAGATAAAATCGGGTGCACGTTTGGCGGAGTTGCAACACGCTCGTCTTTCACCTCTGCGGCGTGGGTTCGACTCACGGCCGGGGAAGCATGTGGAAAGGCTTCCTACCACTCTGACTGTACGCGGTGGTTTATCCGAGTCCTTCGGTTTCCTCCACCAATCGACTAGGTAGGACAGTATACGCCACCAACTGAGCCGCGGAGAGTGTTCAATGTAGGCTTGGCCTGCTTCGCAATCCATGTAAAAGATATGGGTCTATACTTTAAAAAAGGGAATAAAATGAAATACGTAGGAAACATCTTGGTGCAAGTGTTCAGTCAGGTTTTAATTGAAGTTTGAACATTCAGGTTCCGTTTCCAATACTATCATGATTAATATTTTACAAAAATGTCACTAATTTCCAAATACATCCGCCTGGTGACTAGCCACAAAGTGTTCCCTAGCAATGCCTGGGGACAAAAACGAGCCTTTTTGTAAATCCGTACAGACAGCGTCGTCATAAAAAAAACAAAAGGCATGGGGTCATGGGGTCATGTGGTGTTGAGCACCATTACTTCAAGCTGATGAAGCAAAATTCCGTTTGAAATTTGGATATTTGATATTGCACATGATAACAATCTACCAATTATCCCAATATGCCAACATGAATCACAGCAGGTGTTATGGCGCTTTCTTTTACATAGCGTTTCCATCGACGCCAGGTACAAATGTTTTATTGGTTAATTTGTGTTTACAGGTGATGTCTTATCAATTACAATTATTTATATTATTATTTAGGTGCCAATGCCAGTGGTGACGATTTATCCCAAGAAAGTAAATTTTTTGCCATATGAACAGTTCCAAAAGGACACCATGGTCTTTACCTTGACAAACCACGGGCTTATTCGGGCGGACAATGTGCGCTTTGATCTTCCTACGTCACACCCCACACTTACGTTTGTTCAGGTAAGTTACCCTTAAGTTCAGTTACAAAATTAATCTATTTTAGAAATTTATTCATATTTCAGGTATATTTACAACTTTTTTTCACATGGTATTGATTCGCTCGTGGTATTAGATCAATATCGACTTAAAAAACAAAGATTTGCTGGGCAGAAAATTTTCTGTGTCTGTGAAAATTCTGCACATTTCAATAACAATAATGGATATGCCTATATATAGCACAGAGATATAAATCTATTTTTGAAGTAAACCTCTATCTCTAATAGTCCTATAGATATCAACATTGGTATCTTGTATCAGCAATCAGCAATATACTATTCATTGAATGCACACATAGCTCAAACATTTCAATTGAAGTTCGAATGGCAAGTCTATGTATGGTAGTTTTAAGGATATCCGTCATTTTTAAAGACTGCAATTTTATGTATCGGCCGAAATTCACATAAGTTGAATTTGACAATTTTCAATCACTGGTCATTGGATATGCCCTTAACACAAACATGCAAATTGAAGTTTGAACGGCACCTCTATCTATAAAATTTTTAAAGACATTGGTTAATATTCATCATTTAATTTGATTTAAACATATTTTGTTTGTCAATTGAGAAACAGGGTCCGGCCCTATATGAATCTCGCTTGAGAAAATAATAATAATAATAAAAAAAAAAAAATCCAAAGATAGTAATGACATGTTCCATACAAATAACACCAAAATTACAATTTGAAGATTTACAATGCACCAACGCTACTGATAGTGGGCTTATATGTCAAGGGCACACGCAGGTTCCTAAATTACTTACTTAGAAATTTCTTGGTGTCTCAAATAAATTTATGCACAAGTTTAACTATGTTCACGTTGGAATCAATTGAACCTGTTTTAGATCCATGCAGAACGGTGGCCAATGTGAAGGGAGTGTATTTCAAAATAATACAGTGTAATTCCTCTCGTTGCAACAATTATTAGGACAATGAAAGAAAAAAAAGTAGAATATCTTTACTACCTCTTCCACCAGAACAAATAGGAGACTGTACGACTTTCATCTTGATCAGATAAAAGTTCAGTTGGGGTGCAGCCCATTCGCATCTGTTGAATTCTACCAGTGCATCTATCACCAAATTATAAAGTGACTTTTTCTGAAAACTTAAACCTACACCTCTTTTCGAAATGATATTTAAGTCAGACACATTTTCAGAATTTCGTAAACGCGCTGGTAATGCGTTTCAAAGATTTGCTGTAGATGAAAAAAAAAACATCGCCAAAAGGATATGGTTCTATTTGGGATGGGGATAATATTAAATCGATCACGTTGTCGCATGTTGTACGCCGTTTATTCGTCAACTGTGGGAAATGCATCGTACAAATAGTCTGGCCTTAATCCATTAAGGTTTTTGTGCATGAATACCAACTGTTGGTATTCACGTCTTTTTACAAGTGTTTGCCATCCAGTCCGTTCATATAATATCTCAATAGGTGAACTGTTCAATGCCCCAGTAACTATACGGGCTGCCTGCAACTGAACCTTCTCTAATGCTTGCTCGCTGGTCTCTGAACATCCATCCGACACAAAACTGCCATACTGAAACAATGGTCATATGTAAGAGAATGAATTATTTCTAAAGTTGTTCGCTGAAGTGAATACTGTAAGCGTTTGAGAAAATCAATTATTTTTGTACCTTTGTGGATTAAATTTAGAATATGCATATTTCATGAAAGGTCGTTTTTGAAGGTAATTCCAAGATGTTGATGAGAATTTACATTCATTAATTGCACATTTTAAAAATAAAGTGAGGGGGATTACTTTTCCGCATCTTAGATATAATCATAGATTCGGTTTTAGAGGGATTGAATATGACCAACTACCTATTAGACCATTCGTTCATGGACATCATGTCAGTATTCAGGCTATCAGCAGCAGTTTCAAGGAATTATTACATCAATATACAAAGTTGTATCATCAGTGAATAACCGGATATTTGAGTTGACAACGTGCAGAATGTCATTTATAAACATGAAAAATAAAAGCAGGCCAAGAACCGGACCTTGCGGTACACCCGCTTTTAAAACACCCCATATAGAAAACTGACGCCGAATGACCACTCTTTGGGAACGAACACTAAGAAAACATTGAAACCAATCCAACAAATCACCATCGATGCCAGAAGAGTAAAGTTAAAAATGAAACCTTGGTGCCAGACGCAATTCAAATGTTTTACTAATATCACAGAAAATAACTTGTACCTCCTTCTGGTCGTCTAGTGCCTTAGAAAATTCATGATAGAGGTAACCAGTTGGTTAACTGTGGAATCATTCGGCATAAAGCCAGACTGTTGGTATCGGAACACAAGGGAATCTATATAGAAATTGAAAACATATTTAAATACTGCTCTGTCAAAAGCTTTCCCTCCGCAACATAGTAGAGAGATAGGTCTATGGTTGTTAGAAACATTAGGTGAATTTTTATGAACAAGAGTAAGATTTGCCCCTTTCCGCTTAGCTGGAAACTGCTTGAGACGCAGAGACAAATTAAACTAGGAAAGATGATTTTGCTGCATTGCAAATCAGTGTGTGTGTGTCTTCCAAGCATATTGGCATGCAAGATACAACTATTCCATAACACAGGAGTAGCAGTTGGAATGGTGTCTTTTTATTATAGGTTTGAAGTTATTCAAGATTTAAAATTTCTAATGGTACTATTCAGCATAATTTAAATTGCTACAACTTTTGTTTTAGATTCATTACATGCACAATGGTCAACAACCCCCTAGTAGAAGTTGAAATGGCATCTCTATCTATAATAGTTTCGAAGATATTCAGGTTTCAAAATTCCAAATGCTGCTAATTAGGATAGTTTAAATTGCTGTGACTTTTGCTTTAGATTCATTACATGCGCAATGGTCAATAACCCCACAGTAGAAGTTAAAATGACATCTCTATCTGTAATAATTTCGAAGATATTCAAGTTTTAAAATTTCCAATACTGCTAATTTTCATAATTTTAAACATCTTCATTCCTGTGTATAAAACGGTCAAACTCCTTGTATGGAGGTACAATCATGCCAAGTTTGGAGTTTGTATGTATAATAGTGTCCGAGAAAAGTGTCGGGACAAAAAGAAAAGAAAGAAAAAGAAAGAAAGAAAGAAAGAAAGAAAGAAAGAAAGAAAGAAAGAAAGAAAGAAAGAAAGAAAGAAAGAAAGAAAGAAAGAAAGAAAGAAAGAAAGAAAGAAAGAAAGAAAGAAAAGTGTGTGTTGACACATACACACTTTAATAATTTAGTGAGTGGTTCGGCTATAGAAGCAGGTGCCTCTTTCATCGTTCGAGGACTTATCTCGTCAGAGCTTGTAGTCTTGTTAGTATCGATGCTAGCTAAATTATATTATAAATTTGGTCATGGTCTAATTGTCCTGTGTCTAAAATGGTTTCTGGTATTAGTGGATTATCTGGTGACTTCGTTTCGTGATCGTCAACATTACACTGCTCCTAAAAATGGTCATTGACGATTTGTGCTTTCACTTGAGTCTCACTATAAACGTGGTTTTGATGTATCAATGCTGGGAACCCTGAACCCTGGACATTGCCTTGAAAGTTTCTGACAACACGCCACCATGCTTTATCTCTTTTCTTAATATTAGAAAGTTTATCGTTTAGTGTTTTTCTATATTGCGGTTCTGCATCTTTAAGATGGGATTGATAATAATCTTGAAGGGTTCTTAAATGTTCCCCAGTGGATGCACGATTCGTTGTTTCAGCTTTTTTATGTACTCTATCTTTTCTACGTTTGAGATTTCGAAGGGATGGATTGTACCATGTGACGTCATTTGGTAGCATGCATGTAGCTTTATTGGGTATAGAATGCCTTGTGGTGTTTAAAAAGTATCTGTCCAGGCACAGCATATATCATCTATAGGATCAGAGTTAAAGCAGGTATCCCAATCAGCATTACCAAGCATTAATCTGATTCAACACTTCAGTTTTGCGTATCGGCTGAAATTTGCATATATTAGAATATAACAGTTTATTTGTCGCTGTTTATTGGATGAACCCATACCACAAGCATATAAAGTGAAGTTGGAATGGCACCTCAAGCAATAACAGATTGTAAGATTTTTGACATTTTTAAACAGTACATTTTGTGTATTGGTCGATATTTGCATATTTAAAATCCGGCAATTTCCATTACTATTCACTGCATGCACCAAATGCTCAAACAATTAATAGAATTTTGAATGGCATATCTATTTATAATAGTTTTTAAGGTATTTATCATTATTCAACCCTTCAATTTCGTATATTGGCCTGAATTTGAATAAATTAAAACCTGACAGTTTCCAGTCACATTTTATTGAATGCACTCATAGCACAAATAAATTGAAATTGGAAAGGCACCTCTGTCTGTTATAGATTTGAAGATATTCATCATTATTCAACATTTCATTTTTTTTGTATTGGCTACAATTTACATAACATAGCAACTGATAGCTTCCAATCACTATTTATCGCATTTGCCTATAGCAATAGCATATAGATTCAAGTTGGACAACTGAAATTATATGAGCATACAAAAATGAAGTCTGCAGACGTTTTATTTGACTTTATTGACAGGTTGATGAGACACTGGGCAGCATCCCTGCTAATTCTAGCGTCACTGTTACCATCAAACTGGTCCGGAAGACAAGAGTTCGTCGATCATTGGGGTGTTTTACACGTGATCTTATCTGTGGATTTCTGGCTCTTTATGATTACCTTTGTGGTGAGATGCGAACTCAGACACTGGATGTCACTCTGACACGAGAACAACCGGGATTACCGCCCCGGCCATGTCGCACCGGCGGTGGGTCCTGTGGAGGGAGAGGCATACCAATAGGCACGTCGGGCACGCGTACGTCGGGCACGCGTGGTGGCACAAGTGCAGCAAGGGGCCCAGGTAGGCCTGCCGGTCCCAGCTCCAGGGTGACCACATACAATGCAGTCACGCCAATGTCGTGTGACTGCGCCAAGGCTCTTATCTTAGGCTGTGCTCTGGGGTTCCATCCCCTCCTAGGCTGTGCAGCGTCAATGACAGGCTGGGCAACTGCCTCTTCAACTTGGGATCGTGTGTGGGGACCTATAGATACAACTGCAGCTTGCCTCCTGGGCCCATTCTTCCCCATCGGCGGGACGTTGTACACAGCTGTCAGGTACTGGAGGACTGTCTTATTTAGTTTTGTCTCCATGATCAGTATAACTGACAGGGCATGTGAAGAACTTTTCAATATGTACAGTAACCATACATTCACATGCAATGCTTAATGTCTTATAATCAGGATGTCTAAAACAATGTACAATTAATACAACGAATCGTCTGGAATATTCATGGCACAGAAGCCTGAATGCTTTTCTCTGCGGCTTTCCAATTGACAAGTTTAATTGCTGATCGGAGAAAATTTAAGGTTTATGTGTTACAGAAAGTAGAGACGACATGCTGCATGAAATATGCAATTTGCTGTAATGAAATAAATGGAATTGCGATTCTACCCATAGGTGTATCATGGAAGCTAACCGAAATTGCAAGTCCAAGAGGCGCCGCCGCAGAGAAATCAACAGTGACGTTATGGAAAATCTTCTTAAGAGCGCACCCTCTATGGACAGATTTTTCAAACTGTCAGTTGAAATATTTGGAAGTGAACAAATGTAAGTTCCCCTCAAACTGTCCCGACTAATTATGACTGTTAGAGCATATTTCAAAATATATAAAGCCACAATGTGTTGATTTCATCACATGTCATCTTGCATTTTGCAAGATGACATGTGATGAAATCAACACATTGTGGACTACATATGTAGAAACTAATACAAAGTAACTTAAATTCCGTCAAATTAGAAGAGAACGTGATGAGAAGAATAAAAATTAATAGTCTGCATGTTCCAGTCGAATATATGTGCAAAGCGTAGGGATCTTATCGTCAATCCGTTTTACGCATTTCGTGTAGACCTGTTTGATCCAACAGCGGAAGGCGTATTACTATTGAGCTGGTTATAACCCAACCTTTACCATGGTTATATCTGTGTGTATATATAATTTTATGTGTACCTCGGCACATATGCAGTGACAAATGATGTTCGTCATGATCATCTATATCTATCTATCTATCTATCTATCTATCTATCTATCTATCTATCTATCTATCTATCTATCTATCTATCTATCTATCTATCTATCTATCTATCTATCTATCTATCTATCTATCTATCTATCTATCTATCTATCTATCTATCTATCTATCCATCCATCTATCAGTCTGTCTGTCTGTCTGCCTGCCCCTACGCCCGTCCATCTGTCTATCTATCTATCTATCTATCTATCTATCTATCTATCTATCTATCTATCTATCTATCTATCTATCTATCTATCTCGCTAATTAATTAAGTCATCCAGCCAAAATTCCGTTCACCTGACACTCTCATTTTGACGATTCATGAGGCATTTTAACACTAAGTAAACGTACATATATCGCTTATTTCAACATCGCTAAAGTTAATATTAGTTGATGGTCATTGTAAATCGAGTACACTTTTCTTGTATATGTTAATATGCACCTTTCAGGTATTTTAGGCTTACATGTATTCTGTCAGGGGCCATCGGTAGCGAGCAGTGGCCGACGACAGTTACAAGTTTGCCAAATTATACTTAAAATCTTGTCTAAAACAATATGTTTTGATAACATTTTTTATTTAAATGCTAATAACTTTCATTCTTTTCAACTATGCCTGAATACACATTTACTCAATGTCAAAAATTACTCAAATTTGACAGTCTCCACGTAAAGGTCAATAACTTGACTCATTATGTTGAAACATTGACTCAAGGTTGGCAGCGAAAGAGAGCTTCATGGTTTGGAAACTTTCAACTTGAGGAGTAGGTGTCATCATGTGGTTTCTTTTACATTTTTGGTGCAGGGTGTCTATTATTGCAGTACTTGTTAGGATTTTCCCAGGTTTGTACAGGTGGTCTAGCAGCAACTCTTTACTGTACTATCACTGAGACTGAATATAATGCCCAAGTTTGAATCTACTGCAGTTATACACTGGCAGGTGGTTTAACTAAGGTAAGCTATCCAGCTAGAAAGGGTTCATACTGGTTCAGGAGCAAGTCAAATTGTTCTTATCTGAACTTGTACTATACATATTTGATAATTATGTTTGGTTTGAACGATATTCTTAATTCAGAATGAAGCTCTGCATTTATAAGCAAAACTTCACTTATCTTATTTATCATTTGTCACGTTCATATTTACTCATTATTATGTTGGTTGTCTTTGCTGAACATTTGACTCGGACAAGGAGCTCCTACTCAGGAAGACATGTACGGGTACAGGTTCCGAGACATGGTCTGAGTAGTAACCAAGTGAAGACCCCTGTAATTTATTTTGGCTAATACAGCTTATGTCAAAATTCTACAGAAGAACGTGTGGAATATGGACAATAGTACCTCATATGTATATTGGTTAGACGGTGACAGGTTAACTTGTGGAGAGTAAAGAGCTCGGACAGCGGAATAGGGTAATGACTACTAGGAAATAGTTCTGGACAAAAAAAAAAAAAAAAAAAAACAATTGTAATATACCAGTGGTTTGTACTTTTTTATGTTGTGAGCCCTTTGATGCATAAAAAGTACGTGTAATTACTTTGAAGGCTTCAAGCTACGGACTACGGCTGGTTCTCGAACTTCAAAGAGTCTGTAGCCGATGACAGTGCGAGTGGCCAGTCCATCACGGATGATGAAATCCAACTCGTTCTCACCAACACCTCGTCTAAGTCGCGTCCACATGTAGTCAATTTTCTCCGTCGATGGAATAACACCGTAGCAGCCTGGAATGCCGGCAGAACCAAACCTTCCGGACCAAAAGATAATTTTATGAACTCAGATGTGATTGAAAAACTACATACTGATTTGAAACAAGATTTAGAGGCAGCAAACCAGGTAATAGCGTCCAGAAGAAAAGTTTCCCTCAGTTTTTTATGTTAGTTTATTTTCGTAACTGCCGATCCACAGGAGTCCTTATGGTAGATATATTCCGCAATTCATAGGGAAATATGGCTGCTTGGCATATATGTTTGTTCGACTCTGCACTGAAAGAGAACCGTACGAGGGGCACGGGGTACAACTCCCGGCCAAAGGGATTCGTCCCCGGCTCAGAACGTGCACTGACCACTTAAATGTTCAAAGGCTTAGTGGGACATGTTTCGGTTATTTGTGCCTGATCGTGTCAGCGGCGATGATGGAGGCTGCAAGTCCCCTGACTCAGTAGTGGCCGCTAGAAGGTATGCACTCACGACAGGTCCCCGCACACACGTGTAAATGATTGATTGAGTGGCGCGTGCAAGGATTAGTGCAGTATGCATAGACATTGTCTATGCATATTTATAACCAATAAGCCAATTATTTGGCTCGTCTTGAAAGCATTATATATATCTAAAGAAAATTATCACATGGTTTAAATGCCAATTTTCTGAACTCTTAACTCAGGATGGTGTAACAAATGAAAGCATTTAACAGATTAAACGTTTGGAGGATATTCTTAAATAAGATTCAACGGGACTTTGCTTATGGACGGTTAGATTATCTTGGTCATAAGACTCTCATTTTGCCTATATGTAACATGAAAATATTGTGTGGCATTAAAAAAGTATTAAAGTCATCGGACTGTATCTGTTGTAGTGTGAAATATGCTAATTTAGTGAATGTAAGTGTATTTTGGCAGTATGTGAAATATGTTGATTTAATGAATGTGAGTTTATTTTGGCAGTATGTTTAGTGAAATTATTTTAAGTGTCTGACTGTATATGTTAGCTACATGAAGTAAAGTAACCATGAATTTAAAGTAGCAGCTATCTGTAGACACGTTTTATATGGACAAAATATGCCTGGAATATTTGACATCAAACGTGGTCATATATGTTAAATTAAAAAGTACATTTTCTTTGAGATTCTAAGAATGATTAAAATGTCTCCTTTGCTTACACAACTCAGAACTCAAAAGTGATTTAGCGACACACGTAGGATACAGTGCCCTAAACAGTTACATTGAAAGATACAAACACTAGAATTGTACGTTTTATATAGCAGGGTGACCATAGTCTAGGACACAATGTACGCTTTCATTGGGGTAAACAACAAAATACAAAACAATATCACAGCAGACAGCCCATCAAAACAGGACAAGAATCAACCAAAAATATACAAACAAGGCACATTAGTCGCCACATACAAAACAACCAGTGGTGGTTATAATATATTTACTGATAAAGTGATTTGTGGCCTCCTTTGTGAAACCAGATAAGAAATTATTGTGAAATCTTGCCTTGATGCAATGGGTTTTGGTTTAAGGCGTGATGCGATTAAAAATCGCATATATTTACTTGTTCTATATCTTTTAAAAACAGGGACTTGCGATGAATTTTTGTTTCTTGTTGGAGATGGATGATTTGCTGGTGTTTGTGTGAAAATATCGAAAAGATATATATGATGACAAATTGTTCTGAAATGATAAGAAGAGCTCTAAGTTTAAATAAATCTTCAACTTAGAGAATGTTTAGTGTGCTAAAAAGTAGATTAGTATGAGCGTTACATTTAATAATCAATATACAAATGTACAGCTGGCATTTATTATCAAATTCTGACATTGTATAATTTGTATCCCATTACGAAAAAATTGTATTGTGTTTGACCTAGATACGGGACTTATTTCTGGATGTTCTTTGGTCCTCGTGTCGTTTGTTGCAATGATACATTAGTATAATACCGTTATAATAATACTTGACATGGTTTGATAATTTCAGGCTGGTCATAGATCCATATTTGACCAATACGGATCTGCAGCTAAGGCATATGAAGAGAGTAAAAAGAACGAGGTAAGTTGCATGCCCAGAGGGCCACTAAAATCACAAATTGGAGAACCTGTATTCATCGAAGTCTAATAGAAACAAGTAAAATCTGAAGTAATAGACCCTCTTTCCTAAACGTTAATAACAATTATTCGTGTCTTGTTGTACCCCATGTATGAACATGTATCGTTTGCATGCCCGTGTCTGGGCAAAATTCAGGCATCTCCATATTTCTCCATACATGGAACAGACCGAAATAGATAAACGCAAAGTTGGTTTACACATGTTATCTTTTAGAGGGAAGCATCCTGATAATAGGATGTTAATGTTACAATTTGGTACTTAATAACTGCTACATGTACAGGAATTCCATCTAATTTTGAAATGCAAGAACCTGTGGGAAAATCTAGTAGATTTGCCATAAAGATATATATTTGTAGCCTTCACTGCCAGCTATAAACATCTAGTTACCATGTAACCCAAACTAGGTCTCAGTTGTCCACTTCATTACACAACCGAATATGATGTGTACGTTTGGCTGGTGTAACGCCCCATTTTCTGTTCTGGTTTATTTTGAGTCTGCGTATCCCTCCCTTTGTGGTCTCGCCCCATGCTGAAAGGTGTGGTGTTTTGTCTGTTCAGACTTTTGTCATTTCCTTGCGAGAGAAATTCGTATATTATACAGACTTTTTTTTTAAAACCCGTATTTATATATTTATATTTTTTTCAAGGCACAGAGTTTTTCACCTCTAAAGACCGAACAAATTTATTTTGGGCACAATTTTTGTTACATAAACGTCTTTGTACGGTAACTTTGCTCTTTGATTATGTTGCTTGATTGGAAATAAACCGTTGAAAAGTTATTCTTAATAAGCCAGTGTGTCATAATACATCAATATATTTGAATATTGCGCCAGACATTTAAGATTGTAACAAAACGTGAGGCACACCTAAAAATTTGAATTGTTCACATTAACAGAAGAGTGGAAGTCAGGATGGAGTGTGCGCGAAGGTGCGCGTGCGCATCGTGCAAGAGCTTGTGCTTACACGGAAGGCCTTCAACGCTCGTCTTGAGTTGGAGAACGGAGAGGAAAGAGCATTACATGGCATCAAGGTCACAATTGAGATACGAAAAACAGGCGATCCAACGCGGGCATTGGCCAATAAGCAATTTGCCTTAGGTAATGTTCAATTGAGATTAAAAGATGGGTTTGTTCAGTCACTACATGGTATCGTCTTGTGGTAACAAAAATATAATTTCCATCAGTACGAAGCCCCTCATGTTTTGGAAATTTAGATGACCCTAATTTGCGTAACTTGATACTATTATTAATGTCAGGGACTTGAGATACATATCCATAGCAATTATGCAGGTTCTAGGTCAAGAAGTAACAGAGAAAAACTCCAAAAACCTCGAGGGACACAAAAAATATGTGCACAAAGACCGATGGATTTCTCATAGTGGTGTTGCACACGTGTAACAGCTTATGATGATCCAAGACTTGGTGGCATTGGTTTTATTGGCGTCTGATCGTCATCCACTTTAAAACCGCCTTTCAGCTACAGCCAGTGGAATTTTTAAAGTTACAAAATAAAGGAGAACTATAAGCATCTGACCTAATCATAATTATTTTTGCGATGGCGATCTCTTAGAGGCAATTGTGACAGATCTAACTTTAAAATCTTAGCATAAAAGCAAGTTAACCACTTGTCGTAATATTCAGTTTTTCCTCTGTCTCAACGGTTGGAAGCCAACTCATTGTTCTCCATGCACTATTGAATCAATACAGCTGCATATTCATAATGACAATAACTAATGCAGAAGTTTTTAAACAGTCCCAGGAAGATTCCGTTTGATGTTGCAGGTTAGGCTTTCTAATGTTAAATGTTTGACAGCGTGAAGAGAAAATGCAAAAGGCCAAGCAGAGACAGTTGTGTAAATGCATGATGGACACACTCAGTCCTATTCATTGATTTAATTTGCAGGGATTCCTAAGCTAGTAGGTATAACTGGCGTGGATGGCTCAGGTAGCATCGCCCGCGGAGTGTCTGGAACGGCGGAGTGGCTTATTGTGCCGTTTCCGGCAGCCGCCCGGGTAGACGACCAGGAGTATGATGTTGGTGGCTGGCTCTCTTATTCCGTGGGCGGAGCCAACCTTACGTTTCCGCTGCTGCCTGACACCATCATCGTAAAACCAGACCCCATTCTTGAAGTCCACTACTTCCACGAGAAGTACGTGCAAGGGGACAACCCCATGACCCCAGCTACGGAACCTGTGAAGCCATTTAGCTTGGCGATTGCGATCAAGAATAAGGGGAACGGAATAGCTAGAGCCATGAAAATAACATCCGGTCAGCCTGAAATTATAGAAAATGAAAAGGGGCTCTTGGTATCTTTCAAAATTATTGGAGCTCAGCTTGGGAAAAAACCTGTTGAACCATCTTTGTCCATTGACTTCGGAGATGTTTTACCACAGCAAACAAAGAATGCAAGGTGGCTCATGACTTCTTCCCTCATGGGGAAGTTCTACAACTATAGCGCAACATTCGAAAATATTAATCCATTGGGTGATCCACAACTGTCGCTGCTGGAGACTCTAGACATTCACGACTTGATCCGAATAGTTCACCTCGATAAATCTACAACAAATAGCCGTATGGGATACCTTGTCAATGATATCATTGACGCAGATGAACTTCCAGACACGGTTTATGATAGCAGCGATGTCGGTAAATCGTATCGTGTATTCCACGCTAGAGCCCTTGAACATCAGCTTGTCGCTACATATACACTCGGATCAAATACATATTATGTCGTCAATCTACTTTTGAATGTGACAGAAAATGAGTGGAACTACATGAGGATTGAAAACTCTATTACTGAAATCAGAGGAAATGTGGCATTGCAAGCAAAGGGAATGCACAGTGATGCTGCATCTGCTGCCAATATTTGGCAAACAGCTCACATCCATAAAAAAGAATATATGCACATGTTTCATTATTACAAGGCGCCACCTAGCGTCAAGTCCCGCCGCGTGAGGCGTGATGTGGGATCCGCTTCACCTTCCAACATAACAAGTGCAGCAACGCAGCTCACACAGATCAACGTCACATTTGGCCCAGAGAACACATACACTCCTGAATTTGAACACGGCTTATATGAAATAACACTGTCAAGGCAGACACCTGGAGACATTATTGTATTAAAAGTGAATGCCACTGACAGAGATGGAGACGGAATGATTTATTCCTTCAACACAACAAAAGCTTTCTTGGTCCATGAAAGCACTGGCATTGTTAGAACTGCAAATGTAACAGGATTACAAGAACGCATTCATGAGTTTGTATTGGTGGTTGCAGATAGTGGCATTCCTTCCAAAACTAGCACAGCCGTGCTGAAGGTGATTATCACTAGTCTCCCCTACACCACAGCCTCTGAAGACTCAACACGACCTGACATGAGCGGATCTGGTGACCCCACGTCTTCCACCGCTGCAACTCGTCTTGTTTCTCAGAGCACCAAGGACTCAATGGGACCGAAACAAAAGTACTCCAGGGGATCAACGACTCAGTTAACATCCAGCTCTGAAGCTACATTGATCACTACAGAAAGCATCTTATCAACCTCAGTGGCTTCACTTTCAACAAGAAAAGGCGATGCCTTGAGTTCAACAAGCTCGTTCACAACAGGGATTGCTGTCACAGATGGTCCACCTACCAGCATTACAGGTATTGACCCGTCCAGCCCAGTGGCGTCATTGGCAACTTCACCTGGTGGACGTATGGACGCAACAACGTCATTCATAACCAGTCGGGAAGTCACGACCCATTCAGCCACGTCCACCGACAGTGTATTGTCGAGTTCAACGGTTCACACAGGCAGAGCAACTGTGAATTCAGAGGGGTCAACGACACCTGGTGGCGTTTTTAACTCAAAAACGTCAGGTAAAATTTATTCTGGCTCTTCTGCTGATGCGACTGTCTCAGCTGCAGGTTCATCGGTCACCACCACTACTCTACGATCCACGGCCAAGCTGACACGAACCTCGCCCAAAGACACCCTCGAGCCAACCGTGACCACCCCTTCACTCATTTCACGGGCTCATCAGGAAGTATCTTCAACAATTTCTTTGGTTGCTCCAACATCCGAAGCCAAACCCCAACCGCAAAAAGTATCGACTGTACAGGATAAAAAAATTGGCGAGTTTTCCACCGCTTTAAAAACAGCTGCGGGGCCAAGCACTCAGTTACCAAGTACAACCAGCAAGCGCCCTGGCACTTCCGGTCCACCTGCACAAAGTGGACTTGTGAACCCTCTCCTGATAACTCTACTTGTAGTGTTTAGCATTCTTCTAGTCATCTTTACTGTCATAGTATGTTTGTGATATTATGACTGATGATATAAAGTTTAAATCCTGGGGTTATTGATATTTATGACAAAATATAATGTAACAAGACATGTACAGTTGTTATATATATTATGTAAATACAGGGAAAATCCCCGATATGTTATGGATATTATCTATATTTTGGATGTTTTTTAGAATTATCCAAGTGGCAAAAAAGTGACATTTTCGTGCTGTGATTAAATGTTATAATCAGAACAAGGAGATTCGTAAAACTCTTGCATCAATCATCCATAACTAGACGTAGAATATCTATTGATCTTTTCTTTTGATAAATCCACCTATTTTGGTATGGTGGTTATCTATGATGTGAGGGGCCCTCATGCAAGTGCAGTCTACAGACTAGTCAATGACAGTGTTCCTGATGTGACTGAGTAACTGAAGTAGAGTGACAGTATTTGTCTCAGTTTGGATGAAAGGGAAGTCTAAACAAGCAGATACGTAATTTTGTGTGTATTCTGTGTTATTTGATCTATAACAAGTTGTATATTACTGTTTGGTTGCATGTGCTGTGATGTAAAGCACATGTGAGTATTTTAACTGCAGATATGCGCATGTGACTAAAGCATAACATGGGCTATTTTCTATCACCTCATTGATTCTCAAAAGACCGCATCATGTTCAATATATACTGCGTTGCTTATATTTTTAAATGCAGTATCCGATGCATACTGAAATGTTTATGGAGAAGGCAGGGGTATTTCAGCACTACATGTAATAATATTCATTGATGTCGTATCCATTCTGATGCCTTTTTATAATTTGCATTTCTAATATTCTTGGAAGACCGTGCGAGAGCGGACGATATGTTGGTAGATCCGTCATTAATTTTTTCCTCTTGCAGTTGATATTGCCCGCCGCCACTGAAGTGATATAGGGGGACCTCGAAACAGTAGTAATAGGGGCTGTCAGTCTCTCCGTCCGTCGTATCCATCGCGTCAGTGGTGTTTGTCAGGTCCGTGGCAGTCTGTAGCCCCCAAAATGTTTCAGGTGGAATTATGAAATTAAGGCCACAGATGTATTGTGTGTTGGGCATGTAGCCAGTGCTTTGTTGTTGACCGTGACCTCTTTTTAAGGTCATAGGGCACCTAAAGGTGTATTTTGCACAGTACTTTTCTTCCATATTTTATGTTTTTATGAAAGCTCGGCCCTTTATTTTTGCACTAAGAATCATTCCCTAAAGGTTTTACGTATGCCTTATTCTGGATGACCTTGATATAATTTCAAGGTCATGGTAACTCCATACATGTCTATTTGGGGGGCAATTAGTGTATCTTGAAAACACCTGATGTGGCGGGGGACATCGATCCTTTGGGTCATATAGTATTTTATTAGAAAACGAGCCATTTCATCAGACATAGCCATAACTGAGTAGAAGAAAGAATAATTTTTTGCCTGTTGGAATAAATACCGGACTAAAACCATTCGATATACAACTTCCATTTCCAATATCCCAGGGTATTTTACGCCATACATCACAATAAACAGAGCTAGGCACATTTGCCTTGTGATTGCATGCTCAATTGACTTGCCAACTCAGAGTGAACACCCTGTTGTCTGTATAATGGCACATGATGGTATGAATGGGGTTGAGTTCATATTAGTTTTAATTTTGCGATTAAAAGATTGACGTTTACGTTGTATTTCATTGCAGTTTAAACATGCGTCATTGCTTACGTTCGTTATTCTTGACAGCTTCGGATTATTCATAACTTTGATAAAGTAGTCAATGTGTGGTGCTTCAAATTATGTATGTACACAAAAATTATATCAAGGTTGGTGCGTCATTTGATTGCATGATGCGTATGCCAGATACTTACGAAACAATTGTGGAACCGAAACCAGTTTCGTAAAACCATACATTCGTTTGCTAGAGAACCGAAACTAGTTTCGCAAAACTGCGAAACCTGCCTGTGAGATGGTTTCGCTGATGAAACTGAAACCAGTTTCATGCAACTGCCCATTTGATTGTGCCAAAACACAGAGAAACCCAAAATTGCGGAAACAGGGTGTAATACTCAGCCTGAGACTGGAGCTCATAGAGTGTTCTTTACCCAGTGGATACACTGTTTACCTCACGGCACATTTTGCAATTTGTTTCCATAACTGCAAATAAAAATGAAAGGTTTTTATCTTTATGCAGCATTTGGTTACCCAATAAAAATGAACTAAGTAATTATTTCATTTGATTATTACTTGATTCAATATACAATGTACTTTAATCAGCTGCTTATATAATCCGTACAGAATGATCCATTTAGATTAATTTCATAAATTATAATTTCAAAAAATTTACAAATTGGTTAATTAAGCAACAATTTAGGTCTAATGGACGAATTATATAAGCTTAAATATATTTTCATGAATTTTTCAAATGGTTATTTACCAAATCAATTTCATTAATACATTCATCACTTGGTTTGATGCAGAAATAAATGGTCTGTTTAGGTTCCTAAGTAAACAATTGAAATTAACCAATACCACAGTGATTAGTGTGATACTGTAAATCCTTCATTAGGCAAAGATTAACATGTAGTTAGGCTGAACTCTTTCAGTGCCAAGCTTTGGACTGAGTCAACAGCTTTCATTGGTGCGCTTTTGGCGCAAAATGCACCAGTACATTTGTAACATCTGTACCCATTGGCCAGCGAATAATTAAACCTGTTTTAAACACTATCGAAGAAGCAGTCAACAATGTTGTGAATACATTTATGTGTTGATGACTCTGCAACTTCAAATAAATCCGCTACTTCTAGAAAGCTATGCGTGTTTCCTATGTAATAGAAAAACACTAATGCCTGCTTACAGATATCGATGCTTGGTTTTACGCCACTATGCCCGTCTTCTTCAAAAGTTATTAATCCAGCAAGTTCTTGGCCTCTAAGTGTTCCCCTAAAGTATTTAACGTTAAAGCAAGAAACTGGGTCCTCTACAATTCCATGGACTCGTGGCTTCCATGCTCTAGGTAAAATAATACCCACAGGGATGTTAACTGTACCAAGCATCACAGTGTCCATCATATGGGTATTATCTTATAAACTTTTTTGCACCGTATGTTCAAGAGTATCGTCACGCATTTCACTGATGAACAGCACTTCTACTACTATATTTGTTGCCATGGCTGGAACGTGAACAAGACTTGACAGTGAGCTCAACACATGTAAAGATGTGTAGGCATTTGCATTTCTCAAAAATGTTATACTTTCACTAGTATAGGATTTTTGAATAACCATTCATTCAAATCGCCCAGTTTAACAAAACAGGTTTTCTATGTAGGACAACGATTCATTTGTTACACACAGTTTCATAAAACCAGTTTCAGTCAGTGGAAACCATTTGTTACAAGAAATTAAAAGAAACCAGTTTTGGTTTCAGCCCAAACGAATGATCAGTTTCATAAAGCTGTGATTCCATTATGAAACCTTTTGGATGTCAACCAAATGACCAGTTTCTAGATAGATTTCAGGCAAACCTTCAACGAAACTTCCCATTCGTATACTGAGGAGAAACTGGTTCTGCAAAACCGAAACCAGTTTCAGGTGAATCGAATATGCCCTAAGTGATGAAAAGACATGGGAGGTCATTTGTGGATTGAAAAAATGTGTGTTTTCAAAGGAAACGTATCTGCGTGACCAACCATGCAGATGAGTGGAGCAGAATTCAGTATGAGGGGAATTTTTATGACACATTGCCGACAGGTGACCACACCAAAAACAACTCACGCCACTTTGCGACCACGGCTTGGTTTTCTCCGGGGCTCATACGAGGACACATTGGTCGGATTTACTTTTTCTTGGGTCGAAGAGTCAAAGTCATTTACAGTGGCTCAACATTTTATACTATTTCACAAGCTTCTTGGGGACTTACTCGCATGGAGGATTTTTGAACTTATTGGGGAACAGCAACTCAATGGACGGGAAGCGTCAACTTGGCGGCTTCATGTGGCTCATCCTGGGCTGGGCGGCCAGCATCGCAGGCGCAGGTAGGCTAATTATGAATTGACCAGCGCCAAAAGAAAAAGATAACCGGTATTGCTTCGTTTCAGATTTTTTTTCTTTCTTACAACAGTCTTCGTTCTTTTGTTATGGATAATTGCCTATGAATCATTGGCCTAATGAAGTTATCTTGGGAAAACTATTGTTGTCTTCGACCGGTAGAGATCATGTGAGGTCATACCGGACAAGACAGCAATGGAATCCATGGTGGTACTTGATGTGCACAAGATGACGTGTTGTTCATGATCAAGGTCTACCGTTGTGACAGCAATTTAAGTTGATCTAATATTTCAAAAGACAATGGCAAATTAAAGACAAATGAATATTACCACAAAAAAGTGGTCGTGAATAAAATATTCAAACGTTTGCATATTCGTAAATGTAGCTACCAAACAAAAATCAAACTAATGTGTATCTGACTAAGGACCACAAATACTTGCTTCGAACCCGTATCTTTTTAGTTTACAGCTAGCCATACCAATAAGACACTCCTTCAATGGGTCATGAAGGAAACTGACGGACAAACAGATTACTTTTTTGAGTATTTGCACGCTACAAAGGGAAACAAGATATTCTACCTGTGACTCTTATGCGCTGGTTTGGAGGCTCATTTTAACGACAACAACAGTTAGTTTGCGTCATGGGTGGAATAAGAGGTACCAAAATTTAACTAAGATATATAAAATAGGATCCCTCTCCAAATTACTACAGATGCAGATCCAACGAGTTGATGCACAAGCTTTCCTCTAAAACATGACGGGGGGGGGGGGGCATTTTCAACTAATTGTCAAATAGACAAAGCATACGGTTTGGCGTAATTAATTATGGTTGTAATTGGGAATCAAAAATGTTCGGACATGCAATGATGAGAAGCAAGAAATATATTTTATATGGCCTGTGTGAAATGTATAAATAGTGAATACTTAGTATAACTGAATGCCTGGAAGCGCATTTATATGTTTTGGTCACATTACAACACAGATCACGAGCAAGTAACAGGTCCAACTAGAATTTTTGCGAACTTGTAAATATGGGTATTAGTTTGACAGCAGGGCATACCCTTCGGGAACTCCATACACGTAGGGGGATCCTAAAACAGCTCAATGTGCGACTGCGTTCCTGTTGATTTTAAAATGGGTTACATCACGTATATATATATATATATATATATATATATATATATATATATATATATATATATATATATATATATATATATATATATAATATTACTATTAGTGTTTAAGTTACTGGTATTTAAAAAGATATTTTAAATTTTTTCATTTGGTACGTTGAAGAGAAAAAAATCAGCTTAGAAAGAAAGCATTTTCAAAAATATTGTCAGAAGTAGACTCATCTTTCCTTTTAACATGGGCATGCTCTTCATCAATAGTCATTGGGCTTTCGTTCCAAAGCTTACAATGGCCAATGGTGGAGTGTTGGCACGTTTTTCTCTTTGACGTTGCACATAAATGATGCACTTCCTGGTTCAGTGAAAGGAGGACTGCCTACACAGTTCCTCGTGCCATCGTAGTTAAATTTACCAATCATCGCATCAGGAAAAAATTCAATGATGCTAGGAAAAATGTCATGATGGATTTGTATCTGAAAATCTTACAAAAAACGTGCCATCATAGTGTACGAAGCTCGCAAAGTGTGAAAAGAAAACAAGATCCATTCATGTTGGTCACGTGAATGGCACCTGTACGTGCGTGAACTAAACCACTGGGGTGTGACCCATGACATGGGGCTGGTGGTTCAAATCCATGGACTTGCTGACCTAACTGCTTACAAAACAACTTCGAGAGGTACCTTATCTGGGTAGTTGAACAATTACGCATAGAAAGTCATTCAACGCTGAACCTGATTGGTCCCTATGTGGTTTGCTCTCCAAATCCGTTCTTCAATAACAGTGACATTTCATTTTTCTCTCTAGTCATGCGATCTTGATATATGCTTGTGTCTTAAGCAGCATTTGCCGCACATCGTTTGTTTTGCTTTTGGTGAAGGCTATCCCAAACTATGGACAATGTTATGGACTAACATCTTTCATGTAACTTAATGATATATCTTTACTGTGATTTCACCGCTTGAAAACGCCCCTTGTTACTACTTTAAATTATATGATCTAGTTGGACTCCTCATATACAGTTTATAACTTAAACATATATCCGAGGTGTATTCAAACTGACTGCAATACTTTTCTCTTTCAGCATACCAGGCCACTTCTGATGTGGCAGGCCATTTTACTTCATTTTTAGCCTGATGGTTATTGTGAATTATTCAAATTATCCTGCTTCATGTATTTTAATCATTTTGCCTCCTTTGACACAGTTCAATTCTTTTAGGTACGTTAGCTAACTTAACTTCCATGTTGCTAGCTATCCATAATGGTTGTACCATATCCTGCTATTTATGAACAAACGCTTTTCTGCTGAATTTCAGTAATCACTAAAAATCGCCTTAATTTACAATGATAAGCTTATCTCTCCACAGCTTACCATATTTATAACATGAAACAAGTTCTTGCATTGTTATCTTGAGCATTACGCATACCGCTGTTTTGTATTGATCAGCACCTAGAGGAAATGTATATTGGTACTTGAGCGTATTGCTGCTTGTTCAATTTTATTAGTCAACATTCTGTAGCACTTTTTATGATCTTTGCTTACCCAGTTTGAAGCCAGTTGCTATAGCCTTTACAGTAAATCATGTTTCGTCTTATAGACACTTTGCTCCACTTTATTTTTGTTTATTCTCAGTTATATGTTCACTTTTATGCTACCATTTATGTACCCCTTTCTGCATTAGCACATGCAGTTGCATCAGTTTTCAGTCTTACATGTACGTGTACTGATGACTTGCAAAAATACCTAACAAGGTCAAAAGTAGCGGCCATCTTGGAAAAGCTTGACACGATCAATGTATTCGTGTGGGAAGGATTTTTCATATATTTCTGGATTATCTCAGTGAATTTTAATTAAATTCCCTGCGGATTGCCATGATGCATTGAGGACTTAGTGGACAATTTTACTGGATCGCCGGGCTTTTCTATGACCATACATGTGAGTTGACGCCACTTCATGTTGTTGTTTTTTTCAAATTTACCGCCATTTAACTCCAACTTACCAGCATGTCAGGTAACCAGAGTCGTATACCCGAACCTGACAAGTCTTCAGGTGGAGAGCATATTAACACTAAAACAGTAAATTCAGGTTCTTCAAAAAGACCATGCTGTCCTTGGTTGTCTCCCACCGGTGAGAGTCCTCCTCTGAAAAATAGAAATGAAAACATTGACATAGACTCTGACTTACTGCAAATATTGACTGACCCGTGCTGTACTATACAGACTTCAGGAAATGCTTATTCATACATACATAATAACATATAAACGAACCTTGAATCTCCAAGGATCACAGTTGCAATAGGTACAGGGTAATCGGCAGAAGCGCAGAAGTGGCAAAAGGAGAAGTGGCAGAAGTGAAATGTTTTCCTCTGCTGCTCCGTGGCATTATATATTCTTACCTCTCTATGCAATCAAAGCAAGTCTATGTATCTAAATATCTCTCATACTGGCAGAAGTACTGTTAAAAAAAAAAATCACGACAGAATTCTTGAACAATATAGTACCGAACCGGGAAACAACATAAGTATGTCCGCCATATTGACTTAGAGAGGCGTCATTATTTTAGATTCCCCAGGCGCTAGATATCTAGAAGTAGGATCATAGTCTGCTTCTTGTATTATCTTGGCCCCCTAAACGTTAATTTATATATTCATTTTGCTAAATGTATTTGTCCACCATCCAGTTCCTAAATACAAAAAGTAAAAATTTTTGTGCACATGTCAGAAAATTACTTGGTGTTCATTTTTGGACATGCATGAATTTCAGACTCAATTGGCTTAACTGCATAAGTGGGATTTAATATTTATATATATATATATATATATATATATATATATATATATATATATATATATATATATATATATATATATATATATATGTATATATATACATACATATATATACATACATACATATATATATACATATATGTATACACACACATATATATACACAATCATACATATATATATATACATATATGTATATACACACACAATATATATTTATTTATATATATATATGTATATACATATATATACATATATATGAGTTTGTTCTATCTATTAACACAAACATTTCATTGATACTGGGCCTAGAAAGAAGTACCCTTTTCACTTTCAAATTTGTCTTTTTTAATGATGGAAAAAAGTCTTCATATTAGTATTGATATTATTATTATTATCATCATCATCATCATCATCATCATCATCATCATCATCGTCATCATTATTATTATTATTATTATTATTATTATTATTATTATTATTATTATTATTATTATCATCAATATCATCATTGTTATTATTTATTATATTATTGATATTATTACTATCATTATTATGATCTTCATGATGACAATTTACTTCCTACAGGCCTTATTAATTTTTGTGTTTTTATCTTTATTATTATTATTATTATTATTATTATTATTATTATTATTATTATTATTATTATTATTATTATTATTATTATTTTCAATATTATTATTATTGTTATGATTATTATTATTATTATTATTATTATTATTATTATTATTATCATTATTTATTATTATTATTATTATTATTATTATTATCATTATTATTATTATTATTAAAACGTAAAGCAGAGATAAATTCCCTAAGACAGTTAAAACGATAAAGGAAAGTAATTTTGAAGGAACACAAAAAGTATCAAGAAATAAACAACAGGGTATAGAGTCTGATAAGATAAAAACAAACAATGCTGTGCATGCTCAGAATAGTTCACGCAAATCTTTAGTCTTTGACTCGCCACAGCAGGTTAGGAATACTATACAAGTAGAGGCTGAAATCCAACCAAGTCCAATGGAAACCGAAGTAGAAAATAATAAAACCGAATGAAAAAAAGAGAGAACTGTGTGTCAAAAGAACAAAACACTATACAAACAGAAGCTGAGGTCCTCCCTTTTCCTAGGGAGCTAGAAATTGAACTCGACAATGATGCAACAAACCTTACTGAAGGGAGAACAATGACAGTTCAAAACAAAGAAGATGCCCAAACAAATATGAATGACATGTGTCAAAAGGAACAAAAGAGTGTTAATAAGCAAACAAACCAAAAACAGATTGATAGATCTTCAGAAATTGAAAAGAAGCATGTGAAGTTGACAAGAGTTAGTTTTTCATTTCAAAAATCACCAAAATTTATTACTGTTGATCATCATGTATCTCAAACATGCAGTGCAAATCACAAGTTAGGTTTACCATCAAAAAAGCAACAGGTTACCACGAACAAAGTACAGGATACCACTGGGTTAACAGGAACAAATAAGAAAACTTTAGGTGCAAACACTGTTGAATCTGATATGAATGATTTACCAAGTCCACAAAAAGAAAACACTAAAAAGCAACATAAAGAAAGTGATTTAAATGAGTTTCCCAGTCCACAAAAAGAAACAACTAAAAAACAAGACACGCAAACTGATTTTATTGATTTGAACAAGATACCTAGTCCTAAAAAAGAAAGAAGTAGCAACCGAGACGAGCGTAAATGGGTGAAAAACTTGGGACTGGACTTCACACATAAATTCACAATAGTTAACGATGGTTGCCTCACAAGTTCCCATATGTCTGCTGTAAATAAACTTCTAAAGCAACAATTTCCTGATGTAAATGGATTCCAAGACACAACTTTAACCCTAAAAGAAAAAATGGAAAATTTTGGCTAAAACTTTTCAACCAATTACTAAAAGTCCAAGTGCACAAATTCATTACAGTGGTGAAAATCATTGGGTAATTTCCTTCTGGTGCAAAGACAAAGATAACACAATTCATGTAGTTGACAGATTAAATTCACACAAACTTACTGAATCACTGACAATTCAACTCTGTCAAGTATATAGCTACGACAAGGACATTTTTTCTATACTATACCAGAAACGGAAAAGCAGACAAACGGAACAGATTGTGGGGTATTTGCAATTGCAAATATCATTGAATTTTGTATCGGTGGCCTGGCTTTATTTAGGGACAAAACACGGAAGTATGATAAAAATAGAATGAGACCCCACCTGGTTAAATGTTTATCACAAGGAAAACTAGAAGCCTTTCTAAAAATACCTGTAGGTAAGAAACAGAGAAAAACCAGAACAAGGTCAGATACAGTTGATTTAATACCACTGAATTTTGCCAAAGCAACATGTTTCCTACCCAACCTATATGAAAACACAGTGTGCGGAAATGGTGATTGTCCAAGATGGTATCGTTATTCATGTGCAGGATTCGAAAACTCTCCAAGCAAGTCTCTGGCATGGTACTGTGAGCATTGCACTTGAAACAATTCCAAAGCATAGATTTCAAGACCATTGAATAAATTAAATAAACCATGTTTGTTGAAAGTGTAAAATAACATGACAGTGCTCCGCAGTTGACACGATTTTTGCGTGTTTGGCATCCTTGAAGTGAACCATGAATTTGGTTAGATATATAAGATATGTGACAAGTCAATTGTATAAACTATGCTCTGTTGAATGTGTAAAATAAAATGACAAGACTCTGCAGTTGAGATAATTTTTGTGAATTTGGCATCCTTGTAAGTGAAACAGATACTGAAATAGTGTATCACACTTACATGGTGCTGTCTTCACCTTGATCATTTGATCTAGTGTAGGTTTTATTATTCATATGATAAAATTTAGTTGTTGTTTCCTTATTTTCCTTTTTTATTTTTGTTTTTCATTCTTTTGTTTTTGTTTGTATTTTGCCATTGATTTGAATCCGTTAAATATTTGATCCTCATGCAGACAAATCCATTTCATTTCAACATATCAAAATTCATTAAGCAAAATTTTTTTTATTTGAACTAATGAAACAAGCGATAAGCCCCTTATATCATTTTTATACTCAGAATCCAATACGGTTGGGAAATAAAGAAAGCCAAACAGAGAAAAATTCTTTTCTTTAATTAATTTAATTCATTTACATTCTAATTTGTGTGTGTGTGTGTGTGTGTGTGTGTGTGTGTGTGTGTGTGTGTGTGTGTGTGTGTGTGTGTGTGTGTGTGTGTGTCCGTGTCCGTGTCCGTGTCCGTGTCCCCACACTGCCCGGCGGGCACACTGGGCAGGCATTACATGTAAATGGGATTAAGAGAATCATAAAGTGTTTGTTCTTAATTGCTGCAAAGGAAATTTATATAAACTCAGATGAATACTTAGCTTATGTTGCATTTTCAGTGCAATGTTGGTTTGTTATGATAATGAAAAAAATCTCTTTTTTAAATGATAAAACAAATTATGTGGGAACATACAAAGATAAAATAGGGGAAATTACTAAATATGTATATCAAATTTTAAAATAAACATGGTCAAATCATGAATTGTTTTTCTCAAATGATACAAATAACATAGTAAGACAAGCCAACATTATATAATGAAATGAATAGCAATTTATGATGACACTGAATACCTTTATTCTGAACGCCATTGATGCTTATGCTGCTTATACAGATGCCAATTCATATTATTGTAATAAAATTGTCGAACTACCTTGTGGAATCCTGGATAAAAACTATTAACTGTGCATTTGTGTAACACATTTCAACTGATATAAATGAATTATTGTTATTGCCAACAGAATAAAGTCCCATAATCATATTTCCAAATACCTGTAATGAAATAATGGTACCTCCCTCATACAAAGAGGAATCCAATATGTCGGGCGCTGGTGTCTGCCGTGTGAGCGAATGGGTCTATTTTTGCTTATTGTACTTTGTGTAACGGGTACATGGATGAATACACAACTTAATTGGAATGCGCAAATATCTTATGTATCAACGGAAATAAAGATTATGTGTAAACGCGGTAGTAACATGCCGAAAATCGCCAATATCTTCCACTTCTGCCACTTCTGCTTCTGCACTTCTGCCGATTAACCTGTACCATTGCAATACGTCAATTGAATACACAGTAGAACTGTTTCTAAGTTGAGGTTCATGGCGAATGCACCGGTCTTCGTCCGGTCCAGGTTTCACGCCAGTAATTCAACCTGTGGAAACATAGACGAACAGAGCTATCACCTTCTAGTTCACTCAATGGATTACAAACATGTATGTTTTACACACCAAAATGTTCCCAAGAATTTCTTACATCAAATAAACACCAGAAAACATGGGCATGAATGGGACATTTTTCAGCAAATTGCCATGGCAACCAGCTCTGCATAGTACTACTTGCAGTATCATTGCGCGCACACAGTGTTGACTCCAGCTGAATCACTGTGTATACTGGTGCCAGTGTACATACCTTTATAATATTCATGTCAGCACATTGTTTTCCACTATCAAGCCAAAATCTACCTTTCTGGTAGCAAATGTTTTTAATATACAGCCCCTTGCATCCCTAGGCCTAATATTTTATTGGCACTCTCCAATCATGTTACCTCAGCACAGGCATAATTACTCCCGTGGAACCTTAATTGTACAGAAAAAGTCAAAACCCTGTTGATTTTTCCCCCTGAACTGATAAAAACAGTATTTCTCAATATGAAACAACTAAAAATAACAGCAAGACAGATAAATTTTTTATGCTAGGGGTAAAAATTAGATGTTACAGCAGTGTGTTGATTAACATGAAAGACAAAATTTGGAGGCCAGGTTGCTGGATCTTATAGCAAAACATTTTCCCATTCATGCCCATATGCAAATGTGTTCATAAAGTTGACAATGTTGTCTACTTCAATAAATATACCAGCTGCAGAAAGTTTGTAATCCATAACATGGTGAATTATCACTCTGTCTGGCCCCACCTCCCCCTGTTAGCCCCAGCCACATTGTGCTTGTGGGGTATTTCCTGCAGGCCTGGGGACATCAGCCTCTACTCAGCACAGGGGGTATACCTGCTTTAACATCCTGTGCAAATTTAGACGGACACACAGGTTGTACAAAGTGTGCAAGATGCCAGGACCTGGACGGGCCCCAGCATCAGTTAATCTGCAGTTGGGAACCTTCTTGATGAAAAGTCCCATTAGCATTGAGGACACCAGGCTTATGTTTGCAGCCCGGGACTGTCATGCTCCAAATGCAAAGACACTGCAGGCTTTGGTGGACAAGTGCTCTGTGAACTACACAAAACTGAACACAGAGCAAATGGATGAAAACCAGAGGCTGCTGATGGATGCGCGAGGCAGCGAGCTTCAAGTAATGACAGACACAGTGTACAATAATCCGCCGAAAGGCAGAAGTATGTACCAGGCTGGAACTCAGTCACATACACCCATGATTGACGCAGAAACTGGCCTGGTGCTTGCACAGCCAACCTTCTCTAAAATTGGAAAATATGCCAACATGGAAGAGACAGCTGCCATTGACAGCAGCGAGTCAAAGGCAGTGTCCAAAAATATTGAAAACATTGAAAAGAGTGGTCTAAAGGTGACCCATGTAATAAGTGATGGGTGTGCCAAAATTAAGACAGCTCCTGAACAGTTGAGATGTACTGTGCACGTCTCACGCTGTCAGAGAAAAAAATGCTACACTACATCCTTCAGTACGCAACTTGTTGGAAAAGCCACCGACAGTAGTTTCAACTTCAACCGTGCATATCTGGCCAACAAGCTAGTTACAAGGTGTCAGACTGAATTGACGCTTGCAATAAAAAAGCATGGTGCGTCAACACACAAGTTTTATCATGCTGCAGACCAAGCAAGACAAAACATAGTGAACTGTCAGAGCGGTAAACACAATCAATGTAAGAGAAAATCACTGTTTTGTAAGGGTAAGGGCCACCACACAGGCATGAGGACCCTCAATCCCACCAAAGAAGATAAACAACGACTACAAGATGTTGTAGATTACAAACTTTCAGCAGCAAGCTTGAAGCAGCAGCGGTTTGGTCTTAATACCAATAAAGTTGAGGCCCTACACCTCAGGACTGTGAAGCATGTGCCCAAACATAAATTATGTGTTAAAAACTTTGATGGCAGAACCCACAGTGCCATGCACAGCCATGCAATGGGCAGCGTATTTTCACTGTTAAAAGCTCCTGAAAGGTTGGGTGTTCCAGTTCCATCAAAAACAATATATTCTAAGTTTGTGAAACTAATGAACAGAGAACTCTACTACTGCAGGTATCATCGCAGAATCAACAGAATAAAACGCCGCCACATCTTACATTCAAGACTGTGCAATCTTAAAAGACTGTCCAAGTTAAATGTGGTATCCCCCACCCACTCTGTGCCCAGTGATCACAATTATTAGAACAGACTGTGAATGTACAGCACAGCAACACCCAGTGACAGTACTGATGCAGTCATGTAACCAACCTGTGACATATGATGATCAACTGTTGGTGTATTCAAGTGTGAACCATATGACCCATGTGTGTATTGTGACAATATGATCCCTGACTGACACTCAACACATGATCAGTACTTCCAGTACTTTAATAACTCTATGGTATTTTAATGATGACATAACACATATATTTATATATGTATAAAAGTATGTAAAAGCATGCCATGACTCGAGCCACACCCTACCTGAGACCTGTGGATTATGTCCCAGGCCCTGCATTTTGATCAACTTACAAAAACAATTTCCGATGAATTCTTTTTATGGCTGTTCAAAAATGACACCTGGTGGTCACCAGAAAAATTAACAACACAGAACCATATATTTTATGTATTAATACATTTCACCTGATGTTCAGTTAAAAAAACCCCCAAACTTATGCATCTGACAGCAAAAATACTGTGGGGCTCATTTTCACACACAATATTGGTCTCCCCCTGGAATAACATCTGTTGGAGATCACTGAATGCATGTACCATGCTAACTTTTCAGTGGCACTTACTCGGACCTAAAACTTTGCGCATTAACTCGGTCGAGCACCCTTACAGTGCTCTGTCTTATTAACATAACAGCACACGCCCTGCACACTCCAACGTGCCTGTCACTGGCTGTGCTCATGCTGTATATAATGATAACTGGTATAAAACTGCACTTATTAAAATGTATACAATGTAAAATGTTGATTTTGTCTTCACTTTCATTCACAGTCAGTCCTTGAATGAACTACAGGTGACAGCAGTACTTAAATTTGGTCCTACCTGTTGACGTGTTGCCTGGCCTTGCCAGTATTATGGTTTCACGCCAGTAATTCAACCTGTGGAAACATAGACGAACAGAGCTATCACCTTCTAGTTCACTCAATGGATTACAAACATGTATGTTTTACACACCAAAATGTTCCCAAGAATTTTTTACATCAAATAAACACCAGAAAACATGGGCATGAATGGGACATTTTTCAGCAAATTGCCATGGCAACCAGCTCTGCATAGTACTACTTGCAGTATCATTGCGCGCACACAGTGTTGACTCCAGCTGAATCACTGTGTATACTGGTGCCAGTGTACATACCTTTATAATATTCATGTCAGCTCAAAGTATACATTGTTTTCCACTATCAAGCCAAAATCTACCTTTCTGGTAGCAAACGTCTTTAATATACAGCCCCTTGTATCCCTAGGCCTGATATTTTATTGGCACTCTCCAATCATGTTACGTCAGCACAGGCATAATTACTCCCGTGGAACCTCCAGTAGTTTTGTTGCAATCCTATTGATGACGTCACAACCAAGTTGGGATTAGCTGGTATTTCGGTCTGCACAACACTCTTCTCTGTTTTGTTTAATTGGTTTCCAGGATATATTCTAAATTTTACAATGAAGCTATGGAGGCTAAATGGTATGTGCGTGCTGTGTGCTTCGAACCCGAAATGCAATCGTAAGAAAATTTAAGAGAAAATATAAAATGTTAGCAATACCAGATTCCAACTTCTACTTGAGGGTTATGTTTTCAGTCAGCTGACCAGTGAAACAATGCGGTCTTATGACATATTGGTGCCGGCTTTCGAAAATAAATTTCAAGACAAGCACGCCACTAGTTCCTATTTGGCAATGCTGGACAGCAGCAGGTTGGGGTCACAGGAACCACTATCTGGACATATAGCATACATCAAGCAGCTGGCGATTAAGGTGGCGGAGCCAGGCGCAACAAACCAGGGACTTTGATGTTGCATAGATTAACAATGTTTCACATTTCACCCACAAAACCGTACATTTTATTTATTGTACAGATACATAGATCTGTTAGAAACAAGTTTCATATCGGTACGATTATTTTTTAGGATTTTATAATCCAGTTTACTAGAAAGTATCATATTGCACATTTTGTTTGCATTTCTTAAAAAAATAATCGATAGAAAAGTGTATTACATGTGTAAAATAAAAGTATAGACCAATATGCAGGAACCGTATTTTTGTTTACAAATAAAATACATAATGACAAAATAATCAAATGCTTTGATCATCATTCTAAACATCAACAATTTATTCATTTTATGAGCTACAAATGTCTCGGAAGGAAACAACTGACTGAAAAACATAGAAAAAAGGTTCCTAGATAATATACTTATATTTCAAAAGACCATTATTTAAAGCAGATCGACCAATTAGCTTAAGTCAACACTGTCCACAAAATTGATTGATTAACCCAATATTCATTCTGAGAAATTGGCGTTGAAAGATTTGAGGCCCCTTTCGCCCATATTGTTGGCCGTAATGAAAATATTGTTCTCCAACCGTGGTCAGTTTTGGTTGCAATTTTTCGAAGGCCTGTCAATGGACGAACATGATGTATAGATTTCAACATACATTAAAATTAATTGGCCTAAAAAGCAGCTATTTACCAGTCACGTGACCCGAAGGTGCTATCACTATGACACTAGCAACGTTGTTTGCAAATGGCGCTGTTAGAACAAGATGTGTTTGCAGTATGACCGCTTACTTCACTAAAAAGAGTGCTCGACGGACAGGAGTTGCGGACTCGTTTCTGCACATCTTGGATAAAAGAGCAACATATCTTTGTTAATGACTGCTTGTGATCATACCGCTTACTTCACTAAAAAGAGTGCTCGACGGACAGGAGTTGCGGACTCGTTTCTGCACATCTTGGATAAAAGAGCAACATATCTTTGTTAATGACTGCTTGTGATCATACCGGCGGAGGAAAAAGAGAAGAGACCATAATCAGGGAACAAAACAGAAAATGAAGCAAGCAGATAGCAATGTGCATGAAAAAAAGAAGTTGACGACCAAGCATACAGTACATGGGGGTAGAGGGCACTAGAGAGTGATTTTTCTCTTTATTCTTATAAAATTTACAATTGCCATTCTAGACAAGTTGGACCTTGAGTTGGATGGAATGCCATTTTTTCAATCCCTCTCAAATCTTTCTCTGAAAATGATTAGTTAACTGCTGCTTAGCTCGATGCTGATGGCAATATGTCTCGCTTTGTTTCTTTGCTTTTGGTATTTTGTATTTTGTTAAAATAAGTTGTAAGATTGCTGGACAGAGAGAGACAGAGAGAGACAGAGAGAGAAAGATGGACAGTCAGACAGACAGACATACAGACAGACAGACAGTACCTTGGTCTTTATATACATGTATATGGCAGTCCCAGCCATGTTTTATTTGTTCAAAAATATGTATATCGCCATTTTTTCATGTTATTCCACGTACAGCCAGACATGTTTGTTACCATCATTAACACAAGGAGAAGAATTTGAATTAGCCTCCAACTACTTTTTAAATCCTCTTTTTATCCCCCACCCCCTTTGGAGAAGTAAACCATAATTATCAAAACCAGAGAAAGAGAGATGTCGATTTGTATGCACGTTCCATGCTGCATACACTATGCCAGATGGGCGGTCTTCATAGATCATGATCATGACGAGGTGACAACTGAGACAAGAGTCCTGTTACTGATAAACAAACATCAAACTCAGCATATACTAGAATTTTGAAAAGTTAAAAAAAAAGAAAAAAGAAAAAAACCGCCTTATATGTGTTGTGAATCCATACGTGTCAACGTTGTATCATTGACAATACTGTGCATTGTCACATATGAATAACCAACTCTATTCGTTTCCTAGATCAGACACAGAGGCTAAAAGTACCCCATGACCGAGGTGATGATGTTACAGTTTGGACGCATGATTAATTGTTTCTTGCCAGCCAAGACGAACTGTGTTTGCTTACATAATTGATCTGACAGTGCGACACGCACTTCAATCGCCATTTAACAACAACTCAAAGTAAGTCTGTTTTGCAGGCAAGAAAGTTTCCAATTCCTTCAAAACGGAATTGGAAAGGGGATGGGGCAATTAGGGCAGAGTTCAGTCTTCGTGGATTTGGCTTTGGTGCGGGTATGTAAGGTTGTCAGGAGTGTTAATTATATGCCAAGCCTGTTTCATTCGTTCTTCTGCAAATTTTGGCCTTTCTCGTGGTAAAGGGGACCATGCACACTGTCATGCTTTTCCTGGGTTTTGCCATTCATATAATAGGGCCTAATATATAATTTTATTCTGTGGAAATATGTAACCAGTGTTGCTTTACAAATGAAGATCTGTAGTAAACTGATCGCGACACAAAACGGAAACTTCATGACTGGGGTGCAGCGGTAACGCGACAGATCACTCACACACACATTATACAAGACCGATCGACCAAATGAAAAGCAGTGTGGAGAGCCACTTTACAGACAAACCACGAAAAAGCAAAGACATGCGTCATAGTTCTATGGTAGACATTTATATGTACCTGTTGAAACAAACGTGATCTCGCAAGAATTATGATGTATTGAAACTTTTCTGACAAGATTCTGGGCAGCACACATGGTGTAAGCTGTAGTTTTGTATTTGCATGTGGATGTGTTGATTTAAACATATTTTATTGATCAAATACATCGTAATTATCATACAGTATAATAACCTCAGCAATTGGGAAAAAGGGCAAAACCCTATTCGAATCCCTCTTGCAAGAAAGGACAACACATAAACTGGACAGAACTAGACGCATTAGACAAATAATAAGATGACGAACGCAGTGACGTAACGGATAGTGAGGCGATGTAAATTATTACTATATTAGGTCTGCAAATGTGTATCATAAGCTAGCATTGTATCACAATCTGATATGTGTTCGTTTTGCCTAAAAAATCAAACCTATGCCTGCCGGTTTGAAGCAGCCGGTTTCGGAAATATACTCGTGTACTGCTGAAAAATTGCAATATTTACTTCAAGAGAACATTCAGGGCAGCCGTATAATACTGTCTGTAATGTGAACGGAGCATACAAGGAAATCGTAGTATGGAGAACTGATCCCTGAACAGCATAAGAAGGACATATAAAGAAGTAATGCCATGCATCTTCACTGGATATACCACAATCACATAAAGGTGTGTCTTTCACGCCGATCTTAAACGGGTGCGAATTTAATTGGCTCGCACCCAGGCGAAGGCGGGTGTGTTGAACTACCAGAAATCGGTCACCAAAATTGTATAATTCAGGGAATTGGATAGCTCTGACCACTGGCTTCATAATATTTGACTTGAATATTTTGGTTGAAGCTGAATGTCTAGTTTCTAGAGGTAACTGATTCCACAGCCTAATAGTCGAGGGGAAAAATGAATTATCAAAGAGTTCAGTACGAGCACGAAAATGGGGAAGATTAAATTTTTGGCGAGTTCGATAGGTTTGGTTACCCGCAGTAGAAGCAGTAGGAAGAACTGAGCACAATGAATCAGGGACGAACTTGTTAACAAGTTTGTACATGAATGTCAGTTTTTATATTTCTCTACGTTTGGCAAGAGTTGACCATCCGGTTTCTTCGGATAGATCAGCAAAGCTAGTCCCATGCATTGCACCATTAACAGTACGAGCAGCTCTTAATGGAACGTTTTCCAGCCTTTCCTTTTCAAATACCGAACACGCACTCCACACTTGACTACCGTATTCGAGAATCGGCCTGACAAAACTAATATAAATAGTTTCGAGTGTACTTCTGTCCAACTTAAACTTCAAGTTTATGATAATGTTAATAAGTTTACTAGATTTGTTAGAGATTTCAGTAATGTGATTGGACCATCTTAAATCGGAGCGTATTTTTAGTCCAAGGTGTTTGTGATGGGTAACATTTTGCAATACATGACCTTGAAAATGAATAGGTGGATGGTTAGTTTGGTTTGTCTTCCGAGATATGAGCATGGAGTTAGTTTTTAGAGGTCACCAGCCAATCTTTGGACCGTTGATCAATATCAGCAAGACCGGAATTCATAATTTCAGCGGCAGTAAAGGGATTATCAATATTCAAGTACAGAGAGGTATCATCAGCAAACAATTTTATGTTACAACGAACAAGATCCAAAATATCGTTGATATAAATAAGGAACAAAAGAGGCCCCAGCACGGAACCTTGAGGCACTCCAGCACAAATTTTACCCCAACTGGAGGACTGACCTTGAATAACTACGCGTTGGTAGCGATTCCTTAGATAATCCGAAAACCGATCGTGAAGATCTGCCTCAATACCTGCTCTCTTTAGTTTGTACAAAAGGCCAGAATGCCAAACCTTGTCGAAAGCTTTACTAATGTCTAAGTAAATGATTCGAACTTCCTTTTGTTGATCCAAGGCTAAACATAGTTCATGATAGAGAAGGAGCAATTGATTGACAGTCGAGTCGCCCGGTATGAAACCTGACTGATGAGCGGAGATAACAATGTTGTCCCGAAAAAAGTTAAATACGTGCTTAAAAACTATCTTTTCTAGAACTTTTCCAACACAGCTGAGTAGAGACACAGGCCTGTAATTATTGCATGAATTCTCCGGACCTTTTTTATAAAGTGGAGAAATGTTTGTTTTTTTCCAAGCTGAAGGGAATTGTCTATTAGAAAGTGAAAAGTTAAATAATCTAGCAAGTGAGGGGGAGATAACAGGTGCGACTTCTTTGAGCAGTTTTGAACTTATACCATCAGGACCAGAAGCTTTAGTTGTGTCAAAACTTAAGAGCACCTCAAGAACTTCTCTCTCCGTTACAGTGAGTGAGTCAAGAGTAGATGCAGCAGGATTCGTATGCTCGGGTAAAGTGGCCGTTGCAGAATCAACGCTACATTGTTCTTGAAAGTAAGAATTAAAAATTTCAGCTTTGGACAGAGAGTCAGAAATGTGCTTACCACCATGTATGAGAGAGGGAATAGTTGAAGAAGGATTACGGTTCAAAAAATATTTAACTGTGCGCCACCAACTTTTGCTTTTCTTGGAAGGGTTGTTGAGGTCCTCATGAAGCTTAGTATTGTACTGGTCTCCAGCAGTTTTAAGCTGTTGTTGATAATGGTTTCGAACTTGAAAAAAAGAGGTCCATGCATGGGTGTTGAAATTTTGACGTTTAGCATTTTCGTATTTTCTTTTAACTTGACGTTTAAGTGAACGTAGGCTGGAGTTGTACCACGTTAAATCATGTGGTCTGACTTCAATATGTTTGTTTCCATGAACAACGTGGACCAGGAATCACAACACGAATCAATATCTTCAGAAACAAAACACGAATTCCAGTCCATGCTTCGAAGGGAAGTTCTGAAGACCTCAAAATCTGCTTTACCATATTCCCAAATGCGTCTTTTGAATGTATGATCTCTCTTTTTCCGAAACATTAGGTTAGCACCTACAACACTATGGTCACAGTTAGAAATTGGAGGAAACACATAGGTATCACTTACATAGTTAGGAATGTTAGATAGGATTTGATCTAAACATGTAGCTGAATGGTCGGTAATGCGAGTGGGCTCATTTATATGGACCGTAAGAAGATTGGTACTGGTAAATTGGTCAAGCTTATGCCCAGATGGCGTTTGGAAATCGCAATTTAAATCTCCCGTCAAGATAATATGATGAATACCTGTGCCTTTCGCCAGGTCGAAACTTTCCTGAAACTTGCCCCAAAAAGAAACCGGGGAATTGGGTGGTCTATAAACGACAGCAAATAAAAAATTAGTATTACGAAGTCTAATTTCACACCATAAAATCTTCAGATCAGGTACCTCAAGATCCAGTCGTCGAGTGACGTGTAAAGATTTGGACACTATATGTTCCCCCCCCCCAAAAAAAAATCACAGCGTTTAAAGTTTAACTCTTTTCAGTCTCGGATGGCAGCTACAAAACTGCATTCTGAGGAGAGACAGCGTATTTACGAAGTAACAATGAGGACAATATACTCTATGAAGGGCACAAAAAGATGAATCTCGTAGTTCCATTCCATATGGAGAGAATATAGTCTGAAAATATCATTAACTATTGTTTATTGGTACTTATCTAGGTCCTCCTTGTAATGGATTTGGACAACTTTTCCCACGTTACTGTTTGCGTTCCAAGGGCTGAGCTCTCGCACGAAGAGACGTCCATCCTTCGACCAGAAAGAGTGAATGCGATTCTGTCTCTTTAAACCCCGTGCCAGGTATAAAATATGCGCTCGTTTGCGAGTGAGATCTTCCGTAATAAATACGTCAGGTTTCTTCTTCCTCGCCTCATACACTCTTTGACGTACCCTATAAGAAGTAAACTTGACTATGATGGTTCTGGGCTTACCATCCTGGGGTTTGCCCACACGATGCGAGCGACTGATGGTACTCCCATTTATATGAACGCCAAGACTCTTGACCTGGTCCAGCACCATCTTGTCAGTGTCCTCACCATCTTTTCTTCTCTTCCTTGGACCATATCCTAAGAGCATTACGCCTACCATATTGTTGTAACTCATCGAGCTCACTCTCCAGGTTTTTGATCATTTTACCGTGTTCCCTTACCTCTCTGTGGGTGGGTTTCCGTGTAGACCTCCTGTGTTCAGTAGATTAATTCCCGTTATGTAACATAAATGATGTACATACATGCATGATATAATAATATAAACCTCATCTTGAAAAAAGCATGCACGTGAAATTCTGAAAAATCTCAAATTACTTCACTCTCACTGTTGCTCACTCTGCAAGTTTTTGATCATTCTACCGTGTTCCCTTACCTCTCTGTGGGTGGGTTTCCGTGTAGACCTCCATGTGCATTCTTTGGAGTGACATATCTTTTAATATTGTGGTCTCCTGCTAGGGTTTCAACCCCAAAAATTCCGATAAAGCAAAATCAGACAAAAAATAATCAGCTGTAAAGTTAAATGCTTTATCAGTAGAATTTAAAACGCGATGTCCAATATGGACGCAAGTTTGATCATGCACAGCCACCTCAATTATGTTTAATTTCGTTCCTTAAATTCCTTAAACATATAAAAATTATAAATGGTGTACAAACTTCGTTGATATGATACCAATCATTGATATAATATTTTGCCCGATGATAGATGCATATAAGAAATGTAGCTCAAAACATGCTTGGTGTAGAAAAGAAAAAAATTGCCACAAAGAGCTTAATTATGTATTACAATGAAAACTATTCAATGGCAATCTTTTTAAGTGATCAATCACCGAACCGGAGTTCTTGGACTTATGCCAGTGATATTCGCGCACACGTTTCGGTGCATCATGCACACCTTGTTCCAGCAACAAATAGGTAATGCTTTTTTTTTATATGACATGACATGTTGGGATAATATGACTTTTATATCAAAACACTGTATTAAAGACCCATGTTTTTTCAACAAACGATTATTTTTCCACACGAACATCACCTATGAAGGACTTGTCCTCTTATTACTTAATTTTGTCACCAAGATTTCCATGAATCAGCATCAATTTCCTCAGACATGACTGCCTTTAATAACAACAACAACAACAACAACAACAACAACAACAGCTAGAACAATGTATTTGAAAAACTACCCCGTTACAACAGGGGCACCAATCAAGCGGTTATTTCATGGTGCGTCCATACATTTCCTTTGAATTCATTTGTAAAATACAAGTCTAAACCATAAACGTTACAGTGTTCAGTAGATTAATTCCCGTTATGTAACATAAATGATGTACATACATGCATGATATGATAATATAAACCTCATCTTGAAAAAAACATGCACGTGAAATTCTGAAAAATCTCAAATTACTTCCCTTATTAAGTTGTGACATTTCCAATCAAAGACAGAAAACAGTAAAACAAGAAAACGAGAAAACGCTAATACGAAAACACGAAAAGGCTAATGCGAAAACACGGCATAATTTCTGTCTTATTTTTGCGGTTGTGTTTTCGCATTTTCGTCTTCGTGTTTTTACTTTAGTGTTTTCGCATTTGTGTTTTCTTCTTTTCGACCAAGGGAAGAAATCAGTAAAACCAGAAAACGGGAAAACGCTAATACGAAAACACGAAAATGCGAGTGCGAAAACACGACATAATTTCTGTCGCACAAACGTGCCAAATAATACATTTTCTTTCTCCATAAAAATGCGAAACCGAAAACAAGAAATAAGAAAACAGAACAGAGAAAACAAGAAAACACGAATGGATAAACACTAAAATATAAAAAAGGTGAAAATGCGAAAACACAACCACGAAAATACGACTATGGTGGCACAAAAGTGCCAACTATTTTTTTTTCTGTCGCAATAAAAATGCGACGGCGAAAGCAAAAAAGTTTTATTTGGCACTTTTGTGCCACCATAATATTCGTGTATATATGCGTGTTTCTTAATTGGATTGCAATGTTAAATATTGTTTTTGCTATTTAATTGCATTACAACATGTCTACCAGAGTGCATAGTCACATGTTTGTACATTGCATTGTCCTATGCGTCTTGTATATATAATTTTGTGCTTCTCCGTGTCTGGAGAACCCTAGATTAGTTATATTTTATGTACTATTGGGTAATCCAGTGAAAATAAATATGTTTAAGCTAAATATTATACAAGTGTACTTAAGTTCAGTCTTACATGTCTATGTCACACAGTGTTCCTCTTTGACAAAACTTATTTTTGAATTTACGTAATGGGCATTTGCATCCAACAATACAGAGCCGTTATTGGGCGTTTTCACAGCAGGAACGGCAATTCAACACACCATATTTGTTCCCGGTCGATCTGCACCAATGAGCAAGTATCTTTGTCCTTCATATTTTTAACAATCCTGTTCATACTCGTATTTCTGAATCTATTTTCGAATCTTAGACACGTTAGTACAATGTTAGCTAAGGCTATTCTCCTTGATATCCACCGTAACCCTGGTCCAATACAAAATACTCAAAAACATTTCTCCATCTGTCACGGGAACGTCCGTAGTTTAAAGAGTGAAGACAAACTAGAAGAACTGTATCTGCTTGCAAACTTTGAAAATTTTGATGTCATCACTCTTTCCGAAACATGGTTAGACGCGAACTACCCCGATTAGTTATTGGTAATAGATGGTTTTCAACCACCAATGCTCAAAGACAGAGATACTGGACCTGGGGTAGCGTCGCTATGTATTACAGAAACAACGTACCGTGTGCCAGGCGACCTGATCCAGAGACGCCTTCTTGCGAGTGCATGTGGGTCAAAATTACGTTAAATGTTGGGAATGTTTATTAGGTGTGTATTATCGTCCACCTGGGCAGAAAGCAGCAGAAAGAGACCTGTTTATGGAATCTCTCGCACAATCTATTACTTCTGCCATCAAGATGAATCCTAAAATGCTTGTCAATCATGGGATTCTGTTCACAGTGATAGTGAACTGGGCCAGCGCCTGTTTGATCTGGTTACACAGAACAATTTTTTTCCGTTATTTTAAGGCCCAACTCGTGCTACAGAGTACACCCAGAGTCTGCTTGATCTGATGATCACGGATTCCCCTGGCTTCGATCCTCCTACCCGCTTCCAATTCTGACCATTCTGTGGTTTTCTGTACTTTTTCCATCCTAAACCGCACTGATCGTCCCTTTAAACGTACAATTTGGGATTACAAGCGGGCCGACCTTGGTAATCTGAATACTGCGTTACTTCAAGCTCCCTGGGATACAGGTCTTTCCGTGTTTGACAGTATTGATGATTCTGTATCTTAGTGGTCTGATTTATTTGTAGATACATGTAAACAATTCATTCCTTGCAGAAGCATACTGGTTCGGGACCAAAGATAAGCCACGGATTACATGTGCTATCAAAAGATTAATGAGACAGCGTAACCGAGCATGGAAGCGACACAAGCGCCTTCCACACCAAACACGTCCCTATACGCTTTCAGTATACAACACAATAGCATATTGTTTCAGCTCTACAAAAGAAAGCGTAATCTTACTGTCAATGCTATCAAAAAGTCGATGCACCTCTATTTTGATAAAATTCGTTCAGAGCTCGACTCCAAAGATATAAATCCCCCCAAAATGGCGGAGTCTTAGAAAATCAATTCTTCAATGCAAACTCCATTTATCCATACCACCCCTCATCGACAACGGCAAAGTGATATCAAGTAATTTGCAAAAATGTGATCTCCTTAATAATTAATTTGCCAATCAATGCAAACTCGCTCCCCCTGATGACCCTCTTCCCCTACCTGAATTTACTTTTTGAAAAGATGCCCGTCTAAACACTTTCCTATTCGACGCTGCTAGTGTCGAAAGAGTCTTGCTGTCACATAACTCCAACTCCGCCTCTGGACCAGATGGTATAGGTAACATTTTATTGAAAAACACTGCTCCCAGTATATGTCACTTTCTTGCACTATTATTCAATACTTCTCTCTTAAGGTCATTATTCCCGGCCCGCCTGGAAGATGTCCAACCTATGTCCCGTTTTAAAAAAGAATAATAAGCAAAGAAAAGAAAACTATAGACCCATTTCTCTCCCGTGTAACGTTTCAAAGGTTTTCGAACGATTAGTGTACAATATATTCTGTGAGTACTTGACCAAAAACGACTTACTTACCGCAAAAAAATCCGGCTTTAAGGAAAATGACTCAACCGTCAATCAACTTGTCTCTATTCTTCATTACATATACAATGGCCTTTAACTGGGTAAAGAAGCGCGCATGGTTTTTCTAGATATAGCGAAAGCCTTCGATAAAGTGTGGCACAAGGGCCTCCTTTTCAAAATGAGGCAACTTGGTTTCTCGGATCCCATTGTAAAAATTATGGAGAGTTACCTTTCGAACCGCTTCCAGCGCGTTTTTATATGTGGTCAATCTTTTTCCTGGTTACCAGTCGAGGCCAGCGTGCCTCAAGGTTCTATCCTAGGTCCCACCCACCCTTTATATATACATATATATATATATATATATATATATATATATATATATATATATATATATATATATATACGAAATCACTGATGATATAACATGTGACATTATTTTTTTTGCGGACGATACCAGTGTACTGGAGATTGTCCATAACCCTATTACGTCTGCTGAAAGAATAAATACCGACCTTGGTAGAATTAATGTTTTGGGGTAAGTTATGGTGTGTCACATTTAATGCCACCAAATCAGTTGTAGTCCTTTTTTTCCACTAAGAGTATTAAACAAGACCATCCTACACTTTACCATGGAGTCACTGCTATACCTGAAGCACATCAACATACACATTTAGGAATTACTTTGACCACAAACGTTATTTGGTATTCCCACATTACCCGCATCAACAACAAGGCCAATCAACGACTAGCTTTACTTCGCCGGCTCAAATACAAGCTTTCTCGCAAAACTCTGCTAAGGCTATATTCAACATTGGTGCGGCCAATACTCGAATACGGAAATATTCTATTTGATAACTTTACTATCGGCCTTTCAAATTCTCTTGAAGCTGTACAATACGAAGCTGCAAGAATTTGTACTGGTGCCTTACGTCATACACCCCTTTTTGCTTGTTCTCAGTGAGCTGGGTTGGCAAACTCTCTCCGTCCGGCGGAAATACCAAAAACTAGTAGTTGGGTTGTTTTTTTTTTTTTATAAAATGTTACACAAAATTACACCTCAGTACCTGTGTGACCTCATACCTGAGGATCTCACGCGCATAGCTAATCTGAACTTGAGAAATCGTTCTGATATTAGACAGATTCGATTCAAAATTAAACGTTTCGGCGATTCTTTTCTCCCGTCTAGCATCAAACTTTGGAAAAAATAATTTACCCTTAGACATCAGACAGTCAGCATCCCGGGAAATATTTAAAACTAAATTAAAAAATACCCTTTTGTGTGTTGACATTCAACCTGACTATTTTTCGTATGGAAAATGCTTTCCGAATATACGTCATACCCAACTGCGCCTTGAATTTTCCAGTCTCAACTCACATCTTCACAAATTCATTATTGTCCTGTCTCCCTCTTGCACCTGTACTGCCCCGGATGAAAAAATACTTATCATTATTTTCTAGTCTGCCCCCGTTATACAGTTTCAAGACTCAAATTATTGAACACTGTGTGTCATCTCTTGGCCCCTGGAGTAAATCCTTATCTAGAACACTTCCTATGGTGATTTATATTCGTATTGTAACATCTTATTCCTCGGTGTGTTTTCCCTCCCAGTGGTAGCATTTTTGTTAATATTCTCATTGTACTGTACTGTGTGTCTTGTAAATACTCTGTGTGTCTCTCTTTGTACAAGAGAACCACTCGATTAGTCTCTCTTGTACTATTTTAGTGATCCAAATATGTTTAAATTCAAAAAAAATCCGGGACGAATATTACTTCGACTGCCAATTACAGGAACTTCTTTGCCACATCTATTAGATCAATGATCAAATAAATCAGTGGATCGTTATAAAAGAAGGCCACTCCGTAGAACTGTTTTCAATTGGGCTCTGTAAAGTATTTGAATATACAAATCAATGAATACACAAGGTACAACACAGTCATACGGGAGAAAATACAAACAAAAGACAGATAGAAACACAGTGTGAAACGTGTTTAACGGACACTAAATTATTTTTAACATGAGAAGGGTTATTCTCAAAATAGAAATGTATACAGATACATTTCAGGGAAAATCGTCAACACAGCAAATAAAATCTGGACGGTTCTTCAATTCAATGACACGCTGGCGAGCAACATTGTTTGCTAATAATCCCATTGACTGTCATAACTAAAGAATGAGAACTTCTTGACAGAGAGGCATTCAAATTATTTTGCGACTTAGTGTATTTTATCAGAAAGATAACTTAGTGGAATTAATATCAATATTAAATAAGCTTCCTGACAAACTGTTAATATCTGCTTGCCAAACGTACCTTGTGTAAATTTGGCTCAACATCGGTTTCACAAACGCGATTTAATTTAATTTAAACATATTTATTTTCAGTGGATTACCCAATGATGCAGAATATAACGAATCTGGGGGTTCTCATGAAGACGTAAAGTGTGCAACTGATTGCTACATCAGAACCAACAATTGTGAATGAATCAAATGATCGTGCCAATTCAGTGTACACTCAAAGAACACTGCGATATTGAAACAAGAGTGAGCGGCGCGATTGCGTGACCATGCTTGGTAATATTTTGGCCAGAGGGTGGGGTTGACACAGTCAAGGTCAATCAGCAAGACTGCAAGGATTGGCCACTTAATGGAATGACACTCAGTCAACGTGCAGGATACAGGTATTTCTCTGGAATGGAATAGTATGCGAAATTGTCCGAGTTGGATGCTGTATCAGCAAAATATGTGCAGAGCACATTAAAACATAATGTCATATCCGCAGCATGGTCCATCCCTAAATTTAGCCGTAGGACTTAGTGAGAAGCACTAGGACCGGCTCATCGGACAAAGGTTTGATAAAGTGATCATGAGCCACCATGTCAGAGTGAAAGCCAGATCATCGCTTGAAGCAAAATCAGCTGCAAATGTTGGTCTGCCTGAGATTTTAGTCCGAAAAAGGAGCTCTCACAGGCGAGGGACAAAGTTGAATTGAATATTTCTAACATTGTAATTTTGGTTGCATAACCACTAATGATAATTATATTGAGCCATCAGATGACAGAAGAACTTTAACGTAGCAGAGTACATCTTTGAAAAAAAAGAAGTTTAGACACACTGATCCTAAGAAACCCAGAGACGTTTTGTAACAATCATGTAGACCACATGTTATACGAGGAACACAGGGTATTCCACAAATATATGTTTTGGAGTATGTTCCATGCACAGTTTCAATAGACCAATATTGCTTAACCCATATACGTTGCATGTACATGAGTTAAGTCTACATTCATTATGGATGCTCGCAGAGTTCTTAGAAGTAAATCTGAGACCATGTATGTCCAAAGAATGTGACATTTTAATAAGAAAATTTCCAAGCTATCAACATAGTATTGTACGGAAGAGGCTTGGACCTATTGACATACAAGCTTTCGTGCGTTGAAGTTACGCCGTTACGCCTCTAGACAGTTGACACACGTGTCAGTAGCAGATTGCAGCCCATTTAACGTAGAATTGAGAAAGGTTACGTTGTCTCCATACCCCAAAATGCTTGAAATATACATACATATATACATATACATATATATATATATATATATATATATATATATATATATATATATATATATATATATATATATATATATATATATATATATATATATATGTATGTATATATATATATGTATGTAACAAAAATATTACAGTCTTTCGGCGGACTCCCCCCGTTACAGGGACATTTATGCTGCATGTGCGATTCCGTCTTAGCACTGATTACATATTTTCTATCTGAACGTAGTTTTAATGTTTATTCAAAAATCCATCATGCCATACATGGTAATATACTCTTTTTTGGCATCTATTGGGCATACAAGTATCGGAAAGTTCCTCCTATTAAAGTATAAACTAATATGACATAACCAGCTCCAGCAAAACGACCTGTCCTGTTTTCTGGTGAAGATTTGACAGGCAGTGAAGGTTATTTTGTACATAAGGGTGCTCCGGGAATATTTACATTCACCATTTTTGAAATGAATAGGATCTTATTGTAGTTAAGTTTGCGATGAATGCAATAGCCTGACTCGAAAGTCACGCCAACTTGGCTCCCCCCACTGACAAACAAAACAGGGAGGTTTCCTGTGAAAAAAGGGGCCAAAAAAAAACCATCTGCGAAAATATCAATTACAATTTTATATTTAATATTGATAAAAATTAGTGTTCAATATAAATAGAATATCTGAATTCCTTTCTGCTGCAATTATCGGCGGTTACAGCACTTTTTGACATGCATTTTTCATGACGTCACTGACGCCAAGAAGGTTACAAATAAACAATATTAACGCGTGCAATCTGACTGTTAATTCGGGAATATGACAATAACTTTAAAATTCGCTTGTTGATTAAAAAAAAATAAAGCAAGTTTTAGGACGAAATAAATGCAGCCCCATCGAATACATCGCGATTTGTTTTGCCGCATCAGATGGCCTGTCCATGTTTTTAAAACACCGCACCCCTATCACTTTGCTAAAGATGTACCACAGAACATATCTGTTATCTAATTTCCCTCTCCGCACCCTTAGTGCTACAGTAATTATCTTCTTGTAAGAACAGCACAAATGCAGCCTGAAAGTGACCCTAGGAAGGGGGTCCCTCTGCATAGGGTGATAACGTAAAGTGCATTGCTAACTTTTTACATAGGAATGGTCGTCTTTTCAGATAACTGGCATATTAAAATCTACATCAGTGGGCCACTACCGGTTGATGCGCCTATGGCTCATCATTTTGCTTAGGTTGTGGGGCGTATTTATATATTTGTCCTACTATATCATGAACATATGGCTTCTAAAGGCGAAGGTCAAGGTCATCTGACCCTTTGAAATTTAAATCCAACCATTATTTGATATATTTTAATCCAGTTGTTATCGAGTTACACTCAAATTGTAGCTATTGTAACAGTGTACATTTTTAAATTTACATGTGACCTCTCAAAGTTAGAGGTCCAGGTCATTTGGTTCTTTGAAATTGTTATTGAACCACAACTCTGTCAATATTAATGCCATTTGAATCATATTGGGCTAAAATTGTATCTATTATCACACTACACAATTTTGTAAATATGATAGTAAAGACTTTCGCTTAGTTAACTGTGTAGAGTACCTGGGTATCATGATTAAAGCAAGTGGAGTGTTTTCTTATGCGGAAAAACACCTAGCTGACAAAGCACAAAAGGCCGCTTTCATGCTGACAAGCAGTATTGTGTCAGACAGGAATAATCTGATAACTCCTGATGTAGCTCTCACTTTATTTGATTCTTATGTTAAGCCTGTGGTGCTCTATGGATGTGAAATATAGTCTCTTGCATCCTACAAAAATTTGAAAACAGGAAAGTACTTTTGTGACCCACATACCCAAAGTTTGATAAATATTCATGAATCAGAAAAGGTACAAACTGATTTTTGTAAATTCATCCTTGGAGTATCGAACAAAACTCATAACTTAGCATCTTTAGCCGAGCTGGGAAGATACCCACTCTCTATCGACATGAAAATTAAAATAATAAAATATTGGTTAAGAATTACAAACCTGGAATCGGATAATATATTATTAAAATCTTTAAATGACATTTCTTCCTTAGACGACACAGGCCACACAGTGTGGATGTCAGCCGTCAGGAAAATACTTGAGCACAACGGTTTCTCTTATGTGTGGAAAAACAAAGGCAAAGATATCATACCTGATGTGTTCCTGAAAAAATTGAGAATACGCCTGCAAGATCAACACACCCAACTGTTTCACTCATCTCTGTACAACGACAATGTAATAAATGGATCAGGTGCCAAACTTAGAACATATAGAAATTTCAAGGTAAATTATGTAAAAGAAAAATATTTAAGTTGCATCAGATCTTTTAAGTATAGGAAAGCCCTTTCGAAACTACGGCTAAGTAGCCATGCATTGCGCATTGAAGTTGGTAGATATAAACACGAATTAGTTGAAGACAGAATATGTGAATTTTGTGATTCTGGCCAAATTGAGTCAGAAGAACATTTTTTACTTCACTGTTCGTTGTACAGAGATGAGAGAAACGACCTTATATCAGCTTTATCCGTCTCAGCTCTGGAATTCTCCCTAAGTCTATTTTTTCCCCTGACTACGAGGTGGCGGTGCCAGTCGGCAAGTGTGTATACAATATGTTCAAGAAAAGAAAGAAAAAATCATTAGATAGGTGGTAGGATTTTAGTTGTGTGTACATAATTTTAACAATTTTTGTTTCTTCAATTGTATTTTATTTGTATATATTTTATTGTACATAATTTTGTATGCTGTAAACCCACATTGGGTACAAATAAAGCAATAAAGTACTAATGTAATTTACATGTTACCTCTACAGGTCAAGGGTCAAGGTGCTATTAGGTGATATGACTGAAGTGGGAGCGTGGGTGGGAGGATGATTCTACTCAGCGATTGCTAGCGTTCGGAGATGTCTTAATTAATATTTAATAATTTATATTTGTTTTATATTTGCTGATGATACAAATTTTTAAATATCAAATCAACAGTTTTGATAATTTAGCATTGAAATTGAATTTGGAAAACTAAATTTATGTTATTTACAAAGAAAAAAGTGTGTATTGACTCAAAATGTCTAAATGAATTTGTATCCCATTAAAAAAGTTTCAACATTTAAATTCTGGGTGACAAATGTTCTAGATACCGCTTGTATGAACTAGAAAATCCTTCTATTCCTTTTATCAACATTCCATTTTGTGTTTCTCCCCATGTTCTTTAAACCTCTCGTGTCGATCTTGGGTCCTCTGTTTTTATACGTACGTAATCAAAATCAGCCTCTCTATCCCTTTGTTTTGTCTGCAAAATTTATATATGTTCTGTGAAGTCCACTATACTTTCACCCGCATCCATTGAAATGAACTGGTCCAGCTTTGTGTTGATAGCCTGCAGCTGTTCTATATATGCTCTTTTGTTGCTATATGGTCCTGATTCTGTTTATGCAGACGTTTATCTTCTTTGCTAACCTGCTGAAGACGCCTGGTAGCACTTCTTAAGTTCCGTAGCAGAGCAAGCGGACCTTTGACTTCTATACCATTATTCTTGCCATGGTCATTCAACCTTATTACTCCCAGCGGGAGCTTAATTTTTACGGTATAATGTCGACATCAAACTGCTGTCAAATAATATACTAGGCTCCTAAATGTGGAAAAATGATATAAATAATAATAAAACCATGTATGTAAATTGTAAAATAACTGTCAGTTATATGTTAGAATATTGAGACACACATGACTTTTTTGAGTTTTGGGTTTCGAAGCTACCAAAAAACATTTTCACGCGTGAAATAAGATACTAATATATCCAATCTTATTTCATATCCGATGTATATAACAAAGTATAAAAGGAAGTTAAAGGTAAATGGGTCTTACTGCTACCATAGTACGTCGGATGTATCAATGCAAATCCACTCACGCAACAAGGTTTGTTTAGAAAAATGGGGAAGTAAGATGATGGGGTGAGAAGATGACATTATTAGTTGGTTGGATAATTTGGATGGCTTATTTGCAACGAAGCCAGAAGAGTTCTTAATGTCGGCATAACTATGAAAATGGTGAAAACCTGTATTATTAGCCGTGTTCAACGGTCGGCTATTTCACAATAGGATTTTAAATGTAAAATAAAAATTGTTTGAGTGATATGGGACATGTTTTGATGACTGTAATGTGTAAGTGTTTCCCTCGGCAGGGTCGGAAAAGTGTGACAGCGCGCTGGGGATGGAAGACGGTCGCATCCCAGACGGTAGCATCACCGCCTCATCTTTCTACAGCTCTCTCTATGCACCCAGCAAGGCGCGGCTGAGAAATACTGGTAAGTTTCCTGACAATGCGGCATCAAAATAGATTGAATTTGACAGTTTATGAAAAGATATTCGCATTTTAAGTCTTCACAAAACCAGCAAATGGTTAGACTCAAATGCGCATGATCTCGAACTACTTACTATACCTGCATTGAAATTTGAAGGTGCGCAGTGAGAAGGTGGACCGGGTGCAGGTTGACAGTCACAAAGCAGAGTTTGATTTATACAGTATCGTGTGGCCAAAAAAAAACAAAAAACAAAAACAAAAACAAAAACAAAAACAAAAACAAAATCAAAAAAAAAAAAAACCCAAAACATAGTTAGAATGCAATTATTTATCTAGCGTGCAAATCTTGCAGCAGAACATTTTATGTCCCAAAAATGAGAACGCCGTCATTACTTGATACTTTTAACTATTTTCAGTATAACTTAAAAACCAGTGGTGAAATGTTCGTTCCTGTCACCATTTCATTGGATAATTGAGGCATAAGAAACTTCAATCTAACAACAAATGTATAAGGGATTTCAAAAGTTCCATCGAGACTGCTACATGTAAAAATTCCGATGAAAATTTCCAGGATTTGGATTAGAAAACTTGATCACATGTCCCTTACTGTCCAATCAAGCGTGTATTAGATGCCACGTGGGCCTCGAAAAGCTTAGTGTCCGATCAGAAGAAAACATAACAAATTAATGTTAGTAGCCTCTGCCCAATATCGCTCCAACATTATCGCCCCGCAGGTGTCAGGTGATTTCACGGCAAAGGATCATATTATTTCAGTGATGATGGATTATGTTATTAGTTACTTGCAACCCTTCTGTCTGTGTTGTCGATCTGTTTTGTCTTTCTTCATTATTATTATGATTATTATTTTGCTCGATGCATCACTTTGCTCCAATAGAGACTGAAAAAAACACATACTGTACGGATATTGACTACTAGGAAGTGGTTCTGGGCTAAAAGACACAAATATAATACTGTACAAGAACTTTCAACCCTCCTTTAGGAGGGCGGGAGGGGGGGGCTTAACCTTTTTTGTGCAGTGTATTTCAGGTCATGGATATTAGTGCTAAGCTGAGTGACGTATTGTCCGTCTTGTATTTTCGTCCGTTCTCGACAAAAAGGGTAAATGTAGGTACAAACCCTCCTCCCCAATTTTGTCCCATGGTCATTCATCTTTGGTAAAAACTGCAGGTGTATTTTGTATTGTCATGGAATAAAATACGCTTTTAAATACGTATCCTCACCTCAATGCTGAAATGAAGGGGTGAAGGATGTCAAAAAGATCATCACTGAGCTGTTTATTTATGGCTCTTTCAAAGAGCTTTTTGAGATAATGGTCAGTACCCTGGCAGGTCTACAGTTTTTCCTGACCAAAGAATCATCTTTGTGTAAAAGGGGTACCGTGCGCTTCCTTTAACTTGTTAGAAAACGTGCCCCCGGTTTGCGTTAAATTTATTGAGGTAATAAAAGGGATATCAGCGACATGTACATAATAGTCATTAAAAATTTCGCTAACTTCTTTTGGATCAGTGACAATTTTATTCTTGTAAAGTACATTTACTTTATTGTCCGATTTGATGCCTTCACATGAAAGAAATGATTTGATAATAGGCCGAGAGTCCCTGGACTGCCCACCTGGGCAATCTTTCAAATAAGTAGCTTCCTATGGACTTTTTACGTATTTTAGTGGCCAAGTCCCGTTGCTGACTGTAATTTTGCCAGTTTGTTCTAATCCGGAACTTTAGGAGTCGATATAAAAGCGTGCGTTTTATGTAGATAAACTTTCTATTCATGAAAGGGACTTGATTTTGCCGGTTTTTTCCCTTGTAAAGTGGGGGCTTGATGATTTAGAACCTCTTGTAACAGGTCCTCACTCACCCCATATACATCATTCACATCCTCAAAGATATGAGCCACATGAAAAGGGGTATATTCAAGATCTTATATACAGGCCTGGTGATTATATGATCGGAAGCTACGGCTTTGTGTATTCTCTTTGTTTCTATGGGGGTCACAACCTTTGGTCTGAAAAGATATAAAGTTACGAGAGTCGCTAATTCCACTCATAAACTTTGTGATGTTATAACAAGAATTAGGTCTATTTGTCAAAGTAACGGCTATGAGCATTGGCTCTGCATTCTTGGTATAGCGTGTTAGCTCTGTAATTTTGTTGGTGTAATTTTGTTGGGGGATCAAAAATGACACATATCCATCAAAGTTTGGGATCCCTTAGGCTTCAACATATTATAGTTCAGATGGCCCAATATGAGAAAATTATTATATTTCGGATTAGTCTTATCTACTGTAATTACAAAGTCTTTTGGGAAATCCCTTTTGGGCATAGATGATAGCCTATAGCAAACATAAATTAACCATTTGCCATTACTTAAGTTTAACTCTATCGCTATCGATTCGATTTGTGCGAATCCAATATTGCATATCGGACATCCTGGGATCTCTGACCTTAAGTATGGCAATATACCGCTGCTTGTTACTGTGCGGTCTGCTCTAATAGGTTGTGACCAGGGACCATAAATTGTAAGTCCTTAAGAACTGTCCAGGTTTGCTTCTCAAATTAAGAGCAGGTCAACAATATTATGCACTAGTAATTCGCGTATGTCGTATTTATGTCTAAAAAATTTTGTCGTAAAGAAAACGAACTAAAAACTGTCTTCGATTCTTTTCCTTTCCCTGTTTTCTCTCAGTTTTGTAAAAGCAGATGGTATGTTAGATATATCATGTGCATTGTCACCATTAGTCTCTCTCTCTGACAGGTCTCTAGAACCTTACAAACGAAATATCTGGAAAAAAAAGCTAATTCCATCATTTCCTGATATATTTGGATTTTCCTTGGAGATGAATAGGTCCAGCGTGCTCATACTCTCATTATGCATAGAGCCACTAGGTCTGGTTTCAAAGCTCAGGCTTGATACATCTAAGGGAAGCTACCCAAAGACAGTGTGGGCACCTTCAATCAAAGTCCTGCCCTCGCTCTACTAAGTAACTATATGGTTCAGGAGAAATTTTAGCACATTTAAATTGTGTCGATAAATAAAATCGTCGCAAAAGACGTGAGTTTTGCGTTGGTCTGCAGCACACACTGCAGGTTTTTTTTACTGGTTTGGGATTAGGATCTACATCACCTGTCAAAAGAAAGTGGTTGACCGGCAAAAGTTTTCCACAATAGTTTCCAATTATCTTTGGTTTTGTAGCACAGGCCATGCGAGATTACACACACGGTTCTTGGTACTGGATTGTGATTTCAGTAGTAGGATCCATATAAAATGTGTATGGAATAAATATAGTGTAAGGACCGGTTTTGATTGGTGAAAGCTCATGTCAGTTTGTCCTGGCGGTAGTTGAAGCACTGCATGATCTGCATGTTCCCTACCAGTGACAGCACTGTTTGAGATAAATTCCACATAACTTGTATTCATTGCAATAGGGATATGGTGCTTGCTCACACTTCCTGCAAATGTCACTGAAGTGTTATGGTGCACAGCACTGTAGGAGTCAATACTAGCAACACAGAGGATCACACACGTACATGGGATAATACATGTACCTGGAAACTTCAAGGTGCATAGAATGAACCAAGCAATGAGTCCCAAGTTGAAGCAGTCATTGAAGTCGTCTAACTGTATCAAGATCCGTGGCAAGTACACCTGCACCTGTGCAATACCCTTGGTTTTCTCTTGGGGTACTGACATCACATTCTGAATGTATCACAGATGTTCTTTCCTGCACAGCACTTTCCCCTGTTTTGTTGGATTAGTCGCTGGTAAATCTTACAACCTAGGGAGCCGAAAGCTATTTTGACCAGAATTTAGGTTGTACCTGTGGATTGAGAATCATAATGTGGTGCAACTTTTACCTGACCCCACAAACTTTGCAGCTTCCAAGATCGTCCCACAATTAGCACTTGTGTTCTCCTTGAAGACTTCTGACATGCCCACAGGATACGGTAAGTCTGTTTCCAGCACTTTTTTGTTCAATGAAATTTGTTGGATGTCCCTGTCTCTCTCCCTATTTGAACTGATCCTGACCCAAAACACCATGCTGGGATACCTTTTTAGCTATTCATCAATACCCTCGGCTTTACCTTGGTAACAATGCAGATGTACCTTTCGTGTGGATGGCAGAATATGCACTATGCAGCTCAAGCACTGGTCCAAGTTGCAGACTTGATGGTGCAGAATCACTGCCTCCTGGTTAGGGAAGTTGCTCCTGCAGAGCAATTCTCCCAGATGACTATGGGGATCCACCGAGATATATTTCAGGTTTACACCAAGAATTATCATACATTCCTCACCGTCCATACCGATGGTCTATACCATACGCATTATGCTCTTAACAGTATCTTGATGCTCTTGATCCAAAACACTTACAATAACTGCTAGTAATCTCCTGAGCAGGAGGACAGAAATGAAGTTGGTAGGCTCTGCACTGATGGTGTCAGGGAGGGGACAGAAGTGCTCCGCCACCCTCCTGCTGTTTTCCCTAATCAGCATCAGCTCTTGGTGGGTGACCACTGCTCCTTCTGCATAGTGGAGAAAACTATTCACACTATGTACATGGCATTCCTGGCCCTAATTTTCGAGTCGGATTGATGGGTGACCAGAGCCTACAATCCCATCTTGTTTAACCTCCTAGGGGGAGACTCAGGGAGAGCTGACATCAGAGAACCAGATGACTTCTTCAGATACTCCCTTGCATAATGTCTACGGCTGCCACACTTGAAAAAGGCACCCTTCTCCTTGGGTGGTGTCCCTTCATCCTCAGGTTTGGGATTCATCCTCACTTGACTTGAAAAGGATTGTAAAGCACCTTAGCTGATGTGGCACTCAGAAAGCCCTTGAGTATGGTTGTCATACTTTTCATTCTTTCCTCTATGCCAGCTTTTACTGCAACAGAGGTACCTTTTATTATCAATGTGGCCACTCTGTTTTACCACAGGCTTCCTGTCATGAATACCAGTGGCTGTAGCCAGGATTGAAAATTCCTCTACTAAATCCCCAAAAGATACACTCTTGACTGCTTTTTCCCAAACATGAATTCATAATTCTGTTTATGTATCTGCATTTGGTGAAGGACAGCCTTTAAGTCCTCTGGTTCCTTGTTTAGGGCCCTTAAGGCCACTCACTGGTGAATGCAGCCTTTTAAGAATGCTTTCATGGTCATATTCTTTAATATACCAATAGCCACCCCATTGACTCATCGCTCTTGTGCTCTAAGGTGACAGGACTTACCTGAGACCTTCAATTCAGTGAAATGGAGCTTTTGGTACTTTTGGGATGATGAAGTACCAATGCTTTTTCTTCCCAAATAGTAACATGTTTACATCTAAGCAAAACTTGAAGATGAAAAAGTGTCCCTCTGTCAGAACAGGATTTCTGGAGTCAATTATTTAATTGGCTGTTAGATGTGGTCACTAATGGTGATGTTTAGATAACCATTCACAGTCAAAGCCTCACTAGATGTGTTTTAATAGGTGAGGGGAATATTTTACAGGTGACTGATTAGAACCACTATATTATTGGTAGGTGTGTAGGTCAATATTATGAGTTTAACTCATTCCACCCTGATAGAAGACTGAGTCAACAGCTTTCCTTGGCGCGCTCTGGGCGCAATGAGCGCGCCAAGGAAAGCTGTTGACCATAGGCATATAATTTGGAATGATCTTCCATGCAAGTTTCATCCAAAATATTGAAAAATAATCCCTAAATTAGTAAAATACAATTAGCAGACGACATTTAGATATTAGCGGGAAAAGGCGTCATCAGGGTGGAATGAGTTAAGAGATTATTTAGTCATCCTTCTTAATGGCCTAAGCAGATCTCATTTTAGAGCCATTAAAGTCAGCAAATCTCTTTGGTTATCTTTGGCAGTGAATATCTCAGAAACAAACTTTTAAAAGACTTAAAATTTTGAGAAAGCCTCACTAAAAACTGGATGGATGAATCTTTGTCAAATAAGCGGCCCTGTAAAGACAAGAGTTTAATTTAGGTAACCATTTTTGTTTGACAAATTTTACATGCTACTTTTTGATCTCTAAAATGGAAAAATAATCAATGTTAAGTGCAGACACTTTGACATTCAATAACATAAAAACATTCATTTTAACGGACCCTCCTAAAAAGCACGGTTACTTACTTTATACCTTTGTCTTTACACAACAATTGATTTCCAGCTTTGTATGCCAAAAATTGCGTTGTGATCCTTTCTCAAAGTGTAAATCAGGCTCCTTGAACAAAATGCCCAGCACATTTTACAAATAAAGCTGCAAATATTTATTGTTACATGCAAGGAAACTACATGACCCTCAGTCGTCAAAATCAACGTTACCCCACTCGTCATGCCACTTCAAATGGATTAACGCTTTCCAAAGTCAAGTCAAATTTCGGCAAACGAATGTTTCACTTTGATACCTGCCTGGAGTGGAATAGTCTGAGTGGCACCACCAGGCAGGCATCAACAAAACTGTCCTTGAAGAGACTTTGTATGAAGGACATTGAAATGAAGAAATATCAGTGAATTGAAACACTGTTTCTTAAATAACGTAACATGTTTTAAGTATTGTATATGGTGTATATAGTCTGTCTGTGTCTCTTTTGTGTATGTGTACTTGTTAATTTTTTCAGGGACCCCTGGGAGAACAGTCTTGCATCACTGAAGGGGTCCAAGGGCTAAAGAAGACGAATAAAAAGATAAATAAAAAACATACTGACAAAACTCAAAATGTATACATCAATGGGCTTGTATATAAAAACTGACACATAGTGGCAATTTTTGTACCACTATGTTATAAATGAATCCTTAGTAAGAGCAGGTACCTTAAGGTTGACAGCTGGTGCTCAATACTGGCAGGAGGGTCCTTCCTGCCAAACCTGCAGTCCAGTTTGTCCTTCAGCTCATGATAGTCATCTCTGATGTCTTGGCCTAAACTGCCAAAGAAGTCAAAGGCCCGACCACATAGACTCTCCATAAGCCTGTCAAGCTTGTCTATGTCATCCTAACCATATCATTGTTCTCTTTCTTTCAAATTGAAAAATGAAGGGCCTCCAATCTTGTTTCTCATCAAAAGTGGTCATCTTGGTATCTGGTGGTTTCCATTCTCACCTTGCCACATTATTCCATCCTGGCAGAATATTAAGTTGCCCCAGAACTGGATGGGGAATATTGAAGGCAAGTTGCCTCATTATATCTTGTGGCTTTGGTGCATTTCTACACTTAGGTGCAGGTTGACCTTGACGGTGAACTCCCTGAGGTTGTGTATGTACATTTTGGTGCAAGAACTGTTTCAGGATGAACATTAATTTGTGCAACAGGTGGCACATTATTAAGCCTTGCATTATGTGGAGCCAGAGGAGGTCATCCTGTAGGCGCACCATTACCCTGATGCTCTGCAGTGGCAATATTCAATTGCAGTTGAGAGCACACAGTAGTCAACTACAAATTGGGATTATTGGGTACAGTGGTCAACTGTGTGGTGGGGTGTACCACTTGTTGCTCCATAAAAGTAAGGTTGAGTTACAAAGACACCTTGTCTGCAAGCTAACACTGTTTGACCTTGACCTTGACGCATCAGATTTTGATAGACCAGTTGACTTTGACTTGACCCTGCTATATATTGATATACGAGTTGACCTTAAACTAGACCCGATAAGCTCTGTAAAACAGGTTGAGGTATATTGAATTCTGGGGTGGAAGTGTGGCACCAGGGGGCACTGGTGGCATGGAAATATTCCAACCTTGATATGAACCAGTCATATACTGTGTGCCCTTGGTCAGCAACTGCTGAGTAGTGTGACCTTGTGAAGATGGTGCTTGTGAAGTTGCTAATGTATATACAGGAAAAGCTGGTGGTTGTGGATGGATGCAGAACCACTTGTACTCCAGTATTAATTGTGTGGTTACCCACTTGAGTGCTGGCCACTTTTGTAGACTAACAAACTAACTGTTCTGCACTTACCACTGTGTGGTTACCTTGGTCTTGGTTACCCAGATTTTGGCTGACTTGATTACCTCCAACCAGCCATGTGTCCGGTAAAGAAATGTGTGTCACTGTTGGTTGGGGGGGGGGGGGGACCAGGGCTCCCTGAGCTACACTGCAGACTAGTGTAGATGTATGAACATCTGCCAGTTACCAGGTGTGACACTCTGGCCTTTACAACGAAGGGAGAAGAACGTTATTGCTTTCTTAAAAGATTGTAACAACTAGGCATTCTTGAATATACTTCCTGAAGCAGACAACACACATGACCAAGTAGCACAGGCAAGTCTTTCTCTAAATGTATGGAGCTAGGAAATCAAACTCTCTTGACAGCCACCATTCTTCAATGAATTTTCGTTCTATCCATCGAGTGTCCATATCTTCTAGTTTTACATTACAATCACTCCCACCTACAGCTGCAGCTACAAAGTTCTACAGCTTTATAACATACCATACAGTTCAGCAGTGGCATGGGGATGAATTACTGCCAACTTAATGGGGTTAGCAATATAAGGATGTACTTCTGGTTCCAGTTGAAACTGAAAAGTCAGTGGCCAAACATAACGTCCTGGAGATGGTATCCTGTGGCTGCAAGACAAGATATGGAAGAGCATGTGGGTGCTTGAAGGCTGGTTTGGAATGTTCTTTGTTGTACACTGTTTCTTTGGACATAATAGTAAAAACTGATCTCCCATTGATGTACAGAATGACTGAATTATAAGAACCCTCAAAGTCCATGAACTTTACATATGTTGGCAACATTTGTATGTTTCAGTAGACTGTTTGTACATTCAGCCTGTTGACCCTGTGCCACGTGATGTTGTAGATTTTGACAACATCTCACATTTTTTAAATATATGAAATAAACCTTGAAACACCCTGATCAATATCAATAATGGCCAATCTTTGAAACCATCGAAAGAAACACTAATGCACCGCTTATATAGATTGGGCTATCTTCCCCCATTATTTGAGTGGTCAATAGCACATCTGTTGTAATGAAATTTGTTGTTTTCACAAAATTCAATATGAACATAGAAATTAGTGTTTACAAATGTCTTCATGTTATCTTTGATTTCAAATTTGTACTTGTATTTATGGCCTCTACGTTCAGTGAAAGGTCCTAGTAGCTATTGTGAATTTACGTTAATCGGTTCAAACCCACATAATTTCTCAATACATTTCATTTGGATTCCATACCCTTATGAATTCCATTTATGGAAAGGTGTGAGAGAACATTTTTAACATAGCCTAAGACTCGAAACAAGACCAGTCATTATGGAGCGATATGAAAAGGTCTGCAGTTGAACCAATATCAAAGAGTTAACAAATTCACATTTTATGGAGTAGAACATTTAAAAATTAAGTGCTGTTAAAAAAAACACTGTTTATATGTTTCTGCTCAAAATATTTAGGTGATTTTTTGGCTTTTACTTCATTTTGGACTGGTTTGCCGGCCATCTTGGATTCTGAAGTTGCTACAAGGGTGAACTTGGTGAACTTTGCATGGTCGGCTTCAGGATTAGTTTCTGCACGTTTCCTAAAAAACCAGCTTTCTAATAGCTTTTCCCTACCTTTTTCTTAATGCTTCTTGGCTACTATGTTTCGAACATAATTTGATCAAGATATGAAAGTGCAGATTCTGTTGTTTCTATTGATTCATAAACAGGGACTGTAAGAGAGTATACGTATCGAAAATCAAGTCATTTTGTGCCCATGATTAATATTTGGGTCTGCATTTAGATCCCCAGTGATAACTATTTTATCAATACCCGAATTCTTAGCTATATCAACACTTTCCTGTACATCGTCCCAGAATTTGACAAGGGAATTTTGAGGTCTGTACAGTACGGCCGATAGAAATCTATTATTATACAAACGAATTTCCATCCACAATATTTCTAGATAACACAATTAAGATCATAATGTCGTTTTATAACTAAACAGTACAAGACATAGACAACTACACCTCCACCAAAGCCAGTTCGATATTTCCTAATAATAGGCGTGAAACCAGGAATAACAAGATCGTCATCAGGAACAGCATCACTAGGTAATATTTCTGATAATGCTATGATATCATAGGAATCAGTTTTGCAGGTCTTAATACACCTTAGTTTGTCACAAGACAAAATTACTTATATTGGCATGACAAATACACAAATCTACAAAAGTATCCATGGGACATGGCTCACGATTTACGTTGCCCGACAACAACAAGAGTATTGTAAAGCACAAAGTTTTAAGAATAGATCCAGCTATCGACTTGTTGGTGCAGAGTATAACTTTTGAGCCAGAATAAACGACATATATTTTAACAAAAAATATCCGGTCCGTCTGTCCTGTGGAGCAATAGCACGTACATAGAAACAGAATGGAAAAAAAGCAAAAAACAAATAAGCAAAAAAAACAAAAAACAAAAACAAAAAAAACCAAAAAAAACAAAAACAAAAACAAAAACAAAACAAAAAAACACACAAAAAACAACAAACAAACAGAAACAAAAACGAAAAGTAACAGGATACTTCACATTTAGCTTTTATAAAATCTAAAATGTCAATCTCTTGATCCCTGATAAAAATTTACAAGAGGATAACTAAGTTTCAAAATAGCATTAAGAATAACAACATAAACATCCATTGTGCTGGTGTATGTTCTAAAAATTAGTTACTTCATTTTAAAAAAAAGTGCATAAATAAACTCTTTCATGTCCAGTACTTTGATTTGCCTCCCCCCACCAAACATCTGTGGCTACCATCAAATACTCTAAAAGTTACATATACTATCTGAAAGAAGACAAAAGATGAAATTTGATTCTGTTGAAGAGATGTTAAGTTCTAGTTTCGCTATTGGCGTCATTAATGTTTTATAAAAATTCTTAAATCTTGCATATATTTTAAAATAGTATTAAAAAAAGTAAAAGACATTAAATTTAGCATACATGTTCTCCAAAACTATTTTAAATTTTTCAAAAAAGGACTTGGGTCTTATTTCATTCCTAATTGTTTCAAAACTATAATTTTAACTTGAATTTAAATATCCTGTAAATTGTGAACTAAAAATTCAAAATTTAAAATGCGGTTTTCTGGCTAGAAGTGTATTCTCCCATTTCCCATGAAAAAATAATGTTTGCTATTTTTGTTGTTTGCACTATTTTTTGCTTTTCTGAAAAAAACAGGTAAAAGCTGATTAAGCCTTTTAATTAGCAATTAAAATTGAATTCCTTAACACTTTCAGAGGTTTCATTCTTTGTAAAAGCTTACTATGAATGAATAGTTTTAGAAAACATCATACAGTGGAATCCCCCTTTTTAAGACCACCTAATGGACTAAAATGTGTTCTTAACCGAGAGTGGTGTTAATGAGGATATAATTCATAGATAAACAAAAATAGGTCTGTAAATTGGTCTTAATTCATAAATGGTCTCTTTATGGATTTGGTCTTAATTGGAGATTCTACTTAAGTTTATGTTATCCCAAATAGGAAATCTAGTGCATATAAGGACGACATGTTTGGAGCAAAGTTGCGTTGTGTGTAAAGTGCTGTGAAAGTGAAAATAATCAGGCTGAAAGTCAGCAGAGAGAAAAGTATTTTAGTTGGGACTCGAATGTCTCTAAAATATCTGATGGCCTAATATCAAGAGGCATCTTGTTCCAGAGTCTAATACTAGAAAGCAGAAAGCAGTCGCCAAATCGCTTAGTATTGGACCGAATTTGTGTGATATTGAGACAACATAAGTTATGCGAAAAAGATCATGGGGAATGATGCAACTAAGTTATTGGAGCGTCAGCTAGTGTAACATTTCCAATGTAGAACCGGCCCATGTGCAAACCAAATGAGGGAAAAGGGTTTCCTTCATCTCTTTCCTTCCTGATTTTCAATTTTTCTTGATTACAGGGCCCTTCATTACTTTCATCCACAGCAAGACTGCCTTCATAAATAGTTTGTAATGGATTCGAATGACATCCCCAAGACCCATCTCGAATAATCAAATGTACGGCAAACCTCTTACAATATCATGTGTCACCACAAAGCCCAATCCTGACACGTATGTGGATTGTTCAACACATACTGTATTAAAGACAGTAAAACATTCACTCATACTTCTAGTGACTCCTCTAAGTACTCCGGTGTGTTCCATATACATTCATATGTGTTTCATTGGTCCTTCCATGATTTTGGCTCCTAAATGATCCATATAGAGTGTTTTTTTCACCAGTGTTTTATTCAAGCTTTTGAGTTTGTTCGCCACGCATGGGCGATGACCAATGATGCTACTTGAGAAATGGATAGTTACAGTGCATACAACTTTTAACGTGACCGAGAAGACGTATTATTTTTACTTTAGATAGTATAAGGTGTATAGATTGTTGCATTCCAGTTTATGCATTCCAAAATGCATGATGTCAAATTTAATTTCATGATGCATGAATAAGACGTGAGCATAAGCAAGTGACACGACTTCAGGGACAGCTTGGCTATCTTGTAATGAAAGTCTTCTCAGTATTCATTTTCCAGCAAGGAGGTATTGGTGCATTTCACATTTTGTTTACTACATGTACACGTAAATAAGAAGTGATTGCCAAATACTATTTAAATAAGTAATATTCCTCCAAATGTGCTTCATTCGCAAAGAACATATTCCAAACCATTTATCCTTAGGCGGGGAGTTTCAGCAAGCTATATCTTTTCACTTTCTGTTCTTTATAATAAAAAGCAATATATTGCCGAACTGAGTAAACCTGTAAGTTTATGATGAACAATATCGTGGTCGTATTAGTTTATAGCAGTGGGCACAAACATGGCAGTTCTATCCAGTCGTGAACCACATCTGTTATAGCGATTGCTTACCGCATACATGCCTATCACAATCTTCAAACGGACATAAAATCTGTAAACGTTCAAAGAACTGGCCTTTGTGAAGTTTTATTGACTTCAGTCACTGTTATCGTATACATGTAGTGTTATTTACCTCTGCCATTGATATCACTACAGAATTAATACTTATCCCATTTACTGAAAAAAATGATAGTTTTCGTACACCAAATGCTTACACAAAATTATTAACAGTTCAACCGAGTGAATCAAACTGATTCTACTAACGTAACACATTTGATGAACGCCTTTTTGTCTCTGTACATCGTGTGAACGTCGAATGTAACACACAAAAATGTTCATTTTGTGACATTGCTCGTTCCATTCCTTGTGTCAAAAATATCATATTTCTCCTCCTCCTCTCTTCAAGAACCATTTGGCGATAGATCGAGTTATCTCACATACCCTTGCCTCATGAAATATTGCAATGCTTAGTTCTGATAATTTGCTGTATATCAAGTCTATACCGTAGGTTCATGGGCATCGTCGTGGTCCCGTCGAAACGACATCTACCTGAAAATTGATTTGGGACAAGCTCATCGCGTAACAAAGGTTGCGACGCAAGGTGGTGGCGCTAGCTGGAGAGGATTTGTGAAATCTTACCGGTTACTCTACAGTCTTGACGACTTTGACTGGTACATTTACAAACCAACCAAAGATGATCCACTGCTGGGCCGTAAATTACCGGGAAATACGGACCCTAAAAATATTGTGACGAATAGCCTTGTAACAGAGATCCAGGTAATACAAACAGTGTTGTACAGTTACCATATCTCAGGTAATACAAACACTTTTGTACAGTTACCATATATCAGGTAATACAAATACTCTTGTACAGTTGCCATATCCCAGATAACACAAATACCGTGATACGGTTAAAATTTCTCAGGTAATGAAAATGCTCTTGTGAAGTTACCATATCTCAGGTTATAGAAACACGCTTGTACAGTTACCATATCTCAGGTTATACAAACACTCTTGTACAGTTACCATGTCTCAGGTAATACAAATTCTCTTGTACAATTACCATATATCAGGTAATACAAACACTCTTGTACAGTTACTATATTTCAGGTTATACAAACACTCTTGTACAGTTACCATATCTCAGGTAATACAAATACGCTTGTACAGTTACCATATCTCACATAATACAAATACCCTGATACGGTTACAATTTCTCAGGTAATACAAATACTCTTGCACAGTTACCATATCTCAGGTAATACAAATACGCTTGTACAGCTACCATATCTCAGGTAATACAAATACGCTTGTACAGTGCACCGCACAGTGTTTTAGTTCAGCTGGTATAACCTTTATGACTAATAAAGTGTAAGAGAATCGATGTCGACGCTAATATTGATGTCTCACCCTATATTATTATGTAACACAAAGGTCAAAATATGAAAATCTTATCCTTTATTTTTAGCTCAGGTGACCTATCAGTCAGCTGAGGTTTTAAGAGGCTCAGTCGTCCGTCGTCCATCCGTCCTGAATCCGTCCGTTGTCGGTCCACAATTTACATTCTCCAAAACTGGTAGCCGGATTCACTTCAAACTTGGTTGGGATCTACCTTGGGTGGGTTTCTACCAAGATTGTTCAAATGATCATGCTCCAGTGATTTTTTTTTTATTTTGGTTTTTTTTTTTTGGCGAAAATCAAAAACGTTTCTCCAAAACCGCTCACCCAATTGCTGGATATTTCACAGGATCACTCCTATGGACTCTTAGTTTTTCATTTGTTCACCAGGTGGCGTTGCATTAAAAAAATCATTTATGTGTGTGCGTTTTGCTATTTCAGACCTCTTCTCTATAGGTGTGGCTCAGATTAAGCTGAAACTTGTTGAATATGTTCTTGTGAAAAGGCCAAACAAAGTTCTTCACTAGGGGCCACTGCTGTGGATTCTTGATTTGTTACGAATTGTATATTTTTTTGATTCGGGTGCCTTTCTTTAAACGCACCTTTCCTGTTGATTACTATGCAAGCCAATGGGCACATTAAAGCTAATTCACATTTTGGACTTCTTCTCTGAAACCGTTATACAGATTTACTTCAAACCTAGTGGCAACGTACCTTGGGTAAGACTCTACCAAGTTTTTTCAAGTGGTTACGCTCCAGTAATTTTTGCGGGGTTTTATTATTATTATTTTTTTTGGGGGGGGGGGTCTTTTGAGGCAAATCTTTAAAAAATCTTCTTCTCTGAAACCGTTCACTCAATTGCTTTACTGCTTTGATATCTCAGAGAAACATTCCTAGGGACTCCTAGCTCTTAATTCAACAAGTGGTGCTGCATTTTTTATTTTTATGTTTTTACTGATTTTTGGTGTGTTTTAGCTATTGGGAACTCCTTCTCCAGAACCGTTCATCAGATTAAGCTGAAATTTGGTGGATATAATCTTCGTAAAAGGGTCAAACAAAGTTGTTCACTGGGGGGACACTGCGGTGGATTCCTGATGTGTGACTTTTTTTTTTATTCAAATCAATTCGGGTACTTACCAGTAAATGCACTTTTCCTCTTGATTCCTGTGTTAGTCAATGGGCATTTTAATATTCCATATCATGTATTTTGTCCACCAAGTAGCAATGTTCTTTAAAGTTTTCTTTTTTAAATATTCTTCAATTCCTCATGCTCCGGTCAAATTTTTTTAATGAATTTTTCTTCAGACAAATCTTAGAAATACTTCTAAATGTCATATGCACCCAGGTAAAGCTCATAGCAGGCCTATTCAGCTGCATCTTTGGTTTTTGTGAGCAAGCTTAGGTTACCTGAGCACAGGCTGTTCACACAGCCCTCTTGTTTATGGGTATTCATGAAATTAAGTCGTATCCAATAAAAAGGTATAAATCTCAGTTAATTATGAATGCCTATAATTTGAGATTAGATTCTTTTATGACTTACAATTTCTTGAAATATACAAAATTCCATATCTCAAAACATTATTGAATTAGACATACCAATTTTTTATGATATATAGATCTGTTCAATTGTTATATGTTATACAAGGTCAGTGACCTTGACCTGTCTTTGTGAGGTCAACAAAACAATCAAATTGGAAGAGTTGATTTGGTAATGATAGGGTGTAGTTTTGGCATCAATGGCAAAGAGAATTGAGCCTCCAGATTAAAATTGCACATAACTATATTGTATGCCCATGGGTCTCTTGTTTTCTTCTATTACAGGCAAGATACATTGTTTTTAACCCTAGTTCCGAGTCACATACAGGCTACCGGATGATGCGAGTGGAGGTATACGGGTGTGCCATCAATGTGACTAGGGCGTCTCCGACTGTCATTGATGCTGATATTCAGGTACGTGTGTTTGTGTGTGTGAGCGTGCGTGAGAGAGAGAGAGAGAGAGAGAGAGAGAGAGAGAGAGAGAGAGAGAGAGAGAGAGAGAGAAAGAGGCCCATATAAATGAAGATATATATATATAGTCTGAACATTAAACAACGTGATATGATTCTCACATTAACATACAGATCTTTGAATAAAAAATAGCCACTTTGTAGTTTGCTTATGCAGAAATTTATTTTTGTAGGTCTTATTTAAAATTCACTTGAACTGTGTGTGGGGGGGGGGGGGTGGCAGACGTGAGAGTTCTATACTCCCGATCCATTTCCGTGTGTGCAACGCGTGCATTGCCTGCTGCAATGCGGAAAGGTCCTGCCCAGTATAACCCCTATACGGCTTTTGTACGTGTAACACGTGCAGCGGGTAACCTTGCTCTTCAGTGGGGAATGACCATTTGTGATGCCGGTAAAATCTATACAAAACGAGTATAAAGCAACAGGTCAGCAGTAGGCTATTCTAACATTGAACAACTATATCACATTGATTGATCACCTGGTAAAACTGATACTGCTGCCATTCGAGTATAGTTTCACAGAATCCAGGAAACTGGATAGTAAGTTTTTAATATGAAAGTAACTATATTAGATGTGTCCTCATATTGCTAAAGTGGTCATCATGTCCTGTTCCGAACGTAATCACTGCGACCAATTCGGATTTACATGTAAAATTTACCGGGGGGAGGGGGGTACCTGTCGGGTGTTATGAGTAACTTGCAGCATCGCGAACAGACCGGTTGCTAACCCTTTTTAAGAGCTTTATTCCCATTAATTCAATATACGAGCAGAACTAAATATCTCGATTACCAGGAATTGCAGTGGAGGGAAGAAAATTCTTGTATAGACACGCATTTTCTGTCTTCAGGGTGATGTGAATTGGTTCCTCAAGCGTAGCCCATACAGAATTGACAAGGAGATCCACGTGAGACCACGTGGTCGACTGACTATAGAGCCAGGAGTACAGGTTGTGTTCACTAGCGCCAAAGCAGGTATCACAGTTCATGGTAAGTAAGCCTTTATAGCTGCCCTACTCTAAAGCAACTTCACGCTACATTGATTGGTCCATGGTAAGGAGGTTTCCTGTCCATAGTGCGCGAATTGACAGTCTAGTATGGAAAAAATAAATAGATAAATAAATAAATAAATAAATAAATAAATAAATAAATAAATAAATAAATAAATAAATAAATAAATAAATAAATGAGCGAGCGAGCGAGCCAGCAAACAGACAAACAAACGAACGAAGGAACAGGTAAATAAATAAATAAATAAATAAATAAATAAATAAATAAATGAATAAATGAATGAATAAATAAATAAATAAATGAATGAATGAATAAATGAATAAATAAATAAATAAGTAAATAAATAAATAAATAAATAAATAAATGAATAAATAAATAAATAAATAAATAAATAAATAAATAAATAAATAAATAAATAAATAAATACATAAATAAATAAATAAAAGGGAGGAACAATCTAGAGGGGATCAAACTTCCTTTCATGAGGGATCGTTGTTGATGTGGAAAATCACTCCCGTCACTCGTGACTTTTCCCACCAACAACGACCCCGAACTCACTCGCTTCATTTATTGGTCCATGGTAAGGAGGTTTCCTGTCCATAGTGCGCGAATTGACAGTCTAATATGGAAAGGCATCAACAGTCGAAAGTAAGCTTACTTGCTTAGCTCTACCATCTGCATGGATAATTAGATTAAAGAATTCACTAGCATTTACAGCATTGTTTATGTATATAACAAAGAGCATGGGGCGTAATATATATCCTTGGGGTACCCCTGTAGTTATTTCACGTAAATAGTCCCATATTTAATATACTGTGTTCGATTGGCAAGACAATTCAGTATGAGTTTGACCGAAGTGCCCGTGACACCATGGTAGCTTATTTTTTCTAAAAGAATTGTGTGGTTTAAGGTGTCAAAGGCCTTAGATAAATCTTGGAAATATACACAGTGATAGCTCACCCTTGTCCATTTCTTCCGTAATGTTATGTATAAGTTTAATTGTGGCCAATCCCGTAAAGTATATTTTTAATGAATCTATATCGACTTCCATAAAATAATTTGGAACTATCGAAGTAATCATCACTAATACATTTTTCGGCGGTTTATGCAGCGTTTAGGCTGAAGACAGCAGTGAACAACGGCAGAGAGCGGCAGCCAGCTGCATACAGCGGCGATCGACGGCCAACTCGCCGACCGCCGCTCTCTGCCGTCATCTACCGCTGAAATCCAATTGAAACTTCTGTAACTCAGTAGTAGACAGCGGCGCTCGGCAGCACCAGTCGGCGGCAGATAGCAGCAGAGAGCCTGTCGCCGCTGTATGCCGCTGGCTGCCTCTCTGTACAAACAACTGCATTACATAAAATGTAAAATATACATACATGTTTTATGTATGTATATATATATATATATATATATATATATATATATATATATATATATATATATATATATATATATATATATATATATATACAAATGTATATATACATGTATACGGGATACGGGCGGGTATGATGACGACAACAAAAACATCCGCACTGACATCATACCCAGCTTGAGCATGAACATGATGATAATGGTTGTGGTGTTGTGATTTCCCATGACTCGGTATCCATACAGTGTGTACTGGTGAAAATAAAATAAAATGACGGTATCACAGGAAACCTACTGAAATTAGCTGAATCTTTTCAAACAGGCAGCAACAGAGAGTCAATATAACTGGCAGTATGTCCTAATGGAAGGACGAAATCAAAGGTACCCCCACAAGGCAATGTCCTGCGACCCACCTTGTTCCTAATATTTATTAAAGACACGCGTAAAGTAGTCAAAAGCTTCATCAAGGTGTCACTAAGTTGTTTGCTGATGATGCCAAATTGTTCAAGCCGGTCTAGGATTGTGAAGAAAAGCAACTGGATATGAAACAACTTCAAAACTGGCCAGATGATTGGCAATTGAATTTTTATCCTGAAAAGTGTACGTTGCTGCGGCTAGGAAACGGCCACCCGACTTTCAATATAAGATTGTGATTATGGTGAGGGTTTACCCTTGTGTGTAAAGCCTTTTGAGACAGACTTGGGAATCTGGATGTAGAGGGACTTATACTTTGAGTTATTTATAACGGAAATAACTAAAAAAAAAAAAAAGCAAATAAAATCACTGACCTTACGTGGAGATCATTTGGCTATATTGACAAGGAAGTATTACAACTGCTTTATACTTTAAGATCAGACGACATTTATATACGGCGCCCCTATATGCTTTCCTTATTTGTGGAAGATGACTGACTTCATTGATACTGTCCAAAGGAGAGTCCCTAACATGACATTTATGTTGAACGATTAAAACAACTTCAAGCTCCATCATTGTTGTATAGAAGATTAAGAGATCAGATTAATGCATATCAATTTATACGTGGTTACTATGAAACAGTGAAATGGCTAGCCCAAACCAATGAGGATATTATATCTAGAGGCCATAACCTAAGGCTGGCCACGTTGAGATCAAGTTCAAACAGAAGGATGTACTTTTTAGCAATAGAGTTGTACACTGGTGGAACTTGCTTCCTGTTGATGTTATAAATGTATCAACAATTTACTCTTTCAAATGAGGGTTTTATAATTATTTTAAAGACCACCCTGTAATGTATGATTACAGTTCATTGGACTTTCCTCAAAGAACTCAGATTTCAATTCACTAATGAGCAGCTTATTATGGAAACATTTTCCCTGCCTAGCTGAAATAAATGTGATGTATGTTATGATGCGCCAAACCCTGTTTGTAAAAGATATTTGAATTCGGCGAGATGTAGCTTCTTTGATATCTGGGCAGTGAGTTCTACATAAATTGTGGATGTGACCAAAAGGATGATTATTCCAAGCATCATTATGGACCTATATGATAATTCATCATTTTATATTAGGCGATCTCCAAGTGGAAGGACTCAGCGCTCTTCCCGTAGCATTCAAGTCAAGCCTGATGTCGTACCAGCAATACTCCTCCCACTGGCGCGGCCTCAAACAGTCAACCGGAGGTGAGATTTTTGTTTGGTCAGCTTTACAGGGCTTATCAAAATGTGGCATTTAACCCAGGTAGCAGGTCATGCCATCAATGTTATATCGAAGCCAAATTTTCTTCCATAGAGCATTCTTACATTTTGTTGGCTTCACTGGCAGCCTAAGTCTTCGTTTCTTTATTCGTCAGAGAAAGCCTGAGTAAACAATCTGTTATGCTATCCTAATAATTTCAGGACGCACTTCATTATAAAGCAAGAAAAAGTAAAATTTGTTGTATACCATGCCAATATTTTCACTCCTCTAGCTTTGTTTTTTTTTTTTTACTTTTGCTTTACCCTTCAGTAATAAAACTGCACTTCACAGACATTTCTGGGGCAGTGACAGGTTTATCAGCAGCCAGTGATGGACTTAGCATCGAACACACTAATATTTTTGGTTGCAATACTGCACTAAAAATGTCACCTGGTTCGTCTGGCAACGAGACCGTACTGCGGCGTGTCAAACTGAAATACAACCAAAATAACGGCCTCGAATTTGTAGGGAGTACACAAGGGACATTTATGAGCGTCACAATAATTGATTCAGATATTTCGTCCAATCGACGCACAGGAGTGCAAGCCACACAGGACTTGCGAGGATCCCTGCATATGATTGGTTGTTCATTTGAAAACAATATTGGGGACGGCGCACGGCTGCAACAATTTTATGGAAATCTGACGATACGCAATTCAAGGTTTCAGGATAACCATGGGTTTGGAGTCCGTATGAGTTCACAAAAACACCAGACAAACTTAGTTCTAGACTCAAACATATTTAAAACAGCCCAGAATAGTTTCTCAAACTTGGTATATCTGTACGCCAGCTTACCAGAGGTTTCTGAGTGGAACATTTCAAATAACACATTTAAAAGCACTAACAAAAAGAACATTTTGCTGCTGTCTATAAACGTAGATAATTCAAGTACATCACCCAAAGTAATGGTCAATGCTGCAAATAACAGATTCTCTGGGATCGCATATACCCGTGCTCTACAGCTTTGGGGCTCCGCATCGTTTGCGATCACAGACAATCATTTTACCGGTCTAGAATCTGTGTTACAGAGTTATGACCAAGGTTTTCGTTGGGACATCTTATTTAGTCGTAACACAATTTCACAGTGCGGCATACCAACAAAAAATCTCCTCAAGTTCACGACAGGAGCAATTCAGAGGCTTACTGTGAGCTACAACATATTTGTAAACAATACTGCTGGGTCAGTGCTCTATATGGACGGGACAGGCACCGCCGCTATAGTAAATAATATATTTGACAGTCCGAATTCAAAGTACGAATTGTCGGTGGCAGCATCACGTGACCTGACAGCCACATTGAATGCTAGTTATAACTACTGGGGAAATTCCAAGAGAGAGCAAATTCGAAGCCGTATATGTGGATATTTCTGCGCAATGGACCGACCAAAAGTTCGTCTTGTTCCTTATTACATGGACCAAGAGTTGTCAGTTCTGTCATCCGGATCATCTTTGTGGACGTACGAAGTGGACAGTGATGGAAGTATAGGGGGCGCCTTGTCGCAGGATGTGCAGCTGGCATCTAATACGGTTTTTCTGGTCAGGAGGACGCTGGAAGTGCCTCATTCTCTCAAACTCTCATTGGGAGAAAACACAACTCTGCAATTTTCGGGAAGTCGGGGCTTCATTGTGCACGGTAAGTCTACATCAGAATGAAAGATTGCAGCAAAATATCTGCAGATTATAAATTTACTAGTATTAAAGAGGTTTGATGGAGGCATGAACAAATGATAACATCTATGGGTACAAGTACCTGTGCCCCCCCCCCCCCCCACCCCAAAAAAAGAAAAAATTATCCGATGTGGCTGAAAATTTTCTACGTTACATTTATCACAGATGTATTCCAAGTAAATGATTCTTAAACACAGTCACATCAATGTCATTTAGATCAACTTTTTAGTTTCCATGACTGTCGCCGTTATCCAATGTCTCGTGTAAATTAATATATGATTCTGTGTTTCATATCATAAAATGTGATAGACATGACGTCATGTTGGACTGGCGCTAGGTCCAGAGACCCACTTCTGAAATTCTGCTCGTACGTGTATTAAATCATGGCCAAAATAAAGTCAAGATTTGCGAGTGGGTTTGGTTGCATGGGCAGCACGTACTTATCGCAAAGCTAGGTACAAACATATTTTTTAGAAAATCAGTTTTAACATTTCAGCTATCTTTCACATAAGAAGTTTGATTGCGCGCCCAACCACGCCATATTTGCTGTACCAAATTGCATCATTTGTGTTTTGAATGTTATTCCTTGACGTTTCTTTAATTGCATCCGCCGCTGGCTCATGCACAACAGGAAGCGATTATTATTTTCAAAGTTCAAAACGGATTTATTCTGGGTCATAGCAGGCAGGTATACTAATACATTACGGCGGTGTTTATGTCTAGGGTAACATGGGCATGTACGGTTAAACATAGCCAATGAAATTATTTGGAGTAATGTTTAAAATGCACTTTGGTATGTTCAGGTCACTATTTTGCAAGAACTACATCAATACCTGCATCAAACCCCGAGTCTTCACACAAAGGTCCTGTGACCATGGAAGGCGGGTGTTTGGTAGGGGCATTGATATGGCCTCAAAGATATTACTTCAACCGTCTTCGTTACCACTTAAGCTAAAACAAACATCCCAAAAATAAGATCAAATAAAAATCAACAACAACAGACTGGTTCGCAGAGAGTGCGCACCAGCATTCCAACGGGTAGATCGGTTTAGATAATACTTGTATTATTCATTACACGAGGTAGGACCGTCAGGGAATGCCCAGGGCTGACTGTGGCTTTAACTTCTGTGATAATAGCCATATAATACCATATAACAACCAGAACACTGTTTATTAATAACCACGATATATATCGATGATAAACATGTAATATCATATGATAACTAGAGCACTATCTTTTAATAACCATGATATATAATGATAATAACCATACAATATCATATAAAAACCAGAAAACTATCTAATTATAACGACGATATAGAACGATAATAACCATTTAATATATACCACAACACTATCTATTAATAACCAGGCTTTACGTTTATTATGACCATATAATAACCAGAACACTATCTATTTATCACCAGAATGTGTATCGTAATTTCAAGAAATGTTTGGGTAATTGCAAGAAAACATCTCAGTCCGTACCAACTGAAATCCCCACATTCCGCTATGCCGTCTTTTAAAACCAAGAAATCATCCGACGATAATAGCGAGAAAAATAAAGATAATGTTGACCTGCATTCACTCTATCCTAAGTTAACCTGCTTGTTCAGAAGTGTTCCCTGTATCAGTGCGTATGTCCCTGCAATGTGAGGGGACTCTGCTTTATAAATTGTAAAACAACAACTGAGAATAGGACCATCCAATTTGTACTGAAAGTGTGTATCCGTAACTCCCGTGTATGCTGTTTTGGAGACATTTTTTAATGTGTGGCAGGTTTCTCGTTTTCGGTCTTGTTTTTCTTTTGCTGCAGACATAGGCCATTGCTTATCAAAATAACATTTATATAAAGTAAAGATCCTTGCCCGTTCGACCTGTTCCTGTGGAATTAGTAATGAAAATATTGATCATTTCGTCTGCTTTTTCCTCAAAATTCGGAGGTCACCACCCTTCTACAAAGTGTAACTGTAATCTGTAGCCCCTGGTGTTACGGCGCAAGCTCGAAGCCAGCTGCACGTTTTTGGACACGGGAAGTGTTTGCCGATGGCATACCCATCTCTCTCTCTCTCTCTCTCTCTCTCTCTCTCTCTCTCTCTCTCTCTCTCTCTCTCTCTCTCTTTGTAAATGCAATTTGTTTGATAATACATTTTAAACATGTTTCATGTTATGCCTTGATTCAGTTTCTGTAGCTAAAATACGAAGCGTATTGTAAGTATTTATCAGACTCTGGAAGATTTGATTCGTCTGAAAAGTTAGAGTCCGTAAATTCAAGTGAAGGGTCGTATAATAAACACACTACAACAATATAATTGACCAATTCAGTTATGGAGTTATGATAATATATCATCTGTTTTTTAAAAGATAGGCATCTTGTCTTTATGAATTACGACATTTTAACCAGACAGTTATATAATAACCAAATACTACTTGGCTCAAACACAATACCCCCTCTGGTGAGTATAGGTTATGCCAGGGAAAACGAGTTGAACGGTGACGTTACCATTGTTCCATTAACTGTTAAAGATGGATACTATAGAAGACTATGAATTAATTCTTCCTGGTATCACTGTTTTGTATCATAGGGCCACCCACCCGACGCCTTTCAAAACAACCATTAGATTAACAGATTGGTTCCGTTCGAGGCTAGATAGTGTGTTTCGACTGATATAATTCTAAGCCAATCAGAGATGGTGAAAGGGCACTGTCCGTACACGTATTGATATTCTACAGTTTTGCATCGAGCCTTTCCAACGTTCATTATAGTCATTTCTGTCAATAGCGTGTTGACAGGTTACGTTCAACAGAAGATGATGCTATCCTTTTACTACCCTGTGTTGAAAGTCACCACCAGCAAAGCGTCGTGCTGATGACCAGGACTTTCGTATCTACAACAACAAAACATCAAACAATAATATCAGTGATTTTTATTGTATTTTAACACTCTTTGTGTTTGGTGCCTCCAGGCAGGCAATAGTGACATAAACAAAAGGTCTTTGGGCGGTTTTTCAACCTTAATTTGTTCATTTGCATTAAAAATGGAACTTTTATGACTTTACTAAAGGACGGTGACATTCAATTTTCACATGTTTATTTGTATACCAAAAAAGATTTGACATATTACATCCTCAGTGTGCTCTTTCCACTGGTCTTACGTCATAAGTGGCAATGAGTGGTCTCAAAGAGGAATCAACTTTTCAGATAATTATCATAAGTCCGAAGGTCTGAAGTTGCAGGCCTTTGTGTTATGAAAATACCATCGTCTTCTATTGAGTTGCATTTTCAGGCTGACACTTTAGCTCCACACACTTTCTAGGGGCGTGACTTGTGACAAAAGTGTGATATATCGTGAATATAAAACACTATTATCAAAGATAAACTGTGCGGCCTATGGTATAAAACCAGATATAATCCGGTTTTCAAAACATAATTATTTGGTTTAAAAGATATTATCTTGTCATACCAAGACCTTTTTGGCCAAAGAACATGGTTGACTGGATATTAGCAGATAATTATCTCTTTGTAAAAGATCTGGTTTTACCGAAAAGAAAGTTCCATTCAAACACTTTTCGTTTCAGTTGAAACCATTTATGTCCGCATTCTGTCGGTTTTACTTCCATCTCAGATGCTGTTTTTGCATTACACAATGTCATTATCCATGGCACTTTGTAATGAATTTTGCACATTAATATGTATCATCTTCACGTTTGCCTGGCCCCTTGTAGGAGCAGAGGTAAAGTCTGAAAAGGCTATCATGGTAAAGATATTGAATATATCTTGTTATACTAAATAATGTTTTCATTCTCCATGAGCATAAATAAATGTTGAATATGTACGTCATGCTTTACAACAGGTTTGGTGACAAACTACATTGACATTTTAGTCGCAATCACGTGTCACACATTGCCACGCGGGATACTACAATCAATGGCGGCACACTGACATTAATTACACACATTCTTTTCAGGATCCTTACTTACTCCGTCCGCTGATGCCACCGGAGCCTTGTTGACAGCAGTCGATAGCCGTGTCCCATGGCACGGTCTGGTGATGACGCAGAATACAAGTGAGTATGAGGCATCTCACCGGTAGCAGCAGTATTGAAGGAACCCAAAGGAGCTAACCATACCTACCTTTAATTATACAGGTCCAGTTTTTGTTTTAATGGGCTTTCATAACTATTGTATTTGTGTCGTTTCGTCAAGAACCACTTCCTGAAGTCATTACCATATTCCACAGTCCGAACTCTTTACACTCCTTACGCTAACCTGTCTAACCTAAATATGGAAGTACTATTGTCCATATTGCATACGCTCTTCTGTAGAATTTTGACATAGGCTGTTTAGCCCAAATGAATTAGAGAGTCTTCAGCGGGTAACTACTCAGAACATGTTTCGGAGCCTGTACCGGTACATTTCTCTCTGGGTAGCGGCTCCTTGCTTAGATAAATGCTCAGCAAAGACAACCCACAGAATAATGGAAAAAATATTAACGTGTCAAATGATGCATTTGTTAAGTAAGTGAAGCTTTGCTTATAAATGCATAACTTCAATATGAATAAAGAGTACGTGTTAAACCAAAAACGCTTACTCCAATTTTATAATACATGTTCAGATAAGAGTAATTAAAATGATTTACACCTGAACAGTAGGTATTCTTTCTAGCTGAATAGCTTACCTTACTTAAACCACCTGCAAGTGCGTAATTGAAGTAGAAACAAGCTGAGGCATTATATTCAGTCCAAGTAGTTATACAATAAGCAGTTACAGCTTAGCTATCTGTACAAACCAAGCGAAATCCTAACAAGTACTGCAACAATGAATACCCTGCACTAGGGATGTAAAACAAACCCCCTGATGACATATACTCCTCCCTCTGAAAGGCGCCAAACAATAAAGTTCAATTTCGCTGCCAACCCTGAGTTAATGGTTCAACATAATAGGTCAAGTTTTAGTAATTTTTGACATTGAGTAAATGTGTAAATGTATGCATGACATTAAAGCATGAAAGTGATTAGCTTTTAAGTGAAGAGAGTGCAATTAAAATATAATTCTTTAAGTAGATACTAAGTACAATTAGGCAAACTTGCAACTGTCGTCGGCCACTGCTTGCTGTTTACCAACCGAAGAAATTGTTTTGACTGTTCATGTGAGTTTGTCTCTCTAGACAAAGACAACTTAAATTCTGATATTTCAAGTATCTCTGCGTCTCACATGTATATGTAGACGAATGACACTGTAAACTCGGTAAAAAGAATCGGCAGAGTGGGGAAATTAATCTATCGATAGTTTCAACTTGCATATAAGGCACATTTAATTGCAAAGTGCAATTTTAAAGCATTCATATCATCTGTTTACTGTGGTATGTGTTCGGGAATATTTATAGAAAGTTATTAATCATTTTGTCTCCGAGACTGTATGCATTTTTAAGCATACCGACTTTCTAGAATCCTATAGTTTCGTTGAAAAACAAAATACTAATTGATTACAGTGGTAACGTCGTTCCTTGCATGATTAAATCCAGCTTTCCATAACATTTTTTCCATGATGATATCACGGTGAACTTTAAGCTGTGACAATTTCACAAATGTTTGGCTTACAAAATATATTTCATTTAGACTAAGTATACGAGGTTTTGGCATTCTAGCATCGATATGAATTTGCTATAAAGCATGGTAGTGTTTTATGGTAGAAATGCAGATCATTAATTTTAATCTTATTCTCCCTTTGTTGGGCGCAGTACTTATAAAAATTGAACATTTCAAACCACCACCACCACCACCACCACCCCGAAAAAAACCATGACAGTACCGATACTTCCTACTCTTGGTCATTGTGTAGTGTTACATGCCACGTTGAACCTGCCGGGGCGTTGCTTACAGAAGCGAATTCAGTTTGTATGGATTGAATCAAGAGGACTTGGAGCAAATGTAAATAAAATACCATGACATGAGACTCATTTCCTGCACAATGGCATGTATTTGGCATTCTTTTAACCTGAGAGACTTTTTCGTTCCGTGGTCCAAACAAAATTTGTAAGGTTTTTTATCCTGGGAATAGTAGATTGTGTCACTATTAATTTAACACAGGATCTGCATGAGTAAAGACTGTTAATAAGCAATGATGATGATCCCAAACAAAGTGACTGTGGTATTATTCCAAAGGTCACAGGACCACTTAAGTCTTTGAATGTCAGGTCAGCTGAGCATAGGACTCTTTCAGTCAAAAATGTGAAACTATGCAATGAGCAATGAATAAACACGCTAGCATGGTTTTATAGTGGAATGCTAATGTGCATGCATGATTGTTATTTATTGCACACCAGTTCACCAGGACAAGCTGGTGCGAACGTTTTTGACAGGATCCTAGCAAAGCTCAGTGTCACCGACTTATATCTGGGTCACAGGACTGGGTTATACATCGGAGTTATAACTGGGTTCTAGGAACCAAACCAAACCCTATGCTGTCATTGTTGGGTTTGGAATTAATGAATATGGATCATGTTTTTCTGTACTAAACAAAGCAAAAGTTGCCAAAAAGTAATACCCGCTATTTGTATTCACTTCTGATAGTTTATTTCGCCACAAGAGTTTCAAAGTTTGAAAGAAAAATAAACAGGTTGAATTCATTTGAAACTGAAAAATAGGAAAATTGTACGTTCCCTTTGTGCAATTGCTGTAGAAACACCAGACAGGGGACACAAATGACAATGACAAAACACATTGTTTTTTTCACTTTATGTACTTTTAAAAATATCCTCTTTGTTGGAATTATTTTTAGTTTGTGTTTTATGGCCAATTTTGTGAACACGTCTGCTAAGCAGAAGTATATCCTTGAGGTTCAATATATTCAGGTCAGCAGATGGAGAGTAGTTCACATTATCATCTTGTTTCTGACCTCAGTTCATTTTAAACATAATGTGATCCTTAAGTTTTGGCTCTTACCAGTTTCTCGTCATATTCATCAAACCACCATGGCTGAAAATGAAACCAAAAGTCTTTTAAATCCTTTAGAGGGGTACAACTGCGCACAGCTGTATGGTCATGATGAAGTTCAGTCTTTAAATAACAAAAGATTAATACCTGTATCGGGATGGTGTATGCTTGTTTAATCATTGTTCTCTTCTTCTTCTTTCTTTCAGGTACCTTCTTGTCCAACATCAGGATAGAACATGCTAGTCATGGAGTGCTGATCACCAACCACCAGGTCATATTGGAAAAAGTAGTCATTGCAAACAGCAACAAGGGTCTGCAACTGATTCCCATTGGTCAGGCGTCGGTGCACATCCAGCAGTCTTTAGTCCATGGTATTTCCAATGGTGCTACAGGAATAATGGTTGAATTATCTGGCCAGAAAGCAGATATTGTCATACAAAATACCACGATTTTCAACACTCGGGGCTACGGGATAACAATTAAAGACACTTCCGGTGCAGCAAGGCCTGTTCCCAGCCTCCTTTTGGATTTGTATGGTATTCGCATCAGTGAAATTGGTAACAATGCACTGGTTGTGCAGAGTTGCAGGCATAACACCCGTATGCAGTTACAGATGTCACAGTTTAGCAAATTGGCCTACTCTAGTGACGCTATTAATGCTCGGTTACGATCTGGGAATGTCAGCATTTCTAGCTCTACATTTATGGACGGCTATCGAGGCGTTTACGTGTGGTTCTGGTGCTATGGTAAAAGGGATGAACTTGAAAGACAAGATGTATTTGTTCGAGGCTGCATGTTTTCCAACATAGCCCAGTATGCACTCTATATTTTTCCTTCCATTTATTCTATATCTCAAGATTCAACCTTTTCAATTGTAAATAACGTTTTTGAAGGTAAAAAACCTAGTTATTGGGTCATTCAAATATACACAGTTTATGTTGGAACTGTCCAAATTGAAAACAACACCATTAACATACCTGAGTGTTACGGTATGAACATTGGCAGCTCCTACTGGACCAACATTCTAACTGTCCATGGAAACAAAGTGCTGCACTGTAGTAAGGCGTTGCGACTTTACTTACAGTATGCGATGCCAACAGCAAGGATGACCATCACATCCAACACATTTGAAGGTAACAGCGGCGATGGTGTCGTCAGTTTGCACACAAATTCAGACGCAACGAGACCGTTACAATTTGAACGCAATGTGCTTGTCAACAACTCTAAGACTGTGGTAACTTTACGTGGACCCAAAGTAAAATTGCATTACAACGACTTCAACAATCCAGGCAGTCTCTACAATATTAGGTATGAAGGTAATGATGCAGCAAATGAAATTATAAATGCCACTTTGAACTGGTGGAACACGGTGGACATTAAACATATACAACAACGTCTGTACGACAAAAGTTTCGATCAGAATCTTCCACTTATTTCAATTACGCCATTTTTGAAGTCTTCAAGTGAAAGGGATATTTTTGCTAATTTTACTGAAGGTTCAATTTCATTCATTGGACCAGACGGAAAAGTCGGCGGCTCCGTGAATGGTGACGTCACTTTAACCCAGGCTGACAGCCCGTATATTGTAGAGTCCAGTATCCTTATCCAGCGAGAAGGTACCCTTACAATTGAAGCTGGTGTCCGGCTCCTCTTCCTCTCGGAACGACGAATCACTGTAGTAGGTTAGTGCACGGCAATCTATATGCCTCTATTCTCTGCTTTGTATAACGCACATCCACGCACACATTTTCATTTGCACACGCACGCACGTAAACCCATACATATGGGATGTACCATTTATGATTATACCTAATGGTTGTAACATATATGTGATGTACCATCTCTGATTACCAGTTACCAGGTATATTGGGGTACATTATTTATGTTTTAAACATATGTATTCAGAAAAACAAAAGAAAAAGAGATTGAGAAACAGAATGTGCCTGTAGCCCTCTCGCAATGTATTATATATAATTACTGGTTTCCACATAGTTTCTGATATTTCTCATCTGTATCCGTACTTATTTTGAATCAAAGAAAGGTTTGCAAGAGAACTGTTTTCCTATTACACAACGTGATACTCTCCGAATGAAACCCTTCATAAAGTCAAAGGGAGGAATGTTTATACAACGAAACCTGGGCTACGAAACATGCTTCTATTTAGATCACCAAAAAATGGTTGCTTTGAATGATGTTCATAACTGACCACAAATCTTGTGCCACTGGACATCATTCAGCAGCGCTATTAAAAATAACAATGAATAATTACGAAAAGCCACCCTTCAGCTACGGCGATAGTTGCGAATGTGTAAGGATTTATCCGTGTTTCGTAAAAAAATGAAAGAAGCTTTCTTGTATGTAAATGTATTTACATAAGTAAAGTGCTATTGGTTTAGACGTATTCATTGAAAAGAAATTGAGAAAAAGGCAGAGCCCTGTATAAATCGCACATGTACATGAAAAAGGGAGGCGGAATAGACGGAAGACATGAGGACAAAGAGGCAAAGGAAACATCATATCTACAAGGGCAGATAGAGTGGCAACACCGCACAAGTTTGAGGATTGTATTTGTGTTTTTTTGCCCAGAACCACTTCCTAGTAGTCATTACCCTATTCCGCAGTCAGAACTCTTTACTTTCCCTAAGCTAGTCTGTCCCTGTCTAACCTATATACATATGGAATTACTATTGTCCATATTGCACTCGTTCCTCTGTAAAATTTTGACATAGGCTGTATCAGCCCGAATAAATTAAAATGTCTTCAGCGGGTAACTACTCAACAATTTTCGGAGCTTTTTACCCGTACATGTCTCTCTGAGTAGCGGCTCCTTGTCTAAGCTAAATATTCAGCAAAGACAACCTACATAATAAGAAATAAATATGAACGTGGCAAATGATGAATTAGCTAAATACGTGAAGTTTTGCTTATAAATGCAGAGCTTCATTATGAAAGAAGAATACCTGTCAAACAAACCATAATTACTAAATTTGTATAGCACAGGTTCAGATAAGAACAATTTTACTTACCCTTGAATCAATATGTACCCTTTCTGGCTGGACTGCTTATCATAGTTAAACACCAGTGTATAACTGAAGTAGAAACAACCTTGGGCATTATATTCAGTCCCAGTGATACTTAAAAGAAAAAAACAGTTGCAGCAAGACCACCTGTACAAACCTAGAGAAATCCTAACAAGGACTGCAACAATGGACATCCTGCACCAGACATGTAAAACAAACTCTATGATGCCACCTACCACTCAAACGATTAGGCTCTATTTAACTGCAAACCCTGAGTCAATGTTTCAACACAATGTGTCAGGTTTGTGACATTTGAGAAAATACTATCAACTTTGAGTATTTTTTTTTAATTGAGTTAATGTGCTTTTCGTCATGTCAGAAAAGAATGAAAGTCATTAGCATTTATGCCAAAACATGTTATCAAAACAATTTTTCTTAACAGGATTTCAAGTACAATTAGGCAAGCTTGTAACTCTCGTCAGTAGCTGCTTCTACCTATAGCCTCTGGGGGTTTGACCTGACAGAAAACAAGGTAGCCTAAAATGTCTGAAAGGTAAACATTAAAACAGAATGATGCCAAAAGACAAAGTTAAGTAGCAAAACAGACAAGTCTAAATACTGTAAATTATTGTATCCAAACTTTCCAATATTCCTTGGATATTGACAGCAAAATTATAGGGCAAGTAAGAAAAGAATGAAAGTCAGTAGTATTTAAGCCACGAGAATGCAATGAAAATATAATATTTCTTAACCAGATATCAAGTACAATTAGGCAAGCTTGTAAATGTCGTCAGTAGCTGCTTGCTACCTATAACCCCTGGGGGTTTGACCTAACAGAAAACAACCTAGCCTAAAATGTCTGAAAGGTGAACATTAAAACAGAATGATGCCAAAAGATAAAAATTAAGTAGCAAAACAGGCAAGTCTAAAATCTCTAAAATTGTTGAAGCCAAACTTTCTAACCATCTCGGCATATTTACAGCACAATTTTCACCAATATTTGATCAAAAGTACATCTTTAAATCCTCTTGACTCAAGTTTATTGCAAATAAATTTGGTTCTAGATGCAAAGTCCTGAAATTTGGAACAAATACTACCAAATCTCAAAATCTGTGACAAAAACGTATTAAATCCAATAGTTTCCGAAATATTACTGTCCGGGAAATACATAACAACACATGATAGCACAGGAAGAATAAATAACACCTTCACCGTATCTTACAAACGCAGTCGGTATCATAACCTACGTAACGGCTCCAAATCTACCTGTTGCCGTAATGTAGCTTTGTGGTACATCGAATATCATTTCATTTTGTTGGACCGTACACGTTTCAGAGCCGTGAAGTTTTGTTACCACTGTAAAGGACGCGAAGGGGATTTAATTTGCTGTGCAGCATATTGCGTTACCTTAAGAGAAAGAGCATTCACAAAATAGTAGAACCTCATTATTTCCCTTGCCACAGGCACACTTGGGAAATGTTAGAAGGCCCGTCTTAAACATGTCAGCATTCAGTTTGATGCATCCCGTGCACAAGCGGGCATGGATTACAGCAAGCACTCTTCCCCCTTTATAGAATAATTTATTGAAACTTTTAGTACCCCGATTTACTTTTTCCTAAATTCGACATTCTCTACAGAATTTCGAATGTTGTGCGGTAATTTATTCAAACGTCACACTGTAGATGGGAAAATGAAGAGTAAAATAAATTACTTCGAGATCGGAAAAATGACAAATTCCTTCTGGTTCAAACATTATACCTATATCTTGCGTCAACAGAATCAGTAAGAATGTAGCTTGAATATTCTTGAGCATGGCCATGAATGATTTTTAAGAGTTCGCTTTTTTCTCTACGTGATGGTACTTTTTCCAAACCAGTTTCTTGATGTAGTAAATTATGATTAGTCCCTGGGGTATATTCTGTAATAATTCTGCTTGCAGCCTATTGGACATTTTACTATTGCCGAGACTCCTGTAAACTACAGTTGTCCCAGACCACAAATCCATATTCCAGGATAGGTCTAATAAAAGACAGATATAGCCTTCAATGATTTCCTATTCACCTGAAACTGTAAATATTTCAGAATATCTACCATTTTCATACATTTCGTTGTTTTTTTTTTTTTTACTTGATACCACTAAACCATGTTAGACTGGAACGAATTGTCATGCCTAATTGTTTATGATCGGGTTTGTTGGGTAAGTTTTCATTCACGAATAGTAACTCAGGGTACTGTTAGGGGCTTCGTTTCTGAGAGATTACCATACTGGTGGGTTTTACAGGGTTAAAAGACACGAGCCACTGCTGCATCCAACCTTCGATTTCTTCCAAGTTTTGCAAGTCTGCATCAAGAATATTTGCCGCAGCAGTGGAGTCATCCACCCTGATACACAGAGATGCATCAACGACAAAAGGCCGTGTAGAAGATTGCATGATGTCTACGATATCATTGATGCATATAAAAAACAATTATGGTCTCAAGACAGATCACTGTGGTTCCCCTGCTTAGACTCGTACCCAATGTTATGTTGCTCACGTCCATCTAAATAATCGCCGAACCACTGCAACAGGGGTCCACGAATTCCTGGTTTTTGTAATTTATGCAAGAGGCCGGGGTAATGGAGAGGTTGAAATGCATTAGCTATATCACAAAAATCACTCGAACATCTCTGTGCACGTCAACTACTTCACAAAAATGATGGTATAGAAAACAAGTTGATTGACCGCGCTCTCACACGGGTTGAAACTAGATTGTCATTCTAATAAGACTAAGTTATCTAAAAAAATGAAAGTATATCTATGTCTGTGTATGAACACAGACTTCTTGTTTTTACGCAAATACTTTATACGTTTTTCTTTCTTTTCTTCCTTCTGTCTTTCTTTCTTTCTTTCTTTCTTTCTCTCTTTCTTTCTTATCTCTTTCTTTCTTTCTTTCATTCATTTACTTATTCATTCATTCATCCATTCGTTCGTTTAGTCATCGATTTATTTAATTATTACCGTGTATCCGTTTTGTGGTGAGGTTTTCTGGCGCATTACTGTTCCGAAAAGTACTAAACTTGGCATAGTGATACACCTAGTAGTTAAGTTTTGCATATTGTTTGGAACAGTTATGATGCTAAACATCAATCAAATTACAGACATATCTGTGGAAATTTTAAATCTTACATATCTTCAAAACTTTTCTAGATAAAGTTGTCATTCGAAGCTGAATATGTTAGTCTATGGCTAAAGCAAAATTCTATAGCATACAAACAAAGTTGAGAAGTTTAGTCTAAGTTAAATTCACTGAATTTCTTTAGAATGCACATATTCCCTCCCCCCAACAAGCTGGTGACTGTTTCCACAGGCAGGCTGTTAGGCAACCAGAGATAATTGAACTGTGAGAGCCTGACCTTCATACTTATCAGGGCACTGGCAGTGGTGCCCAGTGGTCAGTGCTGTGGGTTTATCCTTCAATCCCAAGGAAGACTGGCTGTGTTGGTAGTTGGTAGAAGAAACTAATCTGCATTGTGTAACCAAGGGTGTTATATATAGTTTGAAGCCTCCTTGGTGTGACTCCCCGTCACAATAAGCTAATGCTGACAGAGGTACCATTTCACCTACAATTGATAGCTTAGTGACATAGCAGCATCCAATGAAGTATAAAGTTTAGTATGTCTTTGTACATGGAGATTCAAATCAACTACCAGAAATCACTCAAAAACAGATCCAAACTCCCTGTAATGACCAACTGTAATATGAAGGGTTTTGGTCAGGGCAGCGGGTACATTGGAGCTTGCAGGCAGAGCTTCCATAGGCATAGCTGTTGTATTTCTGGACCAAGCAGTGACATTTGATCATCAGTTAAACATCCATAACATTGTTTCATAACCTTTGTAACACTGCCCACTTCCAACAAAGATTCATCTTATTTCATCCATGTTCAGTCTGTGCTAACTTGCAACTTCAGTTTGTTCACACCTTCAGTGGCTTGTTGAACCTTGATAGTCAAACATGCCAATGGCATAGATAGCGTATGAAAACTGTCCCCATTTTTCAATCAGACCGTATTCTTTGATTCACACTCGTTTTATCCTATTTTTTTTACCACAAATCGTAAAACATGACCAAAATTGATTGTGACGATGCTTCTTGTATCCATCAAAACTTTCTGGCGGGCAAAATTTTGACCGGACCTTCCCCCTTTATTCTATTAGCACCAATTATAGACTGCACAGATGAATACCGAGCACTTTATTGCCGATAAGGCCATGTGGGCCATTTCCCGTACAGGTGTTCTAGGTTGACCTTCTCAACCCACCCCCAGCCCGCCTCTTATTGCAATATTATATTGGCACAAATGCTTGACTGACTGAACATTTAGAGCGCCTGTGATTACCATCTGGGCTATTTGCCTTCGAAATGTCTAGACTTTTTAACACCCAGAAAATATCGTAACTACGAATTGAAATAGACTCCAAGGTACTCATATTGTCATATTCTTGTGCCGAAAGTGAAAAACTTTGAATCATCAACCTTATTGTCATATTCTCGTGCCGAAAGTGAAACATTTTGAATCATCTACCTTAGTTAGATCGATAAGAAAGTCGTTTAAAATATGAGACTTTGCTTCATTATCTGTATATGTTCTGTTTCCATGTATTGATGCTGGAATATCAGACGCTTCGTTTTGTACATAAAAAGAATTTGACCCTCGGCCTCCAGTTCTTTTTCCTTTGTCTTGTATAAATAACCAAATTTACTAGTCTATTGTAAAGATTAACATCGACATGTCGTAAATCTTCAATATATTTATGGAGTGATTGTTTGAAATATGACCCAAGTGCCGGTTTATGTTTGGCTCTAGTATAAATACTTTCACTTTCCGCTTGGCAGTGCCGACACGGCATCAAGGAGCATCACCAGGTCTTATTGTTACTGAACGACTCTAAACACACTCTTTGACCGCGTGTATAAAGGTATTGGACTACCCACAAATCAGATCAACATCATCCGAATCAAATAGTACAGAAAAACATGATCCATATTCAAGAATTCCAAACCCTACAATGACAGAAAAGAGATTCCAGACTTGCCAAAGCATAAACATTCATCTTCCAATACCAATGTGAAGAAACAAATTTCACTCCTGACTTGAGACAGGCAGTCAACCATAAAAGGCAACTGGTGGTTTCAAATCGGTCCTCTCAACCTTTGAAATATTCTTCATTAGCTACAGACTATAGTGTTTCCGAAATGTATAGGCCTTACCAACCAAAACACAAATTTTATTACTTCTGCCAAAAATAAAAAGAGATCTGGTAGACCTATCCCCTTTAAGTTCTCCCGACTTGTCTGTCAGCTAAGTGTAGAGCAAAAGAAGAAAGTAGGTATACATCGTTTTTGTGATATTTATGAATCTGGAACATTATAAACACACTCTACCTCCACTATAACTATGAGTCGGAGAACACAATCCACAGATCAACATAGCCAATGAAGTATTAATCAAATAATACAGAAAAACTTGATCCATATTCATTAATTCCAAACCCAACAATGGCAGCAAAGAGATTCCAGACTTGCCAAAGCAGCCTTCCCAATCACTTATAACGAGTTTTTCTCTAAACGAATCAAAATTAGCTTTGTCATAATTCCATACTTCTCTGGTGTCAGCTTGAGCCTTGTGTCAAAAAAAATAGATTCGCACTAATAAGATAGTGATAACAGTTGGCCAATGGGACAGATACTTTAGTATTACGGACATAGTTTGGCATGTTTGTAATAATCTGGTCCAAACATTTAGCGGAACGTTCCGCAATTCTCGTGGGCCTATTGATATGAAAAGTAAGGCAACTTGCAGAACAGAAATGCTTCAATTTAATGCCATGATTTGTAGTGGAGTCCGCAATCAGATCTCCTAAGATTACGATTTTATCATGATTAGATGGTATTGCATGATACTCTTATATTTCACATTTGTCCGCTCCTTAATTGAACAAGCCAATGGGGAAAGGTAACACGCAGCCTCTGTGTATTTTCAAGTAGAGCTGTTATGAAAAACAAAAACAAAAACAACAATTTGTCTCCCAAGGAATAGGATGTGCCGTAGGGGGTGAAAAAACGGCTGTTGCTGCAGATGAAACGATAAAGTTTATTTTTGGCACAGCGTGCATTATTACCTAATACAGGACACTACTGTATCTTGCTGTGCAGTGCATGTTGAGTACGCAACCACTGATTTTACGAAAAAGTTTAGTGCGGAAGCACTAATGGGGCCAGTAGAAGGTAGGCACAGGACCACGAATTCGGGCAGCAGAGTTAAGTCATACGAGTTTTCAGACAAAGCTATAAAAGCATTGGAGGATGTTTTCATGATAATCACAGGTAAAATTAGGGATTATTTAAGGGTTTATGACACTTTAAAACGTCACAAATGTCCTTTTGGGGCAATATTTGCTATTGTTAAGAAAGATAAAGTTCTATTAGCAACATTCAAATTTTGTGAAGTATGAACGCAAAGAATGAATTTTGGAGGAAAGATAGACACTCTATCTCGGTTGTTCCGTGTGGTTTTTTGCTGGCGTTTTTAATCCTGTAGGCCCCACACACCAAATTCTCTAGCATACCTCACCAAGTGAGCAACGGGTGTGATTGTCAGGCTATTCTATCGGGTCCCATTCGCGACAGCTACCAGCTAGAGTTCCTTCAAATCAATTAACGCGCGCGCGCGCCCGCGTGTGTGTGTGTGTGTGTGTGTGTTCGTTCGAGAGTGAGAGAGAGAGAGAGAGAGAGAGAGAGAGAGAGGGAGAGAGACAGAGAGACGGACAGACAGACAGACAGATATATATATATATATATATATATATATATATATATATATATATCGAGAGAGAGAGAGAGAGAGAGAAAGAGAGAGAGAGAGATACGTCATTTTCGCCTAAAAAATAATATTCATTTATTTCTAACATTGCGCCTGTTCTGGCAAATCAGTCACACGCGCTTTACACATATATGTGCATGTAGATTTTCACGTCAAACATTACAATAAAAGTTCAAGTGGAAAGATAGCATATAAGGAAATAAAATAAAACTCAAGAGATATGTTGTCACAATGTTCCCACTATAGTATAAATAAAACTGTCAATAGGACCTGAAAAATCTACAAGAAAAAAAGTCTTTGATGTAGAAATGGATTTCAAGCAACCGTTTAAAAAGAATAAATACCTGAATTCTGGCCGACGGTGAGAGGATAGTCATTCCACAGGAATAACAGGACAGTGCTGCTTTGCACATACCCCCCCCCCCCCCAAAATGATTTTAGCGCAGGCACCGGCATCTGAAGTAAGCGATTATCACATGTCGTCAGAGGTCTACTTGGGGTGATGATGATGATAATAATAATAGAAATATTTACAATGATAGCAGCTGGATAACAATATATGCGCAGACATTCCGTACACGAAGCAACGTTAAGCCGAAGTTCTTTATTTACATACGTTACACACAGGAGATGACTAAATAGTTTCATGTCTTGTCGAATGTTTAATTAAAATTAATCAGCGAGAGATTCCGTAGCTTCCCCCCCCCCTAAATATTTCCGTGAGTTGTATCCACATGTCATAGTGTTCAAAGATGGTCGATTCGCTTTACCGCCATCTATGAAATTGTTGTTGGTTTTCTTTGGCACAAACATATCATATATAATTTGAGGACATTTCTTTGGAAACAATTTTATAACCTTGACAATTTAAGTAATCTTCGCAGATATAAAGGTGGCTTCTTAGCCAGTTTAGTTGTTCAGCGTAAGAAGATATCATTAGGAACAAAGGCTAGGCCATCCATGTAAATCCCACTGAAGGCGGACGTTCATTTAAAGGCCCTTTTCTTGACATCACGACATCAATAGAGTGATCATTTATACACTTTGAATCGCAAGTACTTTCTCAGTTCTGCTCATATAGAATTGTCAACTAAAGAAAAAAACTGGTCTCCTAATTTGTATTAATTTAAGTACATTTGTTCAGAGAAATGTCCAAACGTCGGGCGCTTTGGTGTTTGAATCGGATATCATCTTCTTAGTTTCAAAAACGCATAACTGAAGAACGATACAAAAAAGTAATAAGCGAGACCATTTTTAGATAAGCATTGTTATTTCATATTTCCATTATATATTTTCTGTCAAGTCTAGTCATAAGTAAAAAGTAGATGTGACTTGTGTGAAATTGAAAAGACGATTTTGCATCATTGTTGTAACAACACTAAACCCCCGTACATCGTTGATAGTACAAATACAGAATCCTCATCTTATCCGCTTCCAAAAATATATATTTTGTATGACTATTCATGAGGAATCTTTGTATGGTTGATTGATTTATGAACATATCATGTATCCTTTTTAAAGTGTGTGTGTGGGGGGGGGCGGGTATTGCAGTTGTAAGGTTAGTGTTCATAGCTTGGCACCCAAAGCGAAGCAAGTAGACAAATTACCAAGCACGTTCAGAAAGTCTTTATTGAATCCTTTGTCCACAAGTTTTGGAAAAGAAACACGTTGGGTTGATTGGCAAAGCTATAGTTTCGGCTTACAATTAAAAACAGTGAACAACTCTAGAATATTTATATTGTCTACAAAATGCTACCTTTGTGTGTCTTACAGGTCGGTTGCTAGTTAATGGCAAGAAGGATCAGACGGTGGAGATGGCGAACTACACTGAGGCTCCATGGTCTGGAGTTGCCTTCCTGAGCCACGGCAAGTTAACTTTAGCCGCCATTAGGGACATGCCACCCTATCATTATTTGTTAGAGCTCATGTCTGGAAGCGTGGCACGCATTTAAATACCGGAAATGATGACGACGATGATGGTGATGATGTGTCATAAGTATTGGATTGCGCTTTTTATTTCTTCCATAATTCCTCTGAGCAAAGTATTAGAAGGGTAAAACTTCTCAGCTGCATTCCGCACGTCTGCATTGACATTATACTCATTTGTTGCAGTCATTGTCACGGTACAGTCAGCCCAGTTTAATGATTGTATTTATTAGCTAACTACCATGTGATTAAGATAACTCTTTTCCTTATTCCAGATATGACTTCATCACTAAATCACGTGGTCGTCACTAACACCCTATCTGGTATCGTGGTCGAGGGTCTGCCTCCGCAGTTCAGAAACGTACAGTCCAGCCTGTCCGCAAAACATGGAGTGGGTGTTCGTGGGCACAGTCGGTTTAATGAGACCGTGACGTGGTGGAACATCACTTGTACGATGAATGGTCAATCTGGTGTATCAGTGACACAAAATACAGAGGCTGGCATACTGATCGATGGGTGTTACTTGTCACACAATCTGGTAGGCATAGACATCCAAGGGGATGCACGGATAAGGTTAAGACGGTGTCACATTTCTGCGAACAAGGAATATGGAATTCTCTTCACTAATCACAGAAATATCAATGCATCATTCTCTGATTGTCTTTTCGAGCAAAATGGATATGGAGCATTGTACATGGACAAAAGCGGACAAACTAAGCAGCTCCGCTTTCAGTTGAGCAACTCTCTTCTTCAAAACCACACTTTGAGGCATAGATATTTTTCCAATTATAGATCGGTTGTCCATATATCGTCTTTATATTACACTGAAGAGAGTACTTGGATCTTCACTAACAATATATTCAGAAATAATTATGGCAAATCCTTAACCTTCAGTCCTTATCTTGCCAAAGGGACCCATGACCTTGTCGTACTGAACAATACATTTCGTGCCAATACACATGAGCAAATATCAATATCCTGGAACAGAAGTCCTCTCGCATTTTATTTTCGGTTTGAACATAATAAACTCTTTGAAAACGCTGGCTCAGCTGACCTCTTTGTGATTGGCTGTAATTATGGAGGAGGTACCATAAGTATTATTAAGAATGTTTGGCAACTGAACTTTGCATTGGAAGCCATTCTGAAACTTCCAAAATGTAGAAACGGCTTCAACAATATCCGGATATTGCATAACCAGTTTTCAAGGAATCGGGGGAAAAGCAGCATAAAGATAGAGCAGAGTATGAGAGTCCAGCTGGCCCACAATATCATCAAAGAAAATGAAACGGAATGTTCTCTGAGTACCGGAGCATTTGATGTTGCTGAAGCTTTAGATGCAAGATATAATTACTGGGGTTCCACCGAACTGGCGGAAATTTCTGGACGAATCTGTGGATTTAACCAAGATATGTCGCTGACATATATAGAATACATACCGTACAGACTATCTAGTGACATGGCCTCAAGTCTGAGTGCATCTGTGCCATTTGACCACCAGTCATATTTAGGTGGTCACATGGTTAGTGATGTCACCCTCATGGAACATAAATTCTACTTTATTCAGCGATCCATTGTCGTTTGGTGAGTTTTGCGCTATGAATTTTCTTTTTGGTGCCGAAATGGCATTTTTAACTAATAATAGCATGCGCTAAAACGATTGGGAGCCCCTTCTACACACGATTTAGCGTCATATTGAAAAGAAACAGCGGAATCGTTTAATGCTGTTTTAGCTGTGAGCCCGTGTATGAAGGGGTATTTTTAATGCTGCAGATAATCAGTGGACCTTTTGTGTAATCGGATGATAGTCTGCATATGAAAAGGTTTTACCTGATTCAAATATTCATCTTTAGTTTAACAACATGCCTGAAATGCACTAGTTTAGAATTAGTTTTGTTCAATACTCAAATAATTATGAACCAGAAGCCCGATAGAAAACCAAAACTGTAAATGAATTTTATTTACCATTCATTTCCTTTAATATCGGCCCTAAACTGCACAGCACCATGCCAAAACCTCAGCAATCGTACTCACTTTACCAAAAAAATGTCGTGTTTATCTGTAGTAGATTTATCTTCAAAACAACCTTGTTTGTAGACAGCAGGTATACTGATGCATTGAATATTCTGTTAAACCATCACTATATTCGAATCGTAGCCCATTTTGTGCGTGCAGGCCAATCCCTACCATACACAAATCATTGTACATCTGCTGACACCCAATCAACGCCACCAGTGACGTAATCAGTTTTTGAAGGGCTCTGACTAAAAGGAATACACGAGACATTAGCCACGGTCTTGTTTACTATAATATTTAACTTTTGTACAAAGCGGTGCCATACACACCTCAATGTGGTAGAAGACAGTCGTAGTGCGGATATCCGAACGTCTCTTTCGATTCAGACATTAAGATGTTTGTGTTGTTTAACTGGTGGTTCCCTGGACAATTTTACGCAGTGTGTAATGACTAAGAGTACCCAACGTGCTTCTTCATTACTGTGTGGATAAATAAATAAGGCCTCCGTATCGACAAAAATAGGAATGGCCAAGTTTAACAAATAACTGCACAATGAGCATTTGCCCAGTGGAATATTTGACTATATTGGAAACATCATGATGAATATTCACTGTTATAAACACAACAAATCAAACATAAACACCCATCTAAGAAAACAGGTCTGCCTGTGCATAATTTACAGCCCACTTCAAAAGCGTGCGCCAATGGCAGAAACTTCAAATGATGTGTTGCAGCTATTTCACTTCTTTTTCAGATGTATCATGTTTTTTGTGCTATTTTCTTGTGGATGTCAAGCATGAAGGAATGAAATGTTCCCGTACCTGAAATCTATTTTAGTATGTCAAGGCCCCTTTTTATGCGCATATATGTGGTGTTTTTTGCAGTGGGAATTGTACGTTGCACATTCAAAATGGTGCAAATTTGACGTTTGCCAAAAACAGAGGAATCATTGTTCTGGGTATGTGGTCCTCTTTCTGTTTGCCACAAGCAAATATATAAATGCGTGATGTAACTAATCAGAAGCATTCTCATTTTTGCAAGTATTTGATGTGTCCGTTTCATAATATGGTCAATCGTTCAGAAATTTTAAAAGCATAAGAGGACAAATATATGTAAGACTGACTTTTACTTTCAAATGTATTCGACGGAATGCGATACCTAAAATAAGTTACAATCGATAAAATGCGACATAATCAAGAAAAGCGTTACTGTTACATCCAAAAACGGTGGACTTTGTTTAAAATGTGACGGGAAGTAATCTAGAAGACTGACATGTTGTAACACCCCCCATATATATATATATATATATATATATATATATATATATATATATATATATATATATATATAATGTTTTATCAGCATAAAAACATTTCCGTTCGCAGGAACACTAAATGTTGAGGGGCATGAAGACAATGCGGTGATGATGTCAGGTCGCAATGGTGTGACGTGGCATGGAATATATTCGCCTGTTCCCATCAGAGTCTGGTCTTTGGTATATCCAGAAGCAGGTACGTATCAACCTAACTAGTGCCTTTCACACATTCCTTTTTGGTTGTGCTCCGTCGTTTGCCATAGAACACTTTGTCTTATCAGTATATGCGTTTATAGCTGCTCTACGTTTTGAAACCAATAGTCTCATTATATTTTCTCCACAGCTTAAAGGTGACCATTACACACAAATTGTTTTCTGAAACATCCGATATTTACACGCTTTTATATCGTGAAAGTGCTGCTGACTTATCTCTCTATAGGACCTTCCAAAATAAGTTAAACTTGGTTATGTTGTTGCATCGTATCTGTACAGAGTAAAAATACATTTTGTACCTTTCCTGGGTAAGACCTTTTCTGTCGCTTTGTATGAATGCTATCAAGTCCTTTATCTCAGTAATGAGCTCTGCGGCTGTGCGGCTTTATGGTGGTCAACACTCAGGCGAGGGACGTCTCGAGGTGTTCAGTGGCGGAAAGTGGGCTACAGTGTGTAACCGTGGCTTTGGCACACTTGAAGCTAGCGTCGTTTGCTCCACGCTTGGCTTAGGGTGGGTACAAGAAGAGACTACAATCATATCTGCAAGGATAATTTTCATATTCCCAATAAAAAATCCCCGTTGATAAAAATGATTTACACCAATGCCTGAGTACAAATTCAAAATGAATGTTTTTGAAATGAAATTTTGCCGGCGGCGAAGTTTTGTGTACCTTGGACCATTTGAATATTCTTGTCATATTTAAACTTCCAGTAGAGCATGGACATATATAAACCTACATGGAGCTGCAAACATATTATCTCGATTAAGAAACAGTTTTGACAACCCAAGTAGACCATGCTACAAGTTGCATCACTCGGTTATTTTTATACCATAGGAGAGGTAGAAAATTGAAAATCGTGCACAATAAGGATATTTTTGTTCATAATATTGCCACAAAATGCTAAAATTCAATTATTTTTAGTGTATTTCAATTTTTATTTTCATTATTTTTTTTTCGTGAAGCCTCGGTTTTCACTTTCGTAATATGATAAGGTATCCTGATAGTTGTACTTATCGTTTTTGCAGGTCCTCAGTAGTTTCCTTTGGCAGGAACACCTATGGCATTGCACAAGGGCCCATATGGATGTGGAGCATTCAGTGTAGAGGCAACGAAAGTTCCTTACTTGACTGCAACAAGTACGCACTGCGGCCGGGCTGTACAAGTCATTACACTGATGTTGGAATCGTCCGCTCAAAAAGACCGCCATTGAAGGAACAAAGCCCAGGTAATAGACAATTGCAGGCAGCAAAATACAGCAGAATCTCCAACTAAGATAATCTTTGTAAAGATACAATTTCTGCACTAATACCACCAATTTATGGTATAATACATGTCCTCTAGAATACTAAAGGGTACTTGACCTCTTAGGTCGTTTCTCTCCTAAGATCAATACCACCAAAATCTTTTTTGACTGTGCTGCTCACGGTCTGGGGTCACTGCAGCGCCATCTATACTAGGCAGATGACCTCTGGTCTTGACTTAGTAGATCCGTTTATGATATTACGCTACTAAATGAACCAGCGAAAAATGTAGGCTAACCAGATGACAGGGTGTGTCATCTAAAATAGCATTCATCCACACGCCATATGTCAAATTGTCCTTATAATACCTTAAATCATCTGACAACAAGAAAACCCGGTCATCATTGGGCTTTTTCTTTTTTAGATATCACTATTTGGAACTTCCACAGTCCTGACAACAGTCACCCCGCTATCAATGGTGACAGCATTTCTAATTTCGGACGTGGGCTGATGTCCTCACCTAGTGCCTTATCTCTTTCAGCAGCCATATTGACAGTGGCCAAAGAGAAAGGTCCAAAGAGAAAGTCTGTTTCTGTGGTTATACACAGTGTTAGCTTACCTTAGTCAGGCGGTTGTGTTCCATAATGCAAGCTGCAAAAAATGTGAGATTTATTGCAGTGGAAGAAACGCACTTGTGTACCACAGGCGACTTATGGAACGCTGTTCTCGTTCGCTTCTGCTTTAGTGACTCGCGCATGCGCAACGACGTCTTTAAAGGGGCAAAACTTCTAAGCGGCGAACAACTAAACTTCAGTCGTGTCAGGCTGCTACCAATTAAATTCTTATCAGGCATGTGGTTTACTCACAGTGGGGTTCATTAACAGAGGGAGACCTGCTCTGGCCACTGACTCATATATGCTTGACCATAAATTTCAGTATCTATTATATATGTATTTTGCATGATCATTATGACACAAATATAACCATGTACTGACTTCTTATAAATTAATGTGTCAGTATTTACCAAAAAATGTCTGCATGTGCAGTCATCATGGAATGCCAGGTACACCAGCCAGAACTTCTACCCAAAGCGACATTGGCTGCAACCAATTACCCCCAAACCACAAACACATGTGTGTTTACGTTAGTCTATCTCCTCTTGGGGGGGGGGGATGATGGCTTTTGAAACAGCCCAACAGGTTCAAATATTGGCAGTTACAAGAATGTTCAATCCCATATATTTCAAAAAATTTGTATCATTTTCCTTGAGAGTTTGTAAATGCACACTGTATTGCTTTAGGCACAAGTTCATTACAAAAAATGGAGATTCATGTCTTACATCTCTCAATATTTCAAATTATAGATCAAAATTGATCAGAGCTCTAAAGTGTGGAAGTATTAGGACCACATGGAAACCATGCTGTTCCATCAGCCTTTTTTACTCTCCCTGACCCTTTAAACAACGGCAGATATATGCCCTGTTAAACCCAAAGCGAGATTCCCATGGTCATTTTATGGCTAGTTGGAATATTCACGCCAAATGTCAGGCATGCACTGAGAAGATACGGGGCTACAAATGTACTGAACATAATTCCTGTAATGTGTCCAGGGGATGGCCACCACAGGTGTAGGGCAAGGTTCGTCCTGCAGATGTTAAGACAAAAATGGGCTCAGCTGCAGAGACAATGCCTGGCAACTCCTGCACTTCATCAACCTGCCCCTGCCCAATGGTCGTCTACTTCTTGACTGCAGGTGGTGACATCTATGAGACTTGCTCGTGTATCACAGCCATAGGAGCAGTCATTGCCGTCCCTGTCCATACGCTGTAGTGCGGTATGGGACGGCACCACACCACAGAAGGCTAAGGTCTTAGCACCTGGCCCCTTTAGGCCACAGACTCCAGTTATAAATCCTTCTATTTTTCACATCAGGATTTTGGTATTTTAAAGTTTTTTGAAACACACTGATAAAAATTTCGTGTCAAAATGTAGATAGATTTTTTTCATGTAATTCCCAGATAACTCAAAAACAAAACAACACCTGGATGTCAGCTATAAACAGGTATATATAACACAATTTATTTTAAAAACAGAAAATCCATTTTTCTGTTTTTTGGCTTAATTTACGGAAATTGGGAACCTGTTGCTGCGAATTCAGGATCCTGATACCTGTTAATTCTACAAATCTACATTTTGTATGAGTGGAACCACTCATTCTGTACAAAACCTTGGAAAAAAGGTCCCAACTGAGTGGAACCACTCACTTTGGACCTGCTGCACAATGCCGTCGATGAGTGGGACCACTCATTCGGTACAAAATATCCAAAATGAGGCCCAAATGAGGGGAACCACTCACTGAGACAAGCTACATCAAGGCTTTGGTGAGTGGAAACACTCGGCTACCTGGCACAAGAAATTCGAAGCGGGGCCCACACGAGGGAAAACACTCATCTGGGCCTTGTGTGGCTGCATGAAAGCTTAAGGTGACCGGTGAGTGGAGACACTCAGTTGATCCCGAATCATGTCAAAAGGAGGGAAAACACTCACTTGAAAGACCAGAGCTGTTTGTTTAAATCCTACTTGAGTGAAACCACTCATACTTTTCAAGATGCCGTGAATAATTGAGGAAATGAATAAAGTGATATTCGAAAAGATTTTTTTTTTTTTTTTTTTTTTTTTATGTTGAACGTGTGACTGATACCTCTCATACAAAAACAGAGTTCGTATTTTGAGCCCTGGATTTTGAGTTTTAGAAGCGTTCGTCGTAAGCATATCATCAGTTGGTGGGTCTGGACAATGGGGTCCCGGTAATGCAAAACTTTAAAATACCCATTCCGGTATATTGCAAGTTCATCAAATCATGGCGCTGGAAAAGGATAGAGGGACAACTTGGAACAATTCTCGAGTTACATCAAAATCACCGCCACTGATTCAGATTGGATTTTCATGCCTCGCTAGCCCTGTGATGTTCAATACACACATTCAATGCTGATAGTGAGACGCATGCATCGTCCTGTGACCTACTTTGGCCCGTAGTCTATGCAGGCATAGTCATCTTCTGCGTCGTGGTAGGGTCCATTAGAACCCTTGAAAAAATGCCTGATCATTAAAGCCAAAGTTGTATACTTTCATGAATGAATGTTTACTTTCTTACATGGCCCGACACATGGATAACTACAGTACACGCCAAATCTTTCTTCCGTGTGATACACCCAAGTTTGTTTGGGAATCCTCGACACAGGGCAAACTATACAGGGGCGGATGCAGGATTTCCGGAAAGGGGGATCAGTGACTTAAACAAAGCACAAAACGCGAGTATGAAAGTGACAAAGGCCACAGCGGGGTGGAGGGGGGGGGGGGAATAAAAAAAAATAGATGCTCTGAGATGCATTTTCCTGGCATTTGAGACTGTATTTTAACGGGATAATTTGATTTCTCTGAGACACAAAATTCACTACATTTGGCCTCCCTGCTGCTGGGAGGGGTGGATAAGCATACACATTTCACTTCATGGCATTTGTTATACGTAACAATAATAGTGCTTACCTTTTGTCCATCCATAGTTTTTTGGGACCTTATCTGTTCAAGTTTTGGCTTCTTTATAAGAAAACGATCCATATTTATTGCAAATACCAATTATATTAAGCCCAACATTAAAGTAAGCAAACATGTCACTGTGTGGATTAGATCATTACGTGTCAAAGTTAGGTCATGACTCCATTCACATGCATCATTCACAAGAGCAAGCACCGGTGGCCGCAGGGAGTATCTGGGCCGAATGACACTAACTGACACTTGCATTTAAAATTTGACCAAGCCCAGGACACTGGCCTGGAAGTCAAGTGCTGCATCCATCTCCACATCTGGAAGTAGTTTCACATGTAACTGCCTCTCTGGGTTACCTCTGCAGCACTTTCAAAGTGGTTGTATTGCTGGGTTGTACGATTTCCTGATCTCAGTTTGCAACTAAAACTGAATATATAAGCCTATGTACTTCTTTCTGGTATTGTTAATGAGTCCCACGTTGTTTATCGTCTCTGTCTCCCTTTTCTCTTTTTTTTTTTTTGGACCCCCCCCCCTTTGGGGCAGGGGGGGGGTGTCCAGGACCCGTCTGACTCCCCTCTAAATTTGCCCCTGCTATAGACTTTTGATCGCCAAAAATTCTTACATGATTGCATTTGTCTCCTTGTGTTTAAAATATGCTTTTCAGCAAAATTGCCCTGAATTGGGTCAAACTCATCATGTTCTTTCCATTCAAAAACTGTTGGAAAGCCCTTGTCAGAAGACGAGAACACATGAAAGCCCTTTCTTTACTACGCAAAGTCTGTGGTGTACAAAAGTGTCATTAAAAACGTAGCAAAGTGCATGTATTTAACATCTGTCAAATACGACTGCACAGGACCAGCATTCCCATATTTTCCATTCAAGACTACAGTCCATTTGGGCTCCAATTGGCCCCCATACTCAGGTTTGTGTTCAGCTTATTATGTGTGATACGTAAAGTCATTATCTCTGCACCCTTCATGAGGTTTCTTTCACCCATACCCCGCAATAAAAAAATTCAAATGATCTGGGGGTTTTGTTTGTTTTTGTTTGTTTATTTATTTTTATTTTTTGTTTTTGTTTTTTTTGTTTTTGTTTTTTTTTTTTCATAAAAACTACTTAACAGGTTCCGCAGTGGGATGCAGGAAAACACCCAAGACATATCTGATATTTATAATTTAAAGTGTGTGTGTCAACACACTCTTTCTTTCTTTCTTTCTTTCTTTCTTTCTTTCTTTCTTTCTTTCTTTCTTTCTTTCTTTCTTTCTTTCTTTCTTTCTTTCTTTCTTTCCTTCTTTCCTTCCTTCCTTCTTCTTTCTTTCTTTATTTCTTTCTTTCTCTCTCTATTTCTCTCTCTCTCTCTCTCTCTCTGTCTCTCTCTCTCTCTCTTTCTTCTTTACCAGTGAATTTGTCCATCACTTTTCTCTGACACTATTTCTATTTTACATAGAAACTCCAAACTTGGCAGGATTGTACTTTCATACAAGGAGTTTGACCTTTTTATTCACAGGAATGAAGATGTTTAAAATTATGCAAATAAGGGGCATTTGAAATTTTAAATCTTGAATATCTTCAAAAGTATGATAGATAGCGATGTCATTCCAACTTCTTTACCATTGCGCATATCTTGAATGTAAAACAAAAATTGTAGCAATTTAAATTATGTTAATCAGCAGCATTTTAAATTTTCAAACTTAAATATCTTCAGAACTTTTATAGATAGAGATGTCATTTCAACTTCTATTAGGGGGTTGCTGAGCATTGCGCACGTAATTAATTAAAAACAAAAGTTGTGGCAATTTAAATTATGCTAAGTAGCACCATTAGAAATTTTTAATCGGGAATAACTTCAAAGCTATAATTGATACAGATGCCATTCCAACTTCTACTCCTGTGTTATGGAATAGTTGTACAATGCCATACCAATATGCTTTGAAGACACACACACACTGATTTGCTATGCAGCAAATCATCTTTTCTAGTTTTGGAAATTTTCATCCAGTCCACAGATATAAATGAGAAATACTGACTATATGGCTGTAGCCAAATTTTTAAACATTTACCCAGGATAAACAATTGAGAACAAACCAGCAAAACGTTTTGGCTATGAGGTATGGCGCTCATCAGGGAGTGTTATAAGCTGGGTCAAAATGTGAAGCATGACAGTTTATAAAATGTTTGCCACCATGTGATCAAATCAGCTGGCAACGCAACCTCCACTGCTGGGGTGGGGGTTAATGACCAAAGGACCCCCCCCCCCCCCGTGAGATAATAATTCCTGATGCAGATTTCTTGAATTCATTCCCCACCTCCAGCGCATACTATAAATCACAAAAGTGTGTATTCGCTTTGTGATATGTGTCAGATAGAAGAAATAAGCAGTTATCAGGTCAATTTTAAGTTATTTCCAATTCAACTCTATCTGGCATTGGTATACAATAGTCCCTCTATAGCTATAGCCAGACAGAAATGATTACCTACCACTTCAACAAAAAAGGGACATATGGTCCATCGTGACAGATCAATTAGCATGGAAAGCAAAAGACTTCGAAATTTTTAAGACAGGTCTCTTATGAGAGGGTGGTCCCACACATCAGACAGAGGTCTTTTGACAGGGGCCAGTGTAAACTGGACACGGGCAGAACATTTTCGAACCATAAAGGAATTCTTACATGCAATGAATTAACAGGAGCGCTTTCTGGATGCCGACATGTGCATACGACCTCCCGGGTCACTCCATCCTCACATTGAGTATGAAGATCAGACACCCTACACACCCTCCTGGGACCACTGCTTATCACTTTATCACTAAACAGTATAACACTGCTTACATGGACAGCTGGAATATATTGTGACTGACTAAGATGCAACCGGACCCAGTGAAGGAATGCACCAAAACCACTGGCTATATTTATGTCACAGTGACACAGAAGAGGACATTTCTCTGTGATCCTGCTCAAAGGACTAAAAAACCACAGGTACCCACCAAATCTGAAACAAAAACACATAACTTCAACAGAAGTACATGTTTTTGCATGTGCGAAAGAATAAGTTAAAAACAAACATGCGTAGTACCTAATATACAGTTTATATCCCAGGGTATTCATTTAGTATCTCAATTGTGGAGTGATACCACTATGACAGGAACAAGATGCAGGAGCCAACTAGAAAAGAAGATTTGCATCAAAGCAAACCTGTCTGTGTGCCTTCAAAAGCTGTAAATAATAATTCCTACAACTTTTGTCCTGTGGTACTTCAAATTTCATTAAGCTGATGGCTGGATGAAAATTCAAGGTACAAATGACCTTGACATTTAAAGGTCATATGTAAATTACAAAAATATACAGTGTTACAATGCCTACAATTTAAGCCCAACATCAACCTAATCATAGAGAAGTTGACCAAGTTTAGCACGGCAAGATGAAACTTTCAAAGGTCCAAATGACATTGACCTTTGACCTTTACAGGTTACCTGTTATCACAAAAACATGCAGTTTAGTAATATCTACAAGCTGAGTGCAACATGATTAAAATTGGAGGAAAATTGACCAAGTCATGGCTGGAAGAAATTTTCAAAGGGCCAGCTAACCTTGACTTTGATCCTTGGAGGTCACAACAACTAAAATTTGCAATGTTACAATAGCTACAATTTGAGTCCAACATGATTTAATTTGGATAAAAATTGAGTTATGGCTACATGAGAATTTCAAAGGTCCAAATGATCTTGATGTTTCAACTATATAGGTCACTTGTAAGTCACAAAAATGTGTAGTGCTACATTAGCTACAGTTTGAGCCCAACATGATCAAAATCGGATATACATGGACTGAGTTATGGCTACATGAAAATTTGAAAGGTCCAAATGACATTGACTTTTGACTTTTGGATTTTATTTGTAAATTACAATAATATGCAGTGTTGCAATACCTACAATTGGGGTCCAACATGGTTAAAATTGGTTGAAAATTGACAGAGTTATGGCTAGTTGAAAATTTTAAAGGTTCAAATGACCTTGATATTTTACCTTTACAGGTTGCATGTAAATTGCAAAAATGTGCAGAAAGAAAGAAAGAAAGGAAGAAAGAAAGAAAGAAAGAAAGAAAGAAAGAAAGAAAGAAAGAAAGAAAGAAAGAAAGAAAGAAAGAAAGAAAGAAAGAAAAAGAAAGAAAAACAATATGTCTGTGTTGGCACACAGGCATAAATAAAACATATAACAGACCTTGGATGCATAATGCAGTGGACTTGGTTCATACACTGTCTAGAAACACTTGGAAGTTCCATGAAAAAAAAAATGAACTTTGAAGGTCTGAAATTCACGGCTGGTCTTTTGAATCTTTGGAAAATCCCAAATTATCCTATTGCATTAGTTTTAAAATGGACTCCATTTTATTATTTTTCCTCGTTATGCCCCTTTCCTAATGGAGGAGGGGCATACAGAAATCGCTTATTTCATCCATCCGCATGTCCATACGTCCCTGTCCGTCCATCCATCCGCAATTGTGTCCGGTGTATAATTCGCTTATACCTCAACTTCAATTGATGAAACTTTAAACATAGGTGAATCCTGGCATAAGGGTGCATTGTGTACCAAAATTATGTCGCTAGGTCAAGTATCTGGGTCACAGTGACAGATTCTTGTAAAATCGTGTCCAGATTATATATAACTCCTTTACTTTATGTGACTTAGATTAATGAAACTTTACACAGATGTATCTACACGTAAAGGTGTGTCATGTACCGAAAGTAGGTCACCAGATAAAGTATCTGGAACACGGTGACAAAATCATGTAAAACTACATAACACTTCATGGCGGAGCTGTAATTCTGCTCTTATAGTCAGATTGCTAAACCTTTACACACAGGTGCAACTACGCAAAAGGGTGTGTCATGAACCAAAAGTAGGTCACTAGATCAAGTATCTGGATCGCGGTGTCATATCCTTCTAAAATCGTGCCAAAGCTATTATTCTTTTATTATTTAACTAAGTTTCATGAAACTTCACAAACACACACACACACACATACACACATGTATTTTGACAAAAAAGTGTGTCATGAAGCAAAATTAGGTCACTAGGTCAAGTATCTGGGTATCATCTATGTGTGTCAGGGCTACAATTCGCTTGTCCTTCAACTTATAATAATGAAACTTTACACACTCTGCATCTGAATATAAGGGTGTGTGATGTACCAAAAGTAGGTCAATAGGTCAAGTGTCTGGATCACAATGACATTTTTATAAACTCGTATCAGGGCTATAAATCCTTTACTATTTAACTTAATTTCATGAAACTTCACACATAAATGTTTCTTGACCTGAAAGTGTGTCATGAAACAATTGTAGGTCAGTAGGTCAAGTATCTGGGTCATGGCGATACATTATGTAAAACTACATTCACTTCCAGGGTCATAATTCAGTTGTCCTTTGACTGAGAATCATAAAACATTATACACATGTGTATCTGGACACAAGAGTGTGTCATACATAAAAGTAGGTCAGTATGTCAAGTATCTGGGTCACAGTGATAGCCTATTTATTAACTACAGTCATTCTAAAACGAGACCTGTAATTAACAAGGTTATAAAGGAAGCGAGGGGGCATGGGTCTAGCAATCCCTGGTTGCCTTTTAATTACATTTATATACGATGTTCTGCTGGTTTGCACATAACCTATTCACTAAAGTTGATAATCCTGAGCAAAATAATCAACTAAAGATTTAAATGATAGACTCATGAAATTAGAACTCGGACTTCTGCAAAAAAACTTTAAACTTCAGACGTAGCCTTCGGTTGTAGGATTATAGATTAAAAAAGAAATAAAAGATATTGCAGCAGTTTTACCTGCCCCCCCCCCCTCCGGCTTATCAGGTGTATTGCACAGACTGGACTATGAATCACATCCTTCATCTCCATGCATATGTGTTGTATTGCATATTGGTATATTTCAATCATAAACTTTACATTTCATGCACAAGAATATGGAATTAAAACAAAAACAAAACAAAAAATACTAAAAAAAAAAAAAACAAAACAAAACAAAACAAAACAAAAACATTCTGCAGGGCCGTGAATGACGTGCAACTTGAATTTATATGAGAATAAAGAATGGGGATTTGGTCGAGTGGATATGTGCGTTTCCCATTTCAGCTAGGCGACTGGTGCCAAAGGTTGCAGGTTCGAGTCCCACTCGTTCCGAACATAAAATATATGATGACATGGGTTCGCAGTATTGTAAACATAATTTGGTAGTAACAGCATAGATTCAATTGTTGTTTGCTAACTCTCCTGTCAAAACACACTTATGAATAAAAACTAAGTATAAAAAGAGAGGATTGCGAAATGGTGTATTGTCTTATGCATTGGAAGGTTTTAATTGAATGGATTTAGTATTTCGTGACTGTACATGTACATATTTATAATCTCATAAAGAAATGGTACAATGGATTAGAATGAAGTTTGCCGTTTCAATTTTGAAGAGCAACCAGCTTCATTTTTGTGAAACTGAAATATTAACAACTCAACTTGGAAAATCAACATTATCAGTAGGACTTTTACTAGATTTTGTGTTAAATTAGAGTATCCGAGGTAAAATGTTCCTCATATTCATAATGGTGTAAGGATACATGTTACAACGCATCAAATAAACATTTAACTGGGAGTGGTTTTAATGTGGAAAACTGATCTACAGTCTGTCTTAACTCTTAAAGAGACCCATGACACTAGATATCCCTTAATGTACAACAATTTCAATATTACATTTTATGTTATTCCACAGGACCATACAAACTTCCACATAGACGTGGGTAGATTTTCTTTGACCGTCACAAAATTTTCTTCCTCATGACCACTTAAAATACTGGTTATTTAACGAAACTTTATTTTTCTAAAGACCTTATAATTGTGCAGTGATGAACCACTAACCTCACAGGAGTTGATGTCAGTTTACGATTCACTACCATTAGGTTTATTTTGAAGTATGCTAGAAATTAAAGATTTTATTATTTATATCAAAATTTCTCCTATTGGAGTATTTTTAGCAGTTTTTATGAAGGAAATTTTTTTCTTGGTCCAACAAAAAGTCATAGGGGGTTTGGTCAAAGCCAATAGCAGGAGCAACTCACATTGAAGTTATTGTGAATGACAAAAAGGTTTCATTTTAGAGGTCACGCTAGATCAGACAGACTGCAAATGTAAACAGAAGTGTGATTATAAAAAGTTGGTTGCAATAGGGGAGTGGTCTCTTTATTTGGGGATTTTAAATGAATATTCTACTGTATAATTGGTATGTACATTTTTATACATGCTAAATAACAGTCCTTTGGGGAACAAATGTATACAAGATATATTATATTGGTTTGCATTTTGCACCCGTTTTAAATTCATACAGAGTAAGTCACCAAAACTAGAAAATATTTGGAAATTGAAAAAATTATTCAAAAGAGGAGCTCATTTACAGTAGAAACAACATGTTAACTTGTCAGTGTTACATATTTATTGTTTATCATTTGGCACAATTCAAGCTAAGAGATGTCAGGGTTGAATGTTGTAGAGGCCAAATATCCCCTTCTCACACCAGTAATTTCATATTACTTGCATGGACATCATAAAAAGTTACCAGTTGGATGCCGTTCAAGATGACTTACACAAACCAAGCTTTTAATGATCTAACCTTCTTTCTGTATACAAAGCCACATCATTTTTTTTTCAATTACAAAAATTGTGATTTTTTTCTTCCTTTTTTTCAAAATAAGCACATAGACCCATAGATAAGTCATTTAATATCTCGTTAATTTACCCTTTTCCCAGGTATAAGCAGCTTTTAGCTGTTTCTTCCTTTTAAACACAAGCTTTAGAATACAACGTTTATAATTTATCCATATTACATAACTGACAGCGCCAAACCAAACGAACATTCTTTGCAGTCTACATTATCTCTGACTTTTCAGGCTCCCTCCTATTATCAGATTTTGGTCATGTAGCCCGTAAGCCACACACACACACACACACACATACACACACACACGCACACACACACACACACACACAAATGGGGAGGGGGCTTTTTGGAAAAGGTAAATCACATAGTTGCGGCAGGGAAGTGCCAGAGAGGCATTTCCCTGGATACAGCTAGTAGTTTGTATGACTTTTTTTTTGGGGGGGGGGGAGATCTCAATGTTAATGGTAAAAGTGTTGGTTCTATTTTAATTTTAAGACAACGCTCAATGCAAAAGATCAGAACTGATAATTTAACGAATGCATTTTTATTTAATCAAATACATTAAAATCTTTATACCCATTACAAAATGTACAACTGATTCAACACTTCAGTTTCTTTCTCTACCCTCCTTGGTTACAGACTGTCTGAATGGGCAATGATAGGAATACATTTTGATTGTCATTTTGTCCAAATGTTAATTGAAATCTAAGATTTGTATTTTCTCAGCGAAAGCACTACATGTATTTTAATTGACAACAGTCAACGTCGCATGAAAGATAAAAGAATGAAACATACATGTTTGCATATATGCGGTGACAAAATCTAAAATATGTGCAATTCGTAATGTATATGAGCGGCCGGCTAGTCAGTATCAGACAAAAGTTGCCATCACTGGCTTAAAATTTTGACAATTCATTGTTTATGGCTGAAGATTGAGGGGTTGATATCGAAATTGTTGATATACATGTTTTGATATTGTCAAAAATAAAGAAAATGTAGCTTTATCTAGAGCGCAAAATTTGACCAGGCTGACATAAACCAAAAAATCTCAGACAACACATCGCAACGTGTGTAAATACTCCTCTGAATGCGTGCTTGGTCTAAAAAGTAGCCCACCATGTTATATGAGTGTGAAGAGGCCCAACCAGTGAGTATAGAATTGTAAGTGGCAAAATGAACGAATGAAGATCAGTGAAAATTTCCATTTGATACATTGAAAATTTGATGTTTAGTTTGCACGCAAATGATAAAACATACTTAATGGTACAAAGTAATTTCAATCTGATGAAGATCCCACTTTGAAATTATTGATGTTTTTATCACTATGTGAATTCAAGAATAAACAACAGCAATATATTGGGGGTTGGGGGGTTGAGGGTAAGGGTAAAGTGTATTTCTGCACGGCGGCACTGGGGCATATTCTTTTTTGAGTACCAACATCATACTGGAGGCCTCTAATTTTCCCTGCTGGCCAGTATTTCGGAATATTCTTATTTTCTGTACTCTGTATTGGGGGAAAAATTTACTCTACCAGCACAATGGGACCCCACCTACCTTACCCACATATACTCAATCGTCATGCATGAACAGCATCCGAACAACAAAAACTCTTAGTGCATCAGCTAAATTAGGCTATTTGCTTTGGTAGCATTATTATTCTTGTTACAATTCATTTCAAATGGCACAGAACACACATACATGCATGTACGTCAGTATTTGTGAAAATTTTCCTTGACAGATAGATAAAACTTACTTTCATGATGCAGCACATATCCTCTTCTAATTTCGTGGGATCCCCCTACCCCCCCCCCCCCCCCCGCCATCCCACCCCACCCAACCCCATCCAGTTCACATACTCACAAGCAGGGTGTCAAGTTGAACCCATGCACTCTCATTGGGTACATAGGCCTACAAGTCTTAAGATTCATCGCAATATGACTTTTTCCAGGGGTTCACATCGTCATTTGTAGTGATCGAAACAGTGGACTGGACAAACTATGATTTTTTAGGAAGATGCTCTTTCTGGCAGGGTTTTGTTCTGTGAGTACCCCCTTGCTATCCGCTTGTTTATGCATTCTTGCTCTGGAGTTGGTGTCAGCCAGTGGTTCCCAATAGGGTGTCATGTTATTGGCATGGAACCTTGATACACGTGTGTGTGTGTGTGTGTATGTGTGTGTGCACGCTTGCGCGCACACATATGGGCATCACATAATGGCAATTTGATCAAGCCAGGTGAAAGTGACACCCGCCCTCATTGCAATCAGTCAGTATCACACCACGACCAGCCCTGAATTTTCCCCTTCTTCTGCAAAATTCTATCATTGAAACAAGAGCCTACTGCTAATTGAAAATGTAGTCCTATCATGGCAATAAAACAGCACACATGTTAGCGGTAACACAAACATACCCGGCTCCCTGACATATTACATATAGATGCGTAACATTTAGTTCCTAGGTCGGGGGCACACATAAGCTACTTTACTGGGTGACCACAGAACACTGTCCAGTTGTATGTTGTATGCAGAGAAGTTTACATGCATAACCAGCATCTCAGATTTGTAGAAGTTGGATACTTAGTCAGTCATAACAATCTCCAGCTGTCCATTTATCGGCAGTGTGATACTGTCTTGTGATAGGGTAATAAGCAGTGGTCCCAGGAGGGTGTGGAGGGTGTCAGGTCTCCATACTCAATGTGAGTATGGATGCCCGGCTAGTCGTATGCACAGACATCAAGACACCGCTTACACGTGGTAAGAATTTCTTTATGGCTTGAAAACAAACACACAAATACAAGTGCCCCCCCCCCCCATCCAGCCAGCTGGAATAAAATGAATTCACAGGCCCCTCATAAATTGGTAGGGTGATTAGGGTCAGTCTTGCACAGAATGGGTAGCCAAATGGGATGCTGGAACCAGCGAAAGCCACCAGCAGAATATACAGAATCAGTGACCCAGGCTGTTTTATCAAAGGATTGCTGTACAAATGCTCCTCCATCTGCCCCATCCCCTCCCCTCTCAACCCACTTCTTTGCCCAGGTTGGCCTGACAAGGCACTTGTTTTAAAGCGAAATAGGGCTACAGCCGCCTTAGTAACTTTTGACCAGTGGTTGCTCTCATTATCAATCCTCTCGGGCTCACACGGGCAAGAAGTGTGTGTGTGTTGTGTGTGTGTGTGTGTGTGTGTATGGGGGCGGGGGGGGGGAGGGGAATGCCAGGCTTAGGGGAACCACAAGTATTTCATTATCCTTTCTACGCATCTTAAAAGTGATATGTATACCGGTTGATATATATTTAAGTTAACGTTTCATAATCAAATATTGAGAAAAGCTAGCTGGGGAGGGGGATGGCCACTTGTGTTTTTGTTTATCACATAAAGTGTCCATCCAGACACCAGTGGCTTTTTTAATCATAATTCTTGGTCAGTTGTGTGCAAAGTACAAGCAAAATTCTTGAAGTTATGGATTAGTAAGCCATGACAGTGCGACCACATACTTTTGTGATCCTGACAACAGAAGGATTAATTGTATGGGCTGGGGCTGGGGAATGGGTTCAAGAAATCTGCAGCAAGAATTAATATCTCACGGCAAATCCCCGCTTCCCCTCCCCCCCCCCCCCATGGTGAAGGTTGTGTGGCCGCTGATTTGATCACATGGTAGCATAGCAAACATGCATACAAGACTGTCACGCTTCACATTTGATCCGTCTTATAAGACTCCCTGATGAGGACCATATTTCACAGCCAAATATTTTTGCTGGCTTGTTCTCATGCAATTGTTTATCCTGGGTGAATATCTGAAAATTCAGCTACATCCATCTGGTCAGTATTTCTTCGCCTTTGTGCTCATTTATATCTGTGGACCTGAAAAACGCGTCCAAAATATTCAAATATGTCTTGCCGGTTTTCCTGAATCCCACTGCAATATCTGTTATGTAGTTTTCGTGAAAAAAAATAATGATCGAAATGACAGATAGTCATTTGATTATTATTATTATTATTATCATTATCATTATCATTATCATTATCATTATCATTCTCATTCTCATTGTCATTGTCATTGTCATTGTCATTGTCATTGTCATTGTCATTGTCATTGTCATTGTTATTATTATTATTATTATTATTATTATTATTATTATTATTATTATTATTATTATTATTATTATTATGGGGCATGGGTGAAAGAAACCTCATGAAGTGTGCAGCGATAATGACTTCATGTATCATACATAATAATCTGTATAAAAACGTAAGTAGGGGTGCCAAATTGGAACCAAAGTGGAATGTTGTCTTGAATGGAAAATACAGTAATGCTGGTCCTGTACAATCGTATTTGACAGAGACCACTACATACATGCACTTTCCGAAGTTTTTAATGGCACTTTCGTAGACCACAGACTATGCGTAGTTAAGTAAATGCTTTCATGTATTCTCGTCTTCTAACAAGGGCTTTCCAACAGTTTTCGAATGGAAAGAATCTGATGGGTTTTAGCCAATTTAGGGCAATTTTACTGAAAAGCACACTTTAAATACCAGGAAAAAAGGACACTTCTGTAAAATCAAAAGTCCATAGTTTGCCCTGTGTTGAGGTTCCCGAAACAAGGTTGGGTGTATCGCACGGAAGAAATATTTGGCATGTAGTTATCCCTGTGTCGGTCCATGTCAGCAAGTAAAACTTCACTCATGAAAGTGTACAGCTTTGGCAAAAATGTTTACGCATTTTGTCATGGGTTCTAATGAATGAACGCTAACAGGACGCGGAAAGATGACTAAGGGCCAAATAGGTCACCCTCCTCCCTTCCAGCGCCATGATTTGATGAACTGGCAATCTTTTGGCATGAATATTTATAAAGTTTTTACCTAACCCCAGACTCCACACTCCTCAACTGATACGCTACTTACATCAAACGCCCCTAAAACCTCAAAATACAAACTCTTTTTTTGTATACGAGCGCACCAGTCAAATGTTCAACATTAAAAAAAATATTAATAAATAAAATATCATTTTATTCATTTCAATTTTGCATGGTATGTTGAAAAGGGTGAGTGGCTTTTAAGATTAAAAACAAACAGCTCTGGTCTTTCAAGGGAGTGATTTCCCTCCTTTTGACATGATTCGGGATCAGCTGAGTGTCTCCACTCACCGGTCACCTTAAGCTTTCATGCAGCCACACAAGGCCCAGATGAGTGTTTTCCCTCGTGTGGGCCCCGCTTCGAATTTCTTGTGCCAGGTGGCCGAGTGTTTCCACTCACCAAAGCCTTGATGTAGCTAGTCTCAGTGAGTGGTTCCCCTCATTTGGGCCTCATTTTGGATATTTTGTACCGAATGAGTGGTCCCACTCATCGATGGCATTGTGCAGCAGGTCCAAAGTGAGTGGTTCCACTCAGTTGGGACCTTTTTTCCAAGGTTTTGTACAGAATGAGTGGTTCCACTCATACAAAATGTAGATTTGTAGAATTAACAGGTATCAGGATCCTGAATTCGCAGCAACAGGTTCCCAATTTCCGTAAATTAAGCCAAAAAACAGAAAAATGGATTTTCTGTTTTTAAAATAAATTGTGTTATATATATTGTGCTCTGGCCAGGATCACATCATTGTCCTTTCTCAGCATAGAGTTTTCATCTGGCCTGGTAGACAGTAGACCGATATGACCACCAATGGAGCAACTCTATGATGCAGCAAGCATGACTTAGCTAACTTTATTTTAAGAGAAGCTACAACACACTCAAAACACAGTATTTTCACAATTACAGACAATCTCCATTGGGATGTGCAACCACTCAATCACAACTGTACTCTGTAACCTTTAGCAACCACACGAGACAGGACCCAAGGTACATGTACAACCAGCTCAACCCTTTTGGCAGGGCTACAGTGGAGGCTTTTCCACAGGATCAACTTAGATGTCAGGCTGTGATGAGGCTGTTGTTTAGTATTGCCCCATGGTGCCTGTGGTACTGTCTTTAGTGTGGGCTAGCTTACAGAAGTGTGAAGAGTCTTCAGTTTTCAAAAGACTGACACAGGATTTACGTTGGCCGAGGCTATGCAGGCTAGATTATCTGAGATAGAGACAGAGCAGCAGTGTCAGCAACTGCCACCAGTATGTTTTGCTTCCAGCATACAGGTGCTTTCCGAAAACAGTGGTGTAGTGTTAGTTCAAGCAGGCTTCAGCTGAGGGGGGGGGAGAAGTTTCCATCACTTCCTGTGTTGGAGAGAAGATGCCACCTACTTCCCAGGCCAGGACCCTGGCCTTAGCAACTTTTGCCTGGCCCTGGAGGCAAAAATAACATCTCAAGAGGCTGAGTTGATTTCCTTGGAGGCAAATGTGGAGAGGTCATTTTTTTACTACTGGTATCTTGGATACACCCGCTAATGACAGATGTCAGATGAGGAAAGATGAGAGGAACGTTTTTCCAGGATGGCTTCTGAGTGCTTCTAGTGCATGCTTTAGATGCCTGTGACACCAGAGGTCTCTGCAACGTTCTTGACTGGGATCTTAGTGATCGTCTAGGTCCTTAGGATAGAACAGAAAGCAGTTGTTAGTACACTTAACCACAGTTAGGTGATGTTCTAGAAAGAGGAAGTCCAGCTCTGACTCTGGCCACACTGATGAGAGTGATTGCAGAGGAGGCTAGGAGCGAAGCTGCCCTGAGGATTCAGCAGGCCTTATTTAGACATGCCAATGATCCCAGACATATCCCCCCCCCTCAAAGGCAAAGCACCTGGGGTGGCTGGGGCTGTGTTGAGGGCAACTGGAAGAGGAGAATGAGAGACAGCAGTTCCACTCATTTCTTTGGGAGAGGTGGAGGTCAGAACTGTAGGGGTGGCAGAGGTGGCCATTGTGGTCCAGGCGCCAGTTCTGCTTCACCATCCACAGCCAAGACTGACAGAATTTCAGCAAGTCTCCAGGGAGGAGTCATCTCATGCACAGGTGATTAGTGGATAACACTTAATTTACAGTCACAGGTGCCACCAATATACTGACGACCCCTACATTTTAGGTCTGGTAAGGGGAGGTTATGTTATTAATTTTAGAGGTTCAGCTCTTCCCCCACATCCTTTCAGCAAGAAAACAATAGGTTTTCAGCTTGCAGATTACAGGCAGCAGTGGACAAATTTTGTCTGAAACAGCAATAGAAATAGTAGTAGATGCCTCATCAAACTGTCCCATTCAGATGCTATCCCTCAAAGAACAGATACTGCAGGCTACAGTGGGCATCAATCCTTTTCTTGAATCACAAAGCCTTACAGGCCAAGCAGTGGAGAAGTTTCATATGGACTGTAAAGTTGCTAGACTTCCAAGTTCCCCATGGAAGGCTACACTACAGGATGTTCCAACAGGCTTCTTCAACTGTGGGAAAGGGAATCTCATTTCCAATTAATTCAGATCAACCAAGAAGTGAAAAATATCACTCTGTTGGTGGCAGAATTGTAAAACAAATGTCCTGTAAGGTTATTCACTACATCCAATCAAGGAGGACATAGTGATATTTACAGATGTGTCCCTCCAGGAATGTAGGGAGTCATGCGCTCTCCTCGACAGTATCCAGCTCTTAAGCGGGGCATCTCAGAGAAAATACCATTATTTGGCTGGAGCTGGAGGCAATTTGCTTTGCCCTTGTTCACTCTCAGAGTCCAGTGCAAGCAAGTATTAGTAAGATCTGACAATCGCAAGGCAATTTCATACATCAGCAGACAGGGAGGAACATGGTGCAGAAACTTCTCTTGACTTTTCTCCTGGTGTCTTCAACACCAAGTACAGATCCAATGTACTTGCATCTCTAGGGCTCTTAATGTGCAGACCGAAAGAGTGTCATGCAAGCACCAGGTGATAGACACTGAATGGTCACTTCATATCCATGCGATACAAGCTATGTAGGAATCTGTGGGTAACCCACACATATATATCTTTGCAACAAGTGAGAACCACAAACTACCAACATCCGTATCCCCATTTCTGGATAAGAAGGTCAGGGTGGTGGAAGCATTCATTTTCAATTGCAGCTGGATGTGGGCATATGCCTACTTGCCAACTCCTCTTCACCCAAAAGTATTTCAGAAGATGCACGACGAAGAAGTACAAGTAATATTGGTAGTTCTTCCGTGGCCGCTGAGGCCTTAGTCAGTGAAACTACTCAGTCTGGAGCCTCTGAGGGCTGTTTCAGAATGGAACACCCTGCTTTGCTAACTGGCAATGTCCGTGTTCCCCTCAAAACCAATAGTTCATCATGACACATGGCAGCTATCATAAAGAGCTTTGTTTGCTCCCACCTTTTGCACAAAGTGGTGGCACAAGTTGAGAAAGGGAAACTTTTGGCCACTTCTCTGAAGGTTTATGATACCAAGTGGTCCTGTTTGCAAAGTGGTATAAGGGCCAGGATCATAAGATTGATCCCTGGTAGGCCACTATGAACAAAATAGCAGTTCTGATACAGACTCTTTGATCTTATCTGGGAGGTGCACACGATAGCTGGTTATCATTCTACTCTATCCTGTACTCTTGATTTAAGATGCAAAGCTGGTTTCGAGTTCAGTCCTTTCTAGACCTATTGAAAGTGTTTGTGTAGATAGGCCAGTTTGCCATTATATGTTTTCACAGTGGGATTAACGATTTCCCCTCTAGATGTTGATGTATAAAACCGTCATTCTCATTATTGCTGTCCCAGTAGCTGGAAGGGGAGAAATACATGTACTGGACCATTCAAAGGGTAAGTGGTGTCATGATGGTTCTAAGGTCTACTTAAAACCTAATCTGTTGACTATGGAGAAGAAAGAGGCTCCAGATAAGCCACTTATGGTTTTCGAGGTCTTCTTCATCAAGGCTCTCTCTGCTTATAGGGAATGCAGTGATCCAGATAGGTTATAATGTTGTTTTGGCATTTTGAAATTTTACAGAGATAAGTTAAAAACCAACCTAGAAAGGAAGGAATCCTTCGTTTCCTTCGTCTGAAAGCTAAAAAGGAAAAGATCTATGCCAACACGATTTAGGGGTGAATTACAAAGGTTGTTAAAGCTGTTTATGTAGCCACAGAGAAAGTGCCAGAACTACAATAAGTGCTTAGGGGCAGAGCACATGAAGTATGGGTCATAGCATCGTTTGGGATGCTTTAAAGCAGGTGTCCATGAAGGACATTATGGCGGCCTGTGGATGGCACTCCCATTCAACATTCTCTGATTTGTACTTGAGGGATTTGTCTTGTATTGAAGGGGATTTGCTTGCAATGATTGACATCCCTATTCCCTCTTTGAGTTCAAATTAATCCAGATACAATCATGCTTACAGTGTGATACAGCTACTCAAAATGTTTACTTGATCTTGTGGGAGATATTATAATCATTTTGAGAATTGATTTTTGTTCCAGGTTTGTTAATCCAGCCTTTGTGATGTAACAAGGTGTCTTTTCAGCAGAGTTAGGTTACTTTTCTGATGGAGATACTCAGGCGCTGGAGGCTAGAATGATCACCCACTGTTCTGATGGTGTCTCTACCCATTAGTGTTCTAGGGGTAACATAATATGCCATTAGCCTGGGAATTTCAGTCAATTTTTATATTTAATAATCATGCCTACTCTAGAACACTTGGAAGCCTACCCGACCTCCCCGCATCAGATCGGATTCAGGGTTATTCCACCAAAAAAATAACTGATGTATAATATCAAGGCTGGAGGTCAGGTGCCTGGTATTGATGGCACAGCAGAGCCCTGGACCGTGAGTAGCACAGTCAAAAAAGATTCTGGTCATTTTAATTTATATATTTTTTTTATTTAAGAATGTATTTATCCTCTGTAGCCCTTTCAGAGCTACACTCCGTTTTCACAAGGGGCCCAGATACAACTAAAATTATATTGACAAAACACTATGTACAGAGTAAAATATACACATTCAACAAAAATAAAGACGTTTGTACTGCACATCAAAAGTTTGAAGCTCTTCAGCTCTTCTCGTGATTTCTGGTAATGAGTTCCAAATGACTGCATCATTATATGCAAAAAAACGTTTTTTTTAAATTGGACTTCTTGGACACCGCAACTTCCATTGTAGTTTTACCTCTTGTTATGCCCCCTTCAAAGTTAGTGGGGCATACAGCTTTGCTTGTGTTGATCGGTTGGTCAGTATGTCGGCAGAGAGACTGTTATTTCCACACCATAACTCAAGAAGTTTTTAAGATGCAACTTTGATAGTGCCTCGGCATATACTCCAATATAAGTGCCAAGTGAAGTATGCAGCTGGTTGACCTTAACCTTATTTCCAAGGTGTAGATGTACGGTAGTAAGTTGTGGGTTCTGCACTGTAACTAAAAAATGTTTTTATGAAAGGACCTGGATATTGCACAGGACTGTAGTCCTTATCTAGGGCTATGTTACGTTTAAAGATCAAGGTCACTTTGGTGAGCTTGTTTTCTACATTGTAAGTTAGAATTTAAATTATAACTCAAATATTGCAAATAATAATAGTCCTTAATTAGGACTAGGTGAGCTTAGAAGATGGATCGCCTTGACGAAATTCCTAAGATCACCAGGACGGTCGGTCATTCAGTAAAGTGACTGTTTTCCACACCAAAAACCCAAGAAGCTTTTGAGAAAGACTTTGGTAGTGCCTAGGTATATACTTCTATATAAAGGTTAGTTGGAAGTATGAAGATTGTTGACCTAGACCTTGTCCCCAAAGTCAAGGACGTACTATATTAGTATTAGGTTTCCACTCAATAACTAGAAAAGGTTTTGCGATAGGACCTTTCTATTTTACAGGATCATAGTCCTTATCCAGTGCTATGTCAAGCGTGGATATGGGTGACCTTGACTTTAAATCAGAGGTCACAAGGGCACTTTAGTGAACTTGGTTTCTGCATTGTAACTTATATTTAAGTTATGCCTTCAATATTGCACATGGTAATAGTCTTTTCTTAGGACCTGGTCAGCTAAGAAGGTGGGTGGCCTTTACTAAATTCTCATCCCAGCCTACAGTTCTATTAGTAACATAGTTTCCACATGATAACGAATGATGTTTTTGATCTGGGGCTTTCATATTGCACAGGAATAAAGCCTTCTATAAGTGCTAAGTCAAGTCTTGATATGCTGACCTTGATTCAATTCCCTAGGCCATAGAGCCACATTACTGAATCGGGTTTCTGCTTAATAACTGCAGAATGTTTTGAGCCAGAGATTTTATTTTGTATATGTATATTGTCTTTTAAGGGCTAAATCAGTTTCAAATAAGAGTGACCTTGAGCTAATTTCGAAGGTCACAAGGCCAGTCTTGTGAATTTGGTTTCTGCATCCACTCTCCGAGGTCACGGGTGCCCTATTTAGTACTGTCAACAGTGTAATGAGGGCGAACATAATGACTGTAAGGGGCACTTTTTTTACCAACATGTCTTGTGTTATATTCATTTACTTCTGACACGAGGTTTACTTTTGATTTCTGGAAAAAACGATGGAAGAGGTCAAGCACCGAGAAGTATTGTAGAGGCAATGTTTTATTAATAAATATGAAAATTAAGTTAAATTTTTCCAGATTTAGAGTCCAGCTTTTGTGTATTCTTAATCATTTTATATCCCATTTTAATACATTTCCCATACCTTCGACGGTCCCTTCCAGGATATTACACTTTATAACGACAAACACAGTAGTGATCTTTTGATGGTTTGATCTAACGTGACCAAGCGTTCGCTGCATGTTGTGAAAGGCTGCTGGAAGTCTATAATACAACTACAATTACTACCCATCAAAATGTGTAAATTACAAATGGTAACCCCGGAAATGAAAAAAAGTTTAAAGATGCATTTACGTATTGATATCAACATTCTGCCTTTCGGGTACTTTGACAGATATTACTTTTTACAACTGTTTAATTAACTAATGGTAAGAGTTCAAGTAATACTTTGAATAACACTTATATATCATCAAAAGAAAATTTATATTATGTCAGATAATACTTGAAAATGCTGTACCTATATCTACAGTCTATTAAAATTGGTGTCATTGTGACAATCGCCAGTTTTAACCAATGTTACACAGAAGTAACCATGATGGCTTGTCAATTCTTTGTTGCTGACTGTGTATGCATGTTTTCTGTCTGGCGTGTGCAGAAAGATTGTATTTATGCAACATTGTTTTGCAGATAGCGTACCACAAGTGATTTTAAACAATGTCATCATAAGGCACACTACAGTTGCATTAAGGTTAAATGCTCCTCATGTGACCATATCCAGGTGTACATTTGATGGGAGCTCCTCTTCCTCAGGCATACAGATCTTTCAGGATGGTCCAAGGACTATAGATATGGGAGGCTCTGCAGTTCAAAACAATATGCAAAGTGGTATATCACTGATAGACCCAGTTCATAGACGACAGCTGAGGCTTTACAATGCTACCGTGAAGCAGAACAATGGGAAAGGTATATATATTGAGGTGGAGGCTGGAGAAATAGTTGTATCGGATATAATGTTTAGTGGAAACAAGAAATCAAGTCTTCAAATCTCGTTTGGTAGCTCACACGATAGCATTGTATTGGTGAAAAATTGCAAGTTTACACAGCAGCATACGGGCGACGCGGCTTTATACTTGTCACTCGGTACCTACGCGCAACTATTTTCCATTGAAATTGTTGAGAACACGTTTGTTGAAAACCGGATAATCGCCATCAAACTTAACACGGGTTATGGATATTTAGGTAGCAGAATGAATGTAACATTGAGAGGCAACACGTTCGCCAACAGTTTTGCCCCTGCTTGTAACCTGATTTTAGCACAGGCCACGTCCCTTTTATTTGAAGACAATGTGATCAACAATATCACTGTGGATGACCAAGACGTTGTAGCATTACAAATCAATCAAAGAGGGATCATATCCGAGAATCCATTGCAGATATCACAAAATCAATTCATTCATATTTCGTCAAAATCAGTTCTATCTTTGAGGACATTTGGAGACAAAACTAGAGGACTTGTATCCTATAATCAGTTTTATGCATGCGTAATTACGTCGGGGGTGTTGGATATCCAGAGCAAATCGTTCAACTTCAGCCACAATATGTTCGATAATCCTAGAAGTATCAGGGATTTTAAGACTGGTGTTGAAGATCCTAGTCACGTGATCAACTGCGAGAATAACTGGTGGGGAACAACATCTGCATTGGCAATAGAGACCAGAATCTATGATAAGCGCCAGTCTCAAAAACTGACCCTCGTGGACTTCCAACCCTTCCTCCATAACGCAGGCTTTGATTGCTCAAAGGTGCAGAACTGCAGTAACCACGGAGAATGCGTGCGTCCTAATGGCTGCCGCTGTACTGACGGTTGGACAGGAAATGCATGTTCGACCTATTCATGCGCACTCAAAGCAAATTGCAATGGCAGAGGTGTGTGTGTTGGACCCAATTTATGTCAATGTGAATATGGATGGAGTGGGGCAACTTGCGCGCGGCCAAGTTGTGCTGGAATTGGCAACTGCTTAGACAGAGGCGTCTGTGTCGGACCTGACTCCTGTTTCTGCTACCCGCAATTCTCAGGCATGAACTGTTCTGGATGTGCTAAGGGTCGATGGGGAGAATCCTGCAAGGCCTGCCTACCTTGTGTCCATGGCACATGTGATCTTAACACAGGTAAGTCATGTTCTTTTGTTTGTATGCACTTTTCCAATGTTGTAACACAGAAAGAATAGATGTTCCCTTTAGAATTCTACTCATATTTTTTGGTAACACAATCAGCATACCCCTAGCCATACCATCGAGTGGGGCTACCTCAAACTATTAGTGAGCTGCCAGTGCCTTGATGAGCTCAGAACAGGCAGGAACATTAAAATAAGTAATACTGACATTTGCCTCGCATGCCATAATCGTCTCGCCCTCGAAGGTAAAATCCGTTACCGCGTAAGTTCTCCTCAACTTTCTTTATACAAGACGCACGTGGTATCTTCACGTTATATGTCATTTCTGTGCCAACAGGTTTTTGCAACTGTGATGGCCTAAACTGGAGTGGCCATCTCTGTGACCAGTGTAGCCCGTCTTTCTATGGACCACGTTGTGAAGCGACCCCTACTGTTCTGCGACTATTGCCAAATACGGGACCTGACGTCGGAGGGAACGAAGTGCATGTGAATGGCCATAACTTTGTCAATACAACAGACGGTGCATTTTTCTGCCAATTTGGATCTTTGGTGGTATCTGGACGGTGGGTTTCCAGAGAACATGTCAGATGTGCGGCACCAAAAATGTCTCCCCGTGCGGTCAGCGTTGAGGTAGGCCGGTCCCAAACTGGAGACTTCACCAACAACAAGGTACTGCATTCATAATACGCCTCACGTCGCAATGCATCATTATTGTAAATCAAAAATACACAACACAAAATTAGAATCGTAGTGTGCCATTGTTGGTTAATTATCATGTCGTAAATTTAGGGACTCTTACTTTAATGCTTTAATCTATTTGATGTACAGGAATGCCTTTAAATATTACGTCATTTCATTTTGTATGACTTTCTCACACTTTTGAGTTGATCATAAATTTTTCGCTCAACTTTACACATGTTTTGTGTACTTAATGCTACAGGCATTAATACTTAGAATTATATTGTTTAAAAGCCAAACACTCCTGTCAGAGTGTTGTACACAGTTGTGACAGCCAATTGGTTTTGAGTAACAATATACACTTTACCGATCGCAAGACTAAGTGTTATACCATTAAAGTAGGTTCATCTTTATTTGTTTAACACATGAGGTGAACATTCATGACAACTCACATATAGTTTACATTTCACAATATCTTGTGACGTATATTGCTCGATAATTATTGCCAGTATGAAGGGCCATTTCTTGAAACATAAACTCCACTTTATTTGTATCACACAACTTGCTTCTGCTCTGTTACCCAAATCATGGTGAATTCATTATCTTTTTACAGCTAAGTTTGTATCCACATACCTGCCATTTCCATTAGAATTATATTACATGTATTTTTAAGTTTTGTTTTTTATCGAGCTGGCAATGCCAGTGACAGCGTGACGGCACTTCAGTAAGCTGTTTGTGTTTTAGCGACAGTACAGATTTTATGCCCACTGCCCACCAGGAGCCTGTGGTCGTAACTATAGCCAACCACACGGTCAATGTGTCTTCGGGAGCTGCCGATGCAATAGACCGTGGGAAGGAGTAGGGTGCGCTGTGGAGCGGAAACCCCCTCGTATAACACCCATAAAAGAGTCAACTATTGGGGAAGGATCTGCATGGGAGCGTCAGATGACTCTGCTAGAGGTATTATTTGGCATTTTAGCTTCCCTGTCGTTGCTTCGAGAATTTAGCGCAAACTTGCACAGCACCATCGTTCAAGTGTGTCTTCAAAATAAGTGAATCTAGGAAGTAGGTGTTTGTCTCCACTGCATACCCGTTTGCACGTAGTTGTCGAGTCATTTCTGCAGGATTAAGATCTATGACAAAACTAAGCCAAAGTACCGTTATAACACTATCAAGTCCGATATTCCAAAAGCAAAGTCCTATTCTGTACCATTCACTGAAAAGCTGTCTACAACTGTAGTTCTGAATCCTTGTAGCAAATCAATTTGTGAAAGGAAGAAATCCTGTTCACAAAATTCTGAAATTTAGAAGAAAGTTTTTGGCTTTATTAGCCTTTATATAAGTCTGGGGCATCAGCGGGGAACCAGCGCAGGACTTGTTTAGATGAAATTAATCCCCGGACAAGTCATTCTGCTAACTGGCGGCACCATGTTTGTACTTCCGATTTAAACATCCCGAGCTGATGTATTAAGGAATAGTATGATATTTCTTGTTAATTATTCTGAGTAAATATTCCATACAATGAACTTTGATTGCCCAAAGTTATTTGTCCTTCCTCAGCAAGATAAATTGATACGATCCATTTACCCTTTCTGCAATAAACAGAAGCAAATAAGCATGTATGAGAGCGATAATAACTGTCGTCAGTTTAATCGATGAATGTTGTACGACATCAGGTAAGTCCACAAGTCTGAGATCCAGCACATGACTGTCGAGTTATCCCTTTTAATATATATATATATATATATATATATATATATATATAACTAGTAAAAGGTATTCTGATGTGACGTTTGCCCACAGAACAGCATGGCTTCCTTTGGGCCATACTCTAAACTCTACCATGACATGTATTATAGTTTGAATTTGTCAATTTTCTCCCGATGCACCTCACACCGAACAAACCATGATATGACATCAAGGGCACAGAACCAGTTGAATGGAGACTATTATCGGCCCCACAAGGAATGACAATCGACTCTGATACAGGTCTAGCAACGTGGCCATGGGCCATTGGTAGGATGCATCCATACAGTATCTATGTACAAGCTTCCAGTCGCATTGGGCGTGCAGTGGAGAGATGGACACTAAAGGTCACATTATCATACAACGTGACAATTGACAGCGTGTCAGCCACAAAACCATTTCATTCAAGACTTCAGCCAGTCAGAATCAGTGGTCATGTGACATTCATCGGGCCTGTTACCGCACGTCAGACTGTTCCAGTTGCAATCAGGTAAAATGAAATCAAATGATGAGACACCGTAAATGCAATGTCCACATACTCCCATGACCAGTATATGGCAAGCCGCTAAAAATTTAATGCAAATTCTAGACATTTAAAATTGAAATTATAGATTTCTATAAAGGATATATATATGTGTGGGTGTGGGTGTAAAAATCGATATTTACATATCTATCAATCTGTTTTAGATATCTTAAATACTAGTATATAAAAAGCAGTTTTGGACATCTATTCATAATTTATATATATGTGAAACTTATTACTGGATCTGAAAATTATATATGTATATATCATTGATTGTTGGGTAATTCTTTTAGATATCTGAAATTTATTCTTATGTATCTATAATTCGAATTATAGATAGCTGTATGTCATTTTTAGATATCTGCAAATCACCATCTTTTAAGATCTCTAAAGTGAAATTATAGAAATCTATAAAGATGACCATAATTAACGCTTCCTTATTGCAGCATAATACGGTAGCGTTGTTCCCTGCCTACCTCTGGCTCACTTCTCAGGGAGCAATCCCAAATAGTGATCTTATTGGATAGTGTCTGTATGACGTGGAAAAATTCCAGTATACCCAGCTTTGATGTGCAAATATAATAGCAGCGAATATGATTATTAATGAAATTCGACAGATTCCTAAATTTTCATGTTGACTTGAGTGTGGTTGCTTGACCAGATATGGCTGATAGTTATGTGACATCTATAGGATTTATTTGATTTCAATTTTTGACATTATGACCGACATCATATTCTCGCAGAACTGGTCCAGCATATTGCTTTTTTAACAGTTTCATTCAAATTTGAAGATCTTGCCTTACTAACTTAGTTTGGTCTTTTTATTGTGTTATATTGCCTCACGGGACCTGTCTCTCAAGCAGAAGGCACAAGCACACAAAGTATGGACAGGGAACCAGCCTAGCTTATCCCAGAGGCTATGATGAGCATTCCATGGCATGTTACAACTGCGGCCATCTTTAAAGATATCTACAATTGATTTTCAGATATCTAAAAAGATGGCTGAATTATGCAGATGTATGAATGATTTCATGATATATACGATTGAAATTATATATATCTAGAAAACAATTTCCGATATCTTCAAATATGGTGTTTTATAGATGTCGAAGAATCGATTTAAGACATCAAAAAATCGTTTATAGATATCTGAAAATCATTTATCTAAAACTCAAATTGTATATAGCTAAAAGTGTGGATTGAATATTAAAACCACTTGCAACTGATAATGTATAATTCATTTTAGATGTCTATATGATATTAGATATCTAAAATTGTTTTTCAGATGTCTTTAACGTGCCACATTTGAAGATATGTATCTATGATTCGCCATTTTCCTTGATGTCTAAAACCGATTGGCCGAATTATAGATATCAAAATAATTTATAAATATCTAAAAATTACTGATATATACAAATCTATACGAGGCATGTATATTAATTCCCCGCCACAACTGCATACCTGGTTGTCTTAGTAAGCATAGTCTCGCCTGGCGAGATACCGGCCGCTACTTGTGCGGGAAGCGGAATATTACTAACTACCGCTTATACAAAAACCAACTGGTACTTTCGGACCGGAATCCACTATCTGGGCAGCCGTGTTTACCAAGCTCCATCTTTAACTCAGTGGGGGCTCTTGGCCCCTTTGCCTAGTGCTGTTCCTTAATTCATGGCCTAGAAGTGACCTCAGTGTCCGATACAATATTCCTATTCTGGAATCCACCGTGGCCCACAACTGGCAACTTCCTGGCATTGTATTTGCATTTTAAGTAATGCTCACACTGGAAAAGTCCCATAATATATTGTACATTACATTCATTCAATAAATTAACTTGCCTTTAATACAAATCACACATTTATTTTGGATACTTCCTCTTCAAAATAATCACGGGGTGCACAGTTGGCACAACTGCACCGCGCTCGCTTTTCACTTCTGCGGACCAGGTTCTATTCACGGGCGGTAAAGCAAGTGGGAAGAGTTCCTAGCACTCCTGACTGTGCATTGTGGTTTTTGTCCCCAGTCCTTCGGTTTCCTCCACTGCTTCAGACAGAACCAAGTGGGCAGATTAAAGTTAAAATAGTAAGTATTTTTTTAAAAAATACTTTACCAACTGTTTGCCCTCTTAATTCAGATAACCAGCACCTGGAACCCAGCAAACTATTACGATAACGATCACCGAACAAGCGTGGTTATGCAGCTGTTCTCTTTCCCCAGCCCAAGTGAACCCTCCAGACCAACTTGAAATAAAATCATATGTTTAAGTTGACTTCACTGCAAAATAACGCCAGAAATACATCTTTCAGGGTCGATCATTTTCATTAAAGAAGGGCGGCTTGCAACTTTTTTTATGTGTCATAATTTTTTTAAGGGTCGGGCCTTTTCAGTAGGGTCGGTAGGTTTACGCGAAACACACATATATTTGTGTTAGGTCCTAGGTAACTTGCACATTTGTTGAAATATGTTTAGCACGTTTATTCTTCCCCCTTTTACACATTATCTCCTTTCGTGTCAGTTTAATTTGTTTCCTGGGCACAGGCCGGAGGCACTCGTATTTTGGAAATAAAGTATACTTAGTAAAGGCAGATTGTAATTTACTATTGTAACCAATGTAGGAAACACTAAAGGAGTGTGACTTTGGTACTTGTAAACTTTTAATTTCTCTAAACAACACTAGTTTTGTGTGAAAGGGGTATCTAGCCCCGTCTGTGACAGTGATATGCCTATGTGTCCCCCGTGATTGACAGGCGTAATTCCCGTGCTTTGTGGCGGGTATTTAACAGGTATATCTCTTATTATAGATAATAATTCATATTAGGCATCTAAAATTGCGTTTGAATATCTGTCATTTGGCCATTTTTCAAGATCTTAGATTCATTTATAGACTTCTATGCGAATTTTAGATATCTATAATTTGGATGAAATGTTAAACGGACTGCCATATAAGTAGTCACCCTGTAGTTCAGTAGTTCATGCGGCACGTTATTTAGCCATCGTGAAACCTTGGGTGCTTCACTGGTTTGGTGCTATGTTTCGTCAACGCAATGTGTCAAACGGGTATAGCACTTTAAAAGTTCCTGTTTAGAGCTAATGCTTTGAGACGACATTGAACCGTATATATATATATATATATATATATATATATATATATATATATATATATATATATTTTATTATTATTATTATTATTATTATTATTATTATTATTATTATTATTATTATTATTATTATTATTATTATTATTATTAAAATGTGTACGTAAGTGTACGGTGCGCCAATGTCACAAACGGGTTGAAGCAGGCCTTTTGCAGACATTTAAATGAACGCATTTTGCATGGAAAATAGTTAATCCTAGATTCTCTTATATTAGAATATGTTATGTATTTATTTCTTTTTTTTTCACGAGAGGGATTTATATAGGCAGAGCCTGTTTCCCGATCGCTTTTTTGAATAAAAATATGTTTAAACCAATATGTTATGTACAAACCGTTGGTGGCTTTCGGTTGTTTGAAGGGCCAGATTATGTGGGGACAAGCAAATCTATAATCCAATTAGGAGTAAACCAAGATGATCTTGATAACCACTTATCTTTACAAAAGGGTAAAGAATAAAGACCGAGTAAGACACAAGAACGTATGGACATATTTGGGTCAAGCTGGGATTTTTGAGACAGATTTTTACCACGAATCACGTGATGCTGGCAAGTTTACCGTGGTAAGTGTCACTGTAGTTATTTTGTCTTGAAACTCATGAATATTATTCAGCAAAATGAAACAAATTCGATTTCTAAGGGTCCGCCCCATGAGGGGACCCTTTCTGTTTTTGGGTTGTCCGGCCGGCCGGCCGGCTGGATGTCCGTCCGGATGTGGATATTCTCGTTACCGCGATATCTGCAGAACGCCTCCATGCATTGTGCTCATATGCCTACTTTACTTGGCAAGATAAACTGGTTAGTTTTTGGTGTCACCATGACTCAATTTGAGCAAATGGCGGACCCTTCAGTCAACGCTTACGTTGAAGGTATATGCAGTTGTGTGATTTGAGTTGTAAAGTCTGAGTACGTGTAAATAAATGAACACTTGCCATCGTAAATTGTTTTCAGGGTGAGGGCACAACATACATGGTGTTAGTATTTTACCGTAAATAATGAATCATTGCTTTGAATCTTGCTATTTCCTTCAGAGAGAAATAATGTGACATCTCTCCCGTGTTTCTTTCAATTTTTTACCTCACAATGATGAATGCCAAACTGTGTATATCTGTTTATCTGTTGCGAAATTAGAAAGGTCTAGAAAGTAAGACCGACACGTTAATATTACGGTACTTCTTGCCCTGCCTGTGGTAGTGCCAGCATTTCACCAGGAGGCCAAAGTCATCACGACAAACATGATTTTCGTTCAGGTGTGTTATCAGTCAGCTCAGCTCATGATATGACCCTCCATCTGCGGTGTTCCTTTCGTCCGTTATCTGTCGTCGACAACATGACCCTTTCGAAGCTTTTCCTGATCCTCTTTAAACTTGGCAGAGGTTTACCTTTCTAGGTTGCCAAATGGTAACATAGTGATGGGGGGAGGGTTTTTTTTTTTAGATTTTTCTGAAAATCTTATACAAAATCCGATTAATAGTAAAGACGTACTTTTTAGTACCAATCATGTAACAAAAAGTATTTTCTCCGTCCATACACAATATCCACTATCTAGGTTACCTGGGTGTAGCTTTTCACCCAGCACGCGTGTTGTGTTATTAAACGGCAAATTTTTTGCCATGATTGGCTTGGTATGCATGTAAATCATTTTTCTAAGCACATCACGCAGAGCACACGATCAGCTCCGATTTGATCCCTTTGCTCCGCTGCGGTGACCCAAGTCGTGAGTGTTGTAAGCTTTCAGTGCCGCCTCATCCACCAGGTATCACCTGAAACGTGAGTGTCACGTGGGAAACTATGAAAAGTGTTTCATGGCATCCATGGGTGATGCTCTAGCTCACCCAGTTAAGTCAGAAGCACAGCCTGGTATTTGGCATCATAAATATGCTGCGTCAGTCTATTAACGTTTTAATTTTGACGAAACAAGATTGCTTTGGAAATGTAGATCATTAATTTCTTTGAAAATGGCACGCGATGGCTGCCCGTAAAACCCAACCCCACCTTGCTATACTAGAATCCACGTGCTCCTAGTGACACCTAGTGGTTGAAGTGGGCCTAGAAGCTTTGTTTGCTAGTGTTCTGTGTGCTCGACACTGTCATATTACCGTCACGTTCGTTAGAAGAGCACTTAATGGTGGCTCATTATTAGGTCTACATTGGAGGTGTAACGATACCTTTGATAGTTTTTGCTCTGTTAGATTAATCCACTTGTGCCATTGTCTCCTGAAGGAAGGACGCCATCCGTCCGACAACCAATTTATTGGCCAGATGGACTGGTACGTTTTGGGCATGGAGGTGACTCCCTCGCAACTGTCATTGGATGGCTATCTTGACAGTCTAACCTTTGAAGACATAGCGTCAGTAGTCAACACGGGCGTCAACGACTTAACGTCCATTGTGGTCAAGGAAGTGAGTGTCCTGACTGACTGAGGAGTTAGCTCTCATAAACAGTGGTATTATTCTAATACTACTAAGAAAAATAAACAAAACAAAGAACGAAAACAAAAACAAAAATACTAAAGCTTCGTTCTGTTAAAAGTTGCCGCAAAGTTAGCATGCTGTCATCAAGGCACTTGGCACTCGAACCCCTTATGCAAAGAAGTAGCAACGTTTGCGGTTTTTTTTTTCAAAATGCGCAATATATTGGACATATATTTTTTTTAAACTTGCTTGACTCTTATGGCTGTCAGACGCTACGTAAAGAATCATACATATTTAGTAGATTAAGAAATGTAACGACCATTTGGTAGTGACAAGTGCAAGTAGGGTTAGGTTTAGTGGTTTATTATAATTTATTTTTTTTTACTAATAGTTATAAAAAAGTTTGCATGCATTTCGCTTATATCTGCACAGATACAGGGTATTGGTTCTCCGTTGGACGGCTTTAATGTCCGATTCCGGGATGTACCACGAGAGGGTTCAATCAAAACCCTAGGTCCACGGGACAAGGAATCATTTGATGTGGTGATGACGGCATCTGGACCATTCAGGGCTAATTTGGTTATCGTGTTCGTCAGTTCAGAAGGAACAACAGCGTATTTCCGACTTTCATTGCAAATACGAGCACGTACTCCATTCCTCGACCTACGGCCATCTTTCCTGTCAGCCAATATACCACGTGGCACACAAAAGACGTTCAGTATCGACGTCTTCAATAATGGTCAAGTACGAGCTACACAAATGCAGGCACTAATTCCTGTTACTGAGCGCCGCATGAGCATCGTGGCTTTCCGCAAGGCTGACGATAAATCAGAAAGTGAAACAGGCTTCATACTTGAGCCGTCAGGGAAGGCTGTACTGGTGTTGGCCGTTACGATACCCACTGACCAGAAGCTGGGCGAAATGACCGGAAGTGTGGTGGTGCGCTCTCAACTAGTGTCTAGAAGTATCCAATACAGATTTTACATAACGTCTACTGACATCGTTAACCTCACTGTTCAAGTGGAAGACGAATACACATATTTTGCACCAGGTAAATTCCCGTCACAAAGAAATGTGTACACCTTTTCAAGGTTCAAAATAATTGTACAGCAAATTACTTTTTGCCAGATACAAAGCACCAATTTACTTAAACCTCCTTGGTAGGGTGCAAGCACATGAAAATGTACAAAATTTTTGTGATCAGTATCCAGAAAATATATTAACTGGGAATGACTTTCCTTCTGTCCCATAACTGGTAATGTTATGGACCAATTTGCGTTAACTTTAGCTGCAGGGATCACTTAACATTGCAAAACGTTTTAATTAAAGACGCTACATTCGACAAAAAGTCGTAAGTCGATGTCGTACGGGAATTCGAGCGAAAGTTGTCAAAAGAGGGAACGAAAGCAAAAGGAGACATGAAGTTGTGCACGTAATCCTCACTGGGAAGTTAGCGTGATCACACCACTTTCCGTAAATCTTATCATTGATTCTATGTGATTTTGTATTTTGTCATTTTCTTCAGTAAGCATAACAGCGAGTGAAAATCATAAGGCATATATCATAGGAAAACAATGTCCATAAGTTTGAAATTTATTTCAAGAGTTGCGCCTAGCACAATACCGTGTTATTTAATAAGGCGATTTTTATGACACTTATATTGACATATACAACCATACTTATATCCGTTACATTGGGCTTTAAAAGTTGTGTTTCATGTACCTTTTAATGTCGACAATGAAGTAAACTTGTCCAATATGTCTCTCTCATTCTCTCTCTCTCTCTCTCTCTCTCTCTCTCTCTCTCTGTGTGTGTATTTCTTCACATTACATATGGTTGAACCAGTCTTCTCCAAATTATATTGATCATCAGAGGCTCTTATCCGATTTAGATAGCTCACTTATATGCTACAATGAGCAGTTATATTGTTCAAAGATTTGGAACTCGAGTAAGTTGGGTTTTGATCGAAATTTAAAAGTTACTTATAAAATGGAAGATTATTTCCACGGAATCAAAACTTAAAAACATATACTTAAGGTGAGCAACTGTCCATTAAGAGTGGAGACTGGAAGATACAACAATGAATTAAGAAGTGAAATAATTTGTAAATTATGTTCATTTAATACAGTTGAATCAGAACGGCACCTCACCTTGCATTGTCCTTCGTATTATGACATTTAACTGCAGTTGTACCTCCAAATAAGTAAACATGTTAGTCATTTTTGAAATTCATATGACGAACTGAAATCGAATATACTTCTGAGACCACATAAAACATTGTCAGAGCTGTAAACTTATGTACCAACTGATGTTTTGGGTCCAAGAAGGCATGAACTTAGCAGTGCACGCATCCCTTAGCATATAAAACCATACTTGTGCCTTGGTTTGTATGTATCTTATAAATCACAAACAGAACCCAGTGGTATAACTGGATCCCGTATGCCAGCTTTTCTATCAGCCATCTGAGAATCGTACAACTGTATACTAGTACTTTGTCGAATGTCTTTACCTATGATTTCATTTGTCTTATTCACGTATATATTTGTATGTATGAACCCGCAACTGCATAAGTCAAATTAAAATCTTCATCATAAAAATCTATAAAGTTTGCTACATGCACATACATATTATATAAATTTTGGAAATGTGTGGGGGATTGGTGGGTGGGTAAGTGGTCAGCCTTCAGAGACATTTAATTATTTATCGCTTATTAGTGTTTTGGTTATGTTTTCAGGTAGCCCGGGTGTCGCAAATGCCACAGTAATTTTGGGAAATCACAAGAGGCAAATAAATATGAAGGAAAAAACAGATTACAGAGGTCAGGATCTTCTCTTTCTTCTGAAGTAGAATTATGTTATAGTAACATAATTTAACAGCTCATATGAAATCACGCAAACAAACATATTTCTTTGCCTTGTGTATTTGGTCAGACAAATGGCATTTTTAGCTCCGAGAAGAGAAGGAATTGGCAGACATCCAATATGACAAAGAAAAATGATGAAAAAGAGAATGCTATATCGGCGAGTCCAAATAAGTCTATAATTAACATAAAAGGTCATATCTATTCCCATCATAAAATAGTATATTTGAACTCTGCTTGTAACATGTGCAAAGTAATTAATCGGAGAAATACACTCAGACGGCATTTACCAAGTTATATAGAGTTACTGATTTTATTATTACACGCTGAAGCTTGAATGAATCATCTAGACATACTACGTTGTTAATGCCGATCTGTTGTGAACACATAGACACAAAAGAGTGATTCTTCACATACATAGATACAGTAATGTTCTGTACATACATGGGTACAGTAATGTTCTGTACATACATACACACAGTAATGTTCTGTACATACATGGGTACAGTAATGTTCTGTACATACATGGGTACAGTAACGTTTTACATGTACATAGGTACAGTGATGTTCTGCACATACATAGGTACCATAAAGTTCTATATGTACATGGGTACATTAATGTCCTGCACATACATAGGTACAGAAATGTTTTGTACATACATATGTACAGTAATGTTCTGCACAGTAACGTTCTATATGTACATGTACATAGGTACAGTGATGTTCTGCACATACATAGGTACCATAAAGTTCTATATGTACATGGGTACAGTAATGTTCTGGACACACATAGGTACAGTAACGTTCTATATGTGCATAGGTTCAGGATGGCTCTGCACATACATGTTAGCGTGTAGACAAAAACAACGAATGACCTCATTTTTCATTTTTTTTCTACTTGTATCTACTGTGCCTCTAATATTTAATGAACTTGTATCTTCTTGTTGTCTTCACAGGTACCGCACACTTTTACAACATTCCAGAGGACCGCTATGATCTGACAGTCTGGGCCGCGGGGCATGGCTCCTACAAGGCTGTCATCATTGTTCGTCCAGGGATGGCAACACACAAGGTGTTCCTACAGCGTATTGCCGTGCGTTATACCTGGACTGTCACACCAACCACCTTCCAGGACAAATACGTGGTCACCATTGAGTCCACTTTTGAAACACATGTATGTGGCTTTAATGCCTTTTACTTCCAGTATTTGTTTCAAAACGTCATTTTCTGCAAACGAAATCACTGTATCGCAGTTTTTGGTTTTCCTATGTAAAGCCAATAAGAAACCGGACAGTAAAAACGACTGTATGTACACAAATAATCTAAAGCGCTCGTACATCAAAGCCTTCATCCCAGTCCAGTCACGTCGAACCAAACCGAAAGTAAAACATTTGATCCCAAGCCTGTGCGCCACAACTTAAACAAATTTGAATGTCTTTAAACAAGCCAAAATTCAAGAGACTACTGTCTTGTGTCAAAAAATCGACATTTAAATCTGATAGGTTTTGAAAACGAAGGGTACATTTGCATTAAAAACTTCTGAATTAAATGATAATTAATATTCATTTTAAGTTGCAAACGTCTCTTTGAAAAGAAGGAAACCGAAAGATTTGTACAATTTTTTGTCTAAACCAGTTAAACTGAACCTTAATTTAGCAAATGTAAGTTGTAGAATATAAGGGACTCTGTCTGCATATCAAGTTTTAAATTGTTTTGGCTGATAGGCCCCAATAGCAACCATTCTATGTTTTTGGAGAAAGGTGACAAACGGCGTGAGGTAGCGTGGGGACAGTTTCGACATATTGCCGAACAACGCTCCGTGTACCCAAGGATGATCACCAGCTTTATTTGCTTCTTTAATTCTTCAATATCTTTTTTAAACGACAATAAAATTGTATTGTGACATTCAATGAAATATAACACATATTTAAGACGCAAAACACGCATGTCGCTCGATCTGCAAGAGCGACATCTTCCGTAAAACGTGGAATCGTTCCATAGTTTACTGGTTTCAGTGTCTGTTGTCACAGAAAGGAATGGCGACAGCGAACTACTTCGTATCTCTAAGCTTTTGTCGACAGAATGAACATACAAAAAATCTTCGATACCCCGAAAATAAACTACGCTCCTGGCGTTGCTTCCTCAACAGATCAGAATATAATAATAATAATAATAATAATAATAATAATAATAATAATAATAATAATAATAATAATAATAATAATAATAATAATAATAATAATAATAATAATAATAACTGGAAGATTCGATTTACTTGTTAGCTATTATAGATAGATACAAAATTCAAAGTTCAGCATATAGGTTTGTGACATCTGCCAATCTAATGGACAGTAAACAAAAGTTGTAAAATTAAATTATGAGAATTAAGGCGCTTTGAAAATTTAAATCTTTAATATCTAATTAAATATTGCATGTAGCTTTACCAAATTTATGTCAGAGATGGTACCTTAATGGGCCACATATCTATCGAAAATCAGCTACATCGGATGATTTTTTTATTTTTTACGAATTTTTTTAGTATTTTCCTAATCTGGGCAGATACAACTGTATAAGTGATATAAGTTTGTATCTCGAAAACTGTGCATTTTAGGCTACAGTTACTTTTAAACATTAATAGGAAATGGCATATGAGCTTTTACCTGGTGCTGTCCTTTTTGATCTTGACTCACCTTGAGAGGTTAAATCAAGGTCACAGACCATTAAAATCTTTGTATATGGAAAGTGGTGCACTTTAGGGCCATAGTTACTATAAAACACGAATAGGAAATGATATGTAGAGTTTCATGTGGTGCTGTGTTTTTTTACCTTTAATGACCTTGACAGGTCAAAGCAAGGCCACACAGAATTAGAATATCTGTATATGGAAAACGGTGCACTTTGGGGCCATAGTTACCATTGAACATGAGTAGCAGATGACATATAAGCTTTCATATGGTGTTGTCTTTTTTGATCTAGAGTGACCTTGAAAGGTCAAAGCTAGACATGTCCATCTATATCATTCTGCAACACTTTTCACCAACTTGGCCATACTGTTAACATGCCATTACACATTTGGAGCTTATGTCACAGCTGCATACATTGCATTGCAGTTTTTCCAGGCACCCAGACTGATTTGCGAACAGGCAAATCGAATTTTCCAGTCTTCTTTTCCTAATCGTCAGCTAATTATAAATTCAACGATCAGCCCCGCTCAGCTGACAGAGTTACAGACTGAGATTGATGACGTAAATTCACGAATACACGCCAGCATCAGTATACCCCATATTCCATTACTAGAAACGCGTATGATACTACGGTGGCGAACAGACAGAGCGTGTGTGTGTGTGGGGGGGGGGGGGGGTTCAGGAGAAACCCATTTCCCCAGTATTATCAGATGAACAGTACTAGTCCTCTGACTAAGAATGGTAAGTATACTTCCATTAGCAATTACCCGGGGAAGGTAGTGATGCGGCCGCTGCTGAGAAGGACCCTTGCCAAAGTTTTTTACTTGAGTTCGATTGGCCAAACCACAGTGGTCTCTTCTGCGAGCCTGACCTACTGAGCCAGGACGTGGGGATCCGGCCGAAAGGATGACTGGAGACTGACTCCGTCCTAAGTTGTATTCGAACAAATCGTCGTCAAGTAGCGAGCAACGATCTTACACTTGATGATACGGAACCTATTTTCTCTTGGCTTAATATGCACGCACGTGGGACAAACAAACTATAACTCTGGATATGACGTTACAAGCGAATATTCATGAACTGTACACCTGTGACCTGAGTGTTGCCGACGCACAACGGCCAAATTACTACTTCACAAACGCAACGAAGAAAAGTTAACGTACCCGCCTATTTGTCATTTAGATAAAATCGGGTGCACGTTTGGCGGAGTTGCAACACGCTCGTCTTTCACCTCTGCAGCGTGGGTTCGACTCACGGCCGGGGAAGCATGTGGAAAGGCTTCCTACCACTCTGACTGTACGCGGTGGTTTATCCGAGTCCTTCGGTTTCCTCCACCAATCGACTAGGTAGGACAGTGTACGCCACCAACTGAGCCGCGGAGAGTGTTTAATGTAGGCTTGGCCTGCTTCGCAATCCATGTAAAAGATATGGGTCTATACTTAAAAAAAGGGAATAAAATGAAATACGTAGGAAACATCTTGGTGCAAGTGTTCAGTCAGGTTTAATTGAAGTTTGAACATTCAGGTTCCGTTTCCACTACTATCATGATTAATATTTTACAAAAATGTCACTAGTTTCCAAATACATCCGCCTGGTGACTAGCCACAAAGTGTTCCCGAGCAATGCCTGGGGACAAAAACGAGCCTTTTTGTAAATCCGTACAGACAGCGTCGTCATAAAAATAACAAAAGGCATGGGGTCATGGGGTCATGGGTTGAGCACCATTACTTCAAGCTGATGAAGCAAAATTCCGTTTGAAATTTGGATATTTGATATTGCACATGATAACAATCTACCAATTATCCCAATATGCCAACATGAATCACAGCAGGTGTTAAAGCGCTTTCTTTTTACATAGCGTTTCCATCGACGCCAGGTACAAATGTTTTATTGGTTAATTTGTGTTTACAGGTGATGTCTTATCAATTACAATTATTTATATTATTATTCAGGTGCCAATGCCAGTGGTGACGATTTATCCCAAGAAAGTAAATTTTTTGCCATATGAACAGTTCCAAAAGGACACCATGGTCTTTACCTTGACAAACCACGGACTTATTCGGGCGGACAATGTGCGCTTTGATCTTCCTACGTCACACCCCACACTTACGTTTGTTCAGGTAAGTTACCCTTAAGTTCAGTTACAAAATTAATCTATTTTAGAAATTTATTCATATTTCAGGTATATTTACAACTTTTTTTCATATGGTATTGATTCGATATTTGGTATTAGATCAATATCGACTTAGAAAACAAAGATTTGCTGGGCAGAAAATTTTCTATGTCTGTGAAAATTCTGCACATTTCAATAACAATAATGGATATGCCTAGATATAGCACAGAGATATAAATCTATTTTTGAAGTAAACCTCTATCTCTAATAGTCTTATAGATATCAACATTGGTATCTTGTATCAGCAATCAGCAATATACTATTCATTGAATGCACACATAGCTCAAACATTTCAATTGAAGTTCGAATGGCACGTCTATGTATGGTAGTTTTAAGGATATCCGTCATTTTTAAAGACTGCAATTTTATGTATCGGCCGAAATTCACATAAGTTGAATTTGACAATTTTCAACCACTGGTCATTGGATATGCCCTTAACACAAACATGCAAATTGAAGTTTGAACGGCACCTCTATCTAAAAAAATTTTAAAGACATTGATTAATATTCATCATTTAATTTGATTTAAACATATTTTGTTTGTCAATTGAGAAACAGGGTCCGGCCCTATATGAATCTCGCTTGAGAAAAAAATATATAATAATAAAAAAAAAAACTAAAGATAGTAGTGACATGTTCCATACAAATAACACCAAAATTACAATTTGAGGATTTACAATGCACCAACGCTACTGATAGTGGGCTTATATGTCAAGGGCACAGGGAGGTTCCTAAATTACTTACTTAGAAATTTCTTCGTGTCTCGAATAAATTTATGCACAAGTTTAACTGTGTTCACGTTGGAATCAATTGAACCTGTTTTAGATCCATGCACAACGGTGGCCAATGTGAAGGGAGTGTATTTCAAAATAATACAGTGTAATTCTTCTCGTTGCAACAATTATTAGGACAATGAAAGAAAAAAAAGTAGAATATCTTTATTACCTCTTCCACCAGAACAAATAGGAGACTGTACGACTTTCATCTTGATCAGATAAAAGTTCAGTTGGGGTGCAGCCCATTCGCATCTGTTGAATTCTACCAGTGCATCTATCACCAAATTATAAAATGACTTTTTCTGAAAACTTAAACCTGCACCTCTTTTCGAAATGTTTCTTAAGTCGGACACATTTTCAGAATTTCGTAAACGCGCTGGTAATGCGTTTCAAATATTTGCTGTAGATGAAAAAAAAACATCGGGAAAAGGATATGGTTCTATTTGGGATGGGGATAATATTAAATCGATCACGTTGTCGCATGTTGTACGCCGTTTATTCGTCAACTGTGGGAAATGCATCGTACAAATAGTCTGGCCTTAATCCATTAAGGTTTTTGTGCATGAATACCAACTGTTGGTATTCACGTCTTTTTACAAGTGTTTGCCATCCAGTCCGTTCATATAACTTCTCAATAGGTGAACTGTTCAATGTCCCAGTAACTATACGGGCTGCCTCCAACTGAACCTTCTCTAATGCTTGCTTGCTGGTATCAGAACATCCATCGGACACAAAACTGCCGTACTGAAACAATGGTCATATGTAAGAGAAATGAATTATTTCTAAAATTGTTCGCTGAAGTGAATACTGTAAGCGTTTGAGAAAATTAATTATTTTTTTACCTTTTTGGATTAAATTTAGAATATGCATATTTCAAGATAGGTCGTTTTTGAAGGTAATTCCAAGATGTTGATGAGAATTTACATTCATTAATTGCACATTTTAAAAATAAAGTGTGGGGGGGGGGGATTACTGTTCCGCTTCCTAGATATAATCATAGATTCGGTTTTAGAGGGATTGAATATGACCAACCACCTATTAGACCATTCGCTCATGGACATCATATCAGTATTCAGGCTATCAGCAGCAGTTTCAAGGAATTATTACATCAATATACAAAGTTGTATCATCAGTGAATAACCTGATATTTGAGTTGACAACGTGCAGATGTCATTTATAATATTAAAAATAAAAGCGGGCCAAGAACAGGACCTAGCGGTACACCCGCTTTTAAAACACCCCATATAGAAAACTTATGCCGAATGACCACTCTTTGGGAACGACCACTAAGATAACATTGAAACCAGTCCAACAAAACACCATCGATACCAGAAGAGTAAATTTAAAAATGAAACCTTGGTGCTTGACGCAATTAAAATGTTTTACTAATATCACAGAAAATAACCTGTGCCTCCTTATGGTCGTCTAGTGCCTTAGAAAATTCATGATAGAGGTAACCAGTTGGTTAACTGTGGAATCATTCGGCATAAAGCCAGACTGTTGGTATCGGAACACAAGGGAATCTATAAAGAAATTGAAAACATATTTAAATACTGCTCTTTCAAAAGCTTTCCCTCCGCAACATAGTAGAGAGATAGGTCTATGGTTGTAAGAAACATTAGGTGAATTTTTATGAACAAGAGTAAGATTTGCCCCTTTCCACTTAGCTAGAAACTGTTTGAGACGCAGAGACAAATTAAACTAGGAAAGATGATTTTGCTGCATTGCAAATCAGTGTGTGTGTGTCTTCCAAGCATATTGGCATGCAAGATACAACTATTCCATAACACAGGAGTAGAAGTTGGAATGGTATCTTTTTTATTATAGGTTTGAAGTTATTCAAGATTTAAAATTTCTAATGGTACTATTCAGCATAATTTAAATTGCTACAACTTTTATTTTTAATTCATTAGGTGCGAAATGGTCAACAACCCCCTAGTAGAGGTTGGAATGACACCTCTATCAATTATAGTGCAGAAGATTTTCAAGATTGAAAATTACAAATACTGCTAATTAGCATAATTTGAATTGCTACAACTTTTGTTTTAGATTCGTTACATGCACAATGGTCAACAACCCCCTAGTAGAAGTTGAAATGACATCTCTATCTATAATAGTTTTGAAGATATTCAAGTTTCAAAATTCCAAATGCTGCTAATTAGGATAGTTTAAATTGCTGCGACTTTTGCTTTAGATTCATTACATGCGCAATGGTCAATAACCCCACAGTAGAAGTTAAAATGACATCTCTATCTGTAATAATTTCGAAGATATTCAAGTTTTAAAATTTCCAATACTGCTAATTTTCATAATTTTAAACATCTTCATTCCTCTGTATAAAACGGTCCAACTCCTTGTATGGAGGTACAATCATGCCAAGTTTGGAGTTTGTTTGTATAATAGTGTCCGAGAAAAGTGTCAGGACAAAAAGAAAAGAAAGACAAAGAAAGAAAGAAAGAAAGGAAGGAAGGAAGGAAGGAAGGAAGGAAGGGAGGGAGGGAGAGAGAGAGAGAGAGAGAGAGAGAAAGAAAGAAAGGAAGGAAGGAAGGAAGGAAGGAAGGAAGGAAGGAAGGGAGGGAGGGAGAGAGAGCGAGAGAGAGAGAGAGAAAGAAAGAAAGAAAGAAAGAAAGAAAGAAAGAAAGAAAGAAAGAAAGAAAGAAAGAAAGAAAGAAAGAAAGAAAGAAAGAAAGAAAGAAAGAAAAGTGTGTGTTGACACATACACACTTTAATGATTTAGTGAGTGGTTCGGCTATAGAAGCAGGTGCCTCTTTCATCGTTCGAGGACTTATCTCGTCAGAGCTTGTAGACTTATCTCGTCAGAGCTTGTAGTCTTGTTAGTATCGATGCTAGCTAAATTATATTATAAATTTGGTCATGGTCTAATTGTCCTGTGTCTAAAATGGTTTCTGGTATTAGTGGATTATCTGGTGACTTCGTTTCGTGATCGTCAACATTACACTGCTCCTAAAAATGGTCATTGACGATCTGTGCCTTCACTTGAGTCTCACTATAAACGTGGTTTTGATGTATCAATGCTGGGAACCCTGAATCCTGGACATTGCCTTGAAAGTTTCTGACAACACGCCACCATGCTTTATCTCTTTTCTTAGCATTAGAAAGTTTATCGTTTAGTGTTTTTCTATATTGCGGTTCTGCATCTTTAAGCTGGGATTGATAATAATCTTGAAGGGTTCTTAAATGTTCCCCAGTGGATGCACGATTCGTTGTTTCAGCTTTTTTATGTACTCTATCTTTTCTACGTTTGAGATTTCGAAGGGATGAATTGTACCATGTGACGTCATTCGGTAGCATGCATGTAGCTTTATTGGGTATAGAATGCCTTGTGGTGTTTAAAAGGTTTCTGTCCAGGCACAGAATATATCATCTATAGGATCAGAGTTAAAACAGGTATCCCAATCAGCATTACCAAGCATTAATCTGATTCAACACTTCAGTTTTGCGTATCGGCTGAAATTTGCATATATTAAAATATAACAGTTTTTTTGTCGCTGTTTATTGGATGAACCCATACCACAAGCATGTAAAGTGAAGTTGGAATGGCACCTCAAGCAATAACAGATTGTAAGAATTTTTACATTTTTAAACAGTACATTTTGTGTATTGGTCGATATTTGCATATTTAAAATCCGGCAATTTCCATTACTATTCACTGCATGCACCAAATGCTCAAACAATTAATAGAATTTTGAATGGCATATCTATTTATAATAGTTTTATGGTATTTATCATTATTCAACCCTTCAATTTCGTATATTGGCCTGAATTTGAATAAATTAAAACCTGACAGTTTCCAGTCACTTTTTATTGAATGCACTCATAGCACAAATAAATTGAAATTGGAAAGGCATCTCTGTCTGTTATAGATTTGAAGATATTCATCATTATTCAACATTTCATTTTTTTTGTATTGGCTACAATTTACATAAAATAGCCACTGATAGCTTCCAATCACTATTTATCGCATTTGCCTTTAGCAATAGCATATAGATTCAAGTTGGACAACTGAAATTATATGAGCATACAAAAATGAAGTCTGCAGACGTTTTATTTGACTTTATTGACAGGCTGATGAGACACTGGGCAGCATCCCTGCTAATTCTAGCGTCACTGTTACCATCAAACTGGTCCGGAAGACGAGAGTTCGTCGATCATTGGGGTGTTTTACCCGTGATCTTATCTGTGGATTTCTGGCTCTTTATGATTACCTTTGTGGTGAGATGCGAACTCAGACACTGGATGTCACTCTGACACGAGAACAACCGGGATTACCGCCCCGGCCATGTCGCACCGGCGGTGGGTCCTGTGGAGGGAGAGGCATACCAATAGGCACGTCGGGCACGCGTGGTGGCACAAGTGCAGCAAGGGGCCCAGGTAGGCCTGCCGGTCCCAGCTCCAGGGTGACCACATACAATGCAGTCACACCAATGTCGTGTGACTGCGCCAAGGCTCTTATCTTAGGCTGTGCTCTGGGGTTCCATCCCCTCCTGGGCTGTGCAGCGTCAATGACAGGCTGGGCAACTGCCTCTTCAACTTGGGATCGTGTGTGGGGACCTATAGATACAACTGCAGCTTGCCTCCTGGGCCCATTCTTCCCCATCGGCGGGACGTTGTACACAGCTGTCAGGTACTGGAGGACTGTCTTATTTAGTTTTGTCTCCATGATCAGTATAACTGACAGGACATGTGAAGAACTTTTCAATATGTACAGTAACCATACATTCACATGCAATGCTTAATGTCTTATAATCAGGATGTCTAACACAAATTACAATTAATACAACGAATCGTCTGGAATATTCATGGCACAGAAGCCTGAATGCTTTTCTCTGCGGCTTTCCAATTGACAAGTTTAATTGCTGATCGGAGAAAATTTAAGGTTTATGTGTTACAGAAAGTAGAGACGACATGCGGCATGAAATATGCAATTTGCTGTAATGAAATAAATGGAATTGCGATTCTACCCATAGGTGTATCATGGAAGCTAACCGAAATTGCAAGTCCAAGAGGCGCCGCCGCAGAGAAATCAACAGTGACGTTATGGAAAATCTTCTTAAGAGCGCACCCTCTATGGACAGATTTTTCAAACTGTCAGTTGAAATCTTTGGAAGTGAACAAATGTAAGTTCCCCTCAAACTGTTCCGACTAATTATGACTGTTAGAGCATATTTCAAAATATATAAAGCCAAATTTCTGCCTTTTGCAAGATGACATGTGATGAAATCAACACATTGTGGACTACATATGTAGAAACTAATACAAAGTAACTTAAATTCCGTCAAATTAGAAGAGAACGTGATGAGAAGAATCAAAATTAATAGTCTGCATGTTCCAGTCGAATATATGTGCAAAGCGTAGGGATCTTATCGTCAATCCGTTTTACGCATTTCGTGTAGACCTGTTTGATCCAACAGCGGAAGGCGTATTACTATTGAGCTGGTTATAACCCAACCTTTACCATGGTTATATCTATGTGTATATACAATTTTATGTGTAACTCGGCACATGTGCAGTGACAAATGATGTTCGTCATGATCGTCTATCTATCTATCTATCTATCTATCTATCTATCTATCTATCTATCTATCTATCTATCTATCTATCTATCTATCTATCTATCTATCTATCTATCTATCTATCTATCTATCTATCTATCTGTCTGTCTGTTTTTCTGCCTGCCTGCCTGCCCATACGCCCGTCCATCTATCTATCTATCTATCTATCTATCTATCTATCTATCTATCTATCTATCTATCTATCTATCTATCTATCTATCTATCTATCTATCTATCTATCTATCTATCTATCTATCTATCTATCTATCTATCTATCTATCTATCGCTAATTAATTAAGTCATCCAGCCAAATTTCCGTTCACCTGACACTCTCATTTTGACGATTCATGAGGCATTTTAACACTAAGTAAACGTACATATATCGCTTATTTCAACATCGCTAAAGTTAATATTAGTTGATGGTCATTATAAATCGTGTACACTTTTCTTGTATATGTTAATATTCACCTTTCAGGTATTTTAGGCTTACATGTATTCTGTCAGGTTAAACCCTCAGGGGCCATCGGTAGCGAGCAGTGGCCGACGACAGTTACAAGTTTGCCAAATTATACTTAAAATCTTGTCTAAACCAATATTTTTTGATAACATTTTTTATTTAAATGCTAATAACTTTCATTCTTTTCTACTATGCCTGAATACACATTTACAAATTACTCAAATTTGACAGTCTTCACGTAAAGCTCATTACGTTGAAAGATTGACTCAAGGTTTGCAGCGAAATAGAGCTTTATGGTTTGGAAACTTTCAACTTGAGGAGTAGGTGTCATCATGTGGTTTCTTTTAGATTTTTGGTGCAGGGTGTCCATTATTGCACTATTTGCTAGGATTTTCCCAGGTTTGTACAGGTGGTCTAGCTGCAACTCTTTACTGTACTATCACTGAGACTGAATATAATGCCCAAGTTTGAATCTACTGCAGTTATACACTGGCAGGTGGTTTAACTAAGGTAAGCTATCCAGCTAGAAAGGGTTCATACTGGTTCAGGAGCAAGTAAAATTGTTCTTATCTGAACTTGTACTATACATATTTAATAATTATGTTTGGTTTGACGGGTATTCTTTATTCAGAATGAAGCTCTGCATTTATAGGCAAAACTTCACTAACCTAATTTATCATTTGTCACGTTCATATTTATTCATTATTATGTTGGTTGTCTTTGCTGAACATTTAACTCGGACAAGGAGCTCCTACTCAGGAAGACATGTGCGGGTACAGGTTCGGAAACATGGTCTGAGTAGTAAGCAAGTGAAGACCCCTTTAACTTATTTTGGCTAATACAGCTTATGTCAAAATTCTACAGATGAACGTGTGGGATATAGACAATAGTACCTCATACGTATATTGGTTAGACGGTGACAGGTTAACTTGTGGAGAGTAAAGAGTTCGGACAGCGGAATAGGGTAATGACTACTAGGAAATAGTTCTGGACACAAAAAAAAGCAATTGTAATATACCAGTGGTTTGTACTTTTTTATGTTGTGAGCCCTTTGATGCATTAAAAAGCACGTCTAATTACTTTGAAGGCTTCAAGCTACGGACTACGGCTGGTTCTCGAACTTCAAACAGTCTATAGCCGATGACAGTGCGAGTGGCCAGTCCATCACGGATGATGAAATCCAACTCGTTCTCACCAACACCTCGTCTAAGTCGCGTCCACATGTAGTCAATTTTCTCCGTCGATGGAATAACACCGTAGCAGCCTGGAATGCCGGCAGAACCAAACCTTCTGGACCAAAAGATAATTTTATGAACTCAGATGTGATTGAAAAACTACATACTGATTTGAAACAAGATTTAGAGGCAGCAAACCAGGTAATAGCGCCCAGAAGAAAAGTTTCCCTGAGTGTTTTATGTTAGTTTATTTTCGTAACTGCCCCATCCACAGGAGTCCTTATGGTAGATATATTCCGCAATTCATAGGGAAATATGGCTGCGTGGCATATATGTTTGTTCGACTCTGCACTGAAAGAGAACCGTACGAGGGGCACGGGGTACAACTCCCGGCCAAAGGGATTCGTCCCCGGCTCAGAACGTGCACTGACCACTTAAATGTTTGAAGGTTTAGTGGGACATGTTTCGGTTATTTGTGCCTGATCATGTCAGCGGCGATGACGGAGGCTGCAAGTCCCCTGACTCAGTAGTGGCCGCTATAAGGTATGCACTCACGACAGGTCCCCGCACACACGTGTGAATGATTGATTGAGGGGCGCGTGCAAGGATTAGTGCAGTATGCATAGACATTGTCTATGCATATTTATAACCAATAAGCCAATTATTTGGCTCGTCTTGAAAGCATTATATATATCTAAAGAAAATTATCACATGGTTTAAATGCCAATTTTCTGAACTCTTAACTCAGGATGGTGTAACAAATGAAAGCATTTAACAGATTAAACGTTTGGAGGATATTCTTAAATAAGATTCAACGGGACTTTGCTTATGGACGGTTAGATTATCTTGGTCATAAGACTCTCTTTTTGCCTATATATAACATAAAAATATTGTGTGGCATTAAAAAAGTATTAAAGTCATCGGACTGTATCTGTTGTAGTGTGAAATATGCTAATTTAGTGAACGTAAGTGTATTTTGGCAGTATGTGAAATATGTTGATTTAATGAATGTCAGTTTATTTTGGCAGTATGTCTAGTGAAATAATTTTAAGTGTCTGACTGTATATGTTAGCTACATGAAGTAAAGTAACCATGAATTTAAAATTGCAGCTATCTTTAGACACGTTTTATATGGACAAAATATGCCTGGAATATTTGTAACTTAAAAATATATTAACAAATATGGAAGTTACCTTTTCTAGGCAATGACATCAAACGTGGTCATATATGTTAAATTAAAAAGTACATTTTCTTTGAGATTCTAAGAATGATTAAAATGTCTCCTTTGCTTACACAACTCAGAACTCAAAAGTGATTTAGCGACACACGTAGGATACAGTACACAACACAGTTACATTGAAAAATACAAACACTAGCATTGTACGTTTTATATAGCAGGATGACCATAGTCTAGGACACAATGTACGCTTTCATTGGGGTAAACAACAAAATATAAAACAATATCACAGCAGACAGTTCATCAAAACAGGACAAGAATCAACCAAAAATATACAAACAAGGCATGTTAGTCGCCGCATACAAAACAACCAGTGATGGTTATAATATATTTACTGATAAAGTGATTTGTGGCCTCCTTTGTGAAACCAGATAAGGAATTAGTGTGAAATGTTGCCTTGATGCACTGGGTTTTGGTTTAAGGCGTGAAGCGATTAAAAATCGCATATATTTACTTCTTCTATGTCTTTTAAGAACAGGGACTTGCGATGAATTTTTGTTTCTTGTTGGATATGGATGATTTGCTGGTGTTTGTGTGGAAATATCGAAAAGATATATATGATGACAAATTGTTCTGAAGGGATAATAACAGCTCTAAGTTTAAATAAATCTTCAACTTAGAGAATGTTTAGTGTGCTAAAAAGTAGATTAGTATGAGCGTTATGAGCGTTACATTTAATAATCAATATACAAATGTACAGCTGGCCTTTATTATCATATTCTGACATTGTATGATTTATATCCCATTACATAAAAATTGTATTCTGTTTGACCTAGATACTGGACTTAATTCTGGATCTCCTTTGGTCCATGTGTCGTTTGTTGCAATGATACATTAATATAATTTCAATATTGTGCATCTTCTCAAAAATTCTGGAAAAGATTGTTTATTCTCAACTAGAGACATATCTGTCCAAGTCCAATATTCTCTATGGTTTTCAGTCTGGCTTCAGACGCGACTATTCAACAGAATCCTGATTTATTCATTTGACGGATTATGTAAGAATGAATATGGACAAAGGCCTTTAGGCCACAGGGATGGTCCTGCTTGACTTCCAGAAAGCTTTTGACACAGTAAACAATGGTTTACTGTGTCGAAGGCTTAAATCAATCGGCTTGGACTTTGCATCAGGCGCTTGGTTTCATTCCTATTTATCTGATCGCTCACAGGTTGTTTATTACAAAGGTGCTACTTCTAAAGCAAATACAATCACTTGTGGCGTGCCACAAGGTTCCTAGCTCGGGCCACTATTATTCTTAATATATGTCAATGACATGCCCATGGCTGTCTACTGCAAACTTCTTTACCCAGATGACTCAGCCTCACTGGTCTCTGCGAAATCCATTCACGAAATAGAACATACTCTTTCTTCTGAACTTCACTCACTAAATCAATGGTTGATCGATAACAAGCTCTCTCTTCATTTGGGCAAAACAGAATTAATATTGTTCGGCACAAAACCTAAAATTAAGAAAAATTCGTCTCTCAAAATCACATGCAATAATCAAGAAATAAAATCATCCTCTAAGTTTAAATATGTGGGAATGATGCTGGACGATAATGTTTCTGGAGAACTTCATGCAGAATCAGTTTTGAATAAAATCAACTCTAAACTTAAATTTTGGTATTGGCAAGGATTGGGGCTGAGCACAAGAACAAGGAAACTTCTTTGCTCAGCGCTAATGCAACCTCACTTTGACTACGCGTGTGCACAGCACTGTGACCTTGAAAACAAAACAGAAATTCCAGGTTTGTCAAAACAAAATGATTCGTTTTATTAATAAATGACAGGCAAGAACCCATATTGGTGCTGAACAAATTTCCGATTTAGGATGGCTGGATGTTTCTGGCAGAGTTGAACAAAACAAACTGACACACATGTTTAAAATAGTGAGGGGCACCTGTCCAGATTATATGAAAGAAAATATGGTCCGGACCGGTGACGTTCACTACCATTTTACTCGCTCAAGCGTGGATTCCCTGGTGGTCCCAGGAGTTGGGGGGCCTGGACTAAAATCCTGCCTATATTCTTCTATAAAACTGTGGAATCGGTTGCCCTCAGAAATTAAATCCAAGGACTCGATCCTTACCTTTAAAACTGCAGTTAAGAAATATCTAACTAATATCATGGTATCCAGAGAATACAATAAGTTTTAATTGATTTACATTTAAATATATTATAATAAGCATATATGTGATATTCATAGTTTGTTGGTTTATCCAAACTCGCTATTCCGAGCCACCCAGTCTTGGGACTGCCAGGGACCACAATGGAAATAAGTCTTAACGACTTTATAGTGTATATATCCCAGGTAGTCATCATTTCATGAAAGCTTGGAGGATTCACCTGTTTTTTTGTTTTACTCTAACTTCCTTATAAAAGATATTTTGCCTTGTGTATTTACATTTTATGATGATTGCCTGAATAAAATCAAATAAAATTAAATCAAATAATACCGTTACAATAATACTTGACATGGGTTGATAATTTCAGGCTGGTCATAGTTCCATATTTGACCAATATGGATCTGCAGCTAAGGCATATGAAGAGAGTAAAAAGAACGAGGTAAGTGGTATGCCAAGAGGGCTACTAAAATCACAAATTGGAGAACTTTTATTCATCGAAGTCTAATAGAAACAAGTAAAATCTGAAGTAATAGACCCTCTTTCCTAAACGTTAATAACAATTATTCGTGTCTTGTTGTACCCCATGTATGAACATGTATCGTTTGCATGCCGGCGTCTGGGCAGCATTCAGGCATCTCCATATTTCTCCATAGATGGAACAGACCGAAATATATAAACGCAAAGTTGGTTTACACATGTTATCTTTCAGAGGGAAGCATCCTGATAATAGGATATTAATGTTACAATTTGGTACTTAATAACTGCTACATGTACAGGAATTCCATCTAATTTTAAAATGCAAGAACCTGTGGGAAAATCTAGTAGATTTGCCATAAAGATATATATTTGTAGCCTTCACTGCCAGCTATAAACATCTAGTTACCATGTAACCCAAAATAGGTCTCCGTTGTCCACTTCATTACACAACCGAATATGATGTGTACGTTTGGCTGGTGTAACGCCTCATTTTCTGTTCTGGTTTATTTTGAGTCTGCGTATCCCTCCCTTTGTGGTCTCGCCCCATGCTGAAAGGTGTGGTGTTTTGTCTGTTCAGACTTTTGTCATTTCCTTGCGAGAGAAATTCGTATATTATACAGACTTTTCTTTAAAACCCGTATTTATATATTTATATTTTTTTTCAAGGCACAGAGTTTTTCACGTCCAAAGACCGAACAAATTTATTTTTGGCACAATTTTTGTTACATAAACGTCTTTGTACGGTAACTTTGCTCTTTTATTATGTTGCTTGATTGGAGATAAACCGTTGAAAAGTTATTCTTAATAAGCCAGTGTGTCATAATACATCAATATATTTGAATATCGCGCCATACATTTAAGATTGTAACAAAACGTGAGGCAAACCTAAAGAATTTTATTGTTCACATTAACAGAAGAGTGGAAGTCAGGATGGAGTGTGCGCGAAGGTGCGCGTGCGCATCGTGCAAGAGCTTGTGCTTACACGGAAGGCCTTCAACGCTCGTCTTGAGTTGGAGAACGGAGAGGAAAGAGCATTACATGGCATCAAGGTCACAATTGAGATACGAAAAACAGGCGATCCAACGCGGACATTGGCCAATAAGCAATTTGCCTTAGGTAATGTTCAATTGAGATTAAAAGATGGGTTTGTTCAGTCACTACATGGTATCGTCTTGTGGTTACAAAAATATAATTTCCATCAGTACTAAGCCCCTCATGTTTTGAAAATTTTGATGGCCCTAATTTGCGTAACTTGATACTATTATTAATGTCAGGGAATCAAACTGACTGGAGATACATATCCATAGCAATTATGCAGATTCTAGGTCAAGAAGTAACAGAGAAAAACTCCAAAAACCTCGAGGGACACAAAAAAATATGTGCACAAAGACTGATGCATTTCTCATAGTGGTGTTGCACACGTGTAGCAGCTTATGATCAAAGACTTGGTGGCATTGGTTTTATTAGTGCCTGATCGTCATCCACTTTAAAAGCGCCTTTCAGCTACAGCCAGTGGAATTCTTAAAGTTACAAAATAAAGGAGAACTGTAAGCATCTGACATAATCATAATTATTTTTGCGATGGCGATCTCTTAGAGGCAATTGTGACAGATCTAACTTTAAAATCTTAGCATAAAAGCAACTTAACCACTTGTCATAATATTCAGTTTTTCCTCTGTCTCAACGGTTGGAAGCCAACTCATTGTTCGCCATGCACTATTGAATCAATACAGCTGCATATTCATAATGACAATAACTAATGCAGAAGTTTTTAAACAGTCCCAGGAAGATTCAGTTTGATGTTGCAGGCTAGGCTTTCTAATGTTAAATGTTTGACAGCGTGAAGAGAAAATGCAAAAGGCCAAGCAGAGACAGTTGTGTAAATGCATGATGGACACACTCAGTCCTATTCATTGATTTAATTTGCAGGGATTCCAAACCTAGTAGGTATAACTGGCGTGGATGGCTCAGGTAGCATCGCCCGCGGAGTGTCTGGAACGGCGGAGTGGCTTATTGTGCCGTTTCCGGCAGCCGCCCGGGTAGACGACCAGGAGTATGATGTTGGTGGCTGGCTCTCTTATTCCGTGGGCGGAGCCAACCTTACGTTTCCGCTGCTGCCTGACACCATCACCGTAAAACCAGACCCCATTCTTGAAGTCCACTACTTCCACGAGAAGTACGTGCAAGGGGACAACCCCATGACCCCAGCCACGGAACCCGTGAAGCCATTTAGCTTGGCGATTGCGATCAAGAATAAGGGGAACGGAATAGCTAGAGCCATGAAAATAACATCCGGTCAGCCTGAAATTATAGAAAATGAAAAGGGGCTCTTGGTATCTTTCAAAATTATTGGAGCTCAGCTTGGGAAAAAACCTGTTGAACCGTCTTTGTCCATTGACTTCGGAGATGTTTTACCACAGCAAACAAAGAATGCAAGGTGGCTCATGACTTCTTCCCTCATGGGGAAGTTCTACAACTATAGTGCAACATTCGAAAATATTAATCCATTGGGTGATCCACAACTGTCGCTGCTGGAAACTCTAGACATTCACGACTTGATCCGAATAGTTCACCTCGATAAATCTACAACAAATAGCCGTATGGGATACCTTGTCAATGATATAATTGACGCAGATGAACTTCCGGACACGGTTTATGATAGCAGTGATGTCGGTAAATCGTATCGTGTATTCCACGCTAGAGCCCTTGAACATCAGCTTGTCGCTACATATACACTCGGATCAAATACATATTATGTCGTCAATCTACTTTTGAATGTGACCGAAAATGAGTGGAACTACATGAGGATTGAAAACTCTATTACTGAAATCAGAGGAAATGTGGCATTGCAAGCAAAGGGAATGCACAGTGATGCTGTATCTGCTGCTAATATTTGGCAAACAGCTCACATCCATAAAAAAGAATATATGCACATGTTTCATTATTACAAGGCGCCATCTAGCGCCAAGTCCCGCCGCGTGAGGCGTGATGTGGGATCCGCTTCACCTTCCAACATAACAAGTGCAGCAACGCAGCTCACACAGATCAACGTCACATTTGGCCCAGAGAACACATACACTCCTGAATTTGAACACGGCTTATATGAAATAACACTGTCAAGGCAGACACCTGGAGACATTATTGTATTAAAAGTGAATGCCACTGACAGAGATGGAGACGGAGTGATTTATTCCTTCAACACAACAAAAGCTTTCTTGGTCCATGAAAGCACTGGCATTGTTAGAACTGCAAATGTAACAGGATTACAAGAACGCATTCATGAGTTTGTATTGGTGGTTGCAGATAGTGGCATTCCTTCCAAAACTAGCACAGCCGTGCTAAAGGTGATTATCACTAGTCTCCCCTACACCACAGCCTCTGAAGACTCAACACGACCTGACATGAGCGGATCTGGTGACCCCACGTCTTCCACCGCTGCAACTCGTCTTGTTTCTCAGAGCACCAAGGACTCAGTGGAACCGAAACAAAAGTACTCCAGGGGATCAACGACTCAGTTAACATCCAGCTCTGAAGCTACATTGATCACTACAGAAAGCATCTTATCAACCTCAGTGGCTTCACTTTCAACAAGAAAAGGCGATGCCTTGAGTTCAACAAGCTCGTTCACAACAGGGATTGCTGTCACAGATGGTCCACCTACCAGCATTACAGGTATTGACCCGTCCAGCCCAGTGGCGTCATTGGCAACTTCACCTGGTGGACGTATGGACGCAACAACGTCATTCATAACCAGTCGGGAAGTTACGACCCATTCAGCCACGTCTACCGACAGTGTATTGTCGAGTTCAACGGTTCACACAGGCAGAGCAACTGTGAATTCAGAGGGGTCAACGACACCTGGTGGCGTTTTTAACTCAAAAACGTCAGGTAAAATTTATTCTGGCTCTTCTGCTGATGCGACTGTCTCAGCTGCAGGTTCATCGGTCACCACCACTACTCTACGATCCACGGCCAAGCTGACACGAACCTCGCCCAAAGACACCCTCGAGCCAACCGTGACCATCCCTTCACTCATTTCACGGGCTCATCAGGAAGTATCTTCAACTATTTCTTTGGTTGCTCCAACATCCGAAGCCCAACCCCAACCGCAAAAAGTATCGACTGTACAGGATAAAAAAATTGGCGAGTTTTCCACCGCTTTAAAAACAGCTGCGGGGCCAAGCACTCAGTTACCAAGTACAACCAGCAAGCGCCCTGGCACTTCCGGTCCACCTGCACAAAGTGGACTTGTGAACACTCTCCTGATAACTCTACTTGTAGTGTTTAGCATTCTTCTAGTCATCTTTACTGTCATAGTATGTTTGTGATATTATGACTGATGATATAAATTTAAATCCTGGGGTTATTGATATTTATGACAAAATATAATGTAACAAGACATGTACAGTTGTTATATATATTATGTAAATACAGGGAAAATCCCCGATATGTTATGGATATCATCTATATTTTGGATGTTTTTTAGAATTATCCAAGTGGCAAAAAAGTGACATTTTCGTGCTGTGATTAAATGTTATAATCAAGGACAAGGAGATTCGTAAAACTCTTGCATCAATCATCCATAACTAGACGTAGAATATCTATTGATCTTTTCTTTTGATAAATCCACCTATTTTGGTATGGTGGTTATCTATGATGTGAGGGGCCCTCATGCAAGTGCAGTCTACAGACTAGTCAATGACAGTGTTCCTGATGTGACTGAGTAACTGAAGTAGAGTGACAGTATTTGTCTCAGTTTGGATGAAAGGGAAGTCTAAACAAGCAGATACGTAATTTCGTGTGTATTCTGTGTTATTTGATCTATAACAAGTTGTATATTACTGTTTGGTTGCATGTGCTGTGATGTAAAGCACATGTGAGTATTTTAACTGCAGATATGCGCATGTGACTAAAGCAACGCAGAACATGGGCTATTTTCTATCACCTCATTGATTCTCAAAAGACCGCATCATGTTTAATATATACTGCGTTGCTTATATTTTTAAATGCAGTATCCGATGCATACTGAAATGTTTATGGAGAAGGCAGGGGTATTTCAGCACTACATGTAATAATATTCATTGATGTCGTATCCATTCTGATGCCTTTTTATAATTTGCATTTCTAATATTCTTGGAAGACCGTGCGAGAGTTGACGATATGTTGGTAGATCCGTCATTAATTTTTTCCTCTTGCAGTTGATATTGCCCGCCGCCACTGAAGTGATATAGGGGGACCTCGAAACAGTAGTGATAGGGGCTGTCAGTCTCTCCGTCCGTCGTATCCATCGCGTCAGTGGTGTTTGTCAGGTCCGTCGCAGTCTGTAGCCCCCAAAATGTTTCAGGTGGAATTATGAAATTAAGGCCACAGATGTATTGTGTGTTGGGCATGTAACCAGTGCTTTGTTGTTGACCGTGACCTCTTTTTAAGGTCATAGGGCACCTAAAGGTGTATTTTGCACAGTACTTTTCTTCCATATTTTATGTTTTTATGAAAGCTCGGCCCTTTATTTTCGCACTAAGAATCATTCCCTAAAGGTTTTACGTATGCCTTATTATGGATGACCTTGATATAATTTCAAGGTCATGGTAACTCCATACATGTCTATTTGGGGGGCAATTAGTGTATCTTGAAAACACCTGATGTGGCGGGGGACATCGATCCTTTGGGTCATATAGTATTTTATTAGAAAACGAGCCATTTCATCAGACATAGCCATAACTGAGTAGAACAAAGAATAATTTTTTGCCTGTTGGAATGAATACAGGACTAAAACCATTCGATATACAACTTCCATTTCCAATATCCCAGGGTATTTTACGCCATACATCACAATAAACAGAGCTAGGCACATTTGCCTTGTGATGGCATGCTCAATTGACTTGCCAACTCAGAGTGAACACCCTGTTGTCTGTATAATGGCACATGATGGTATGAATGGGGTTGAGTTCAGATTAGTTTTAATTTTGCGATTAAAAGATTGACGTTTACGTTGTATTTCATTGCAGTTTAAACATGCGTCATTGCTTACGTTCGTTATTCTTGACAGCTTCGGATTATTCATAACTTTGATAAAGTAGTCAATGTGTGGTGCTTCAAATTATGTATGTACACAAAAATTATATCAAGGTTGGTGCTTCATTTGATTGCATGATGCGTATGCCAGATACTTACGAAACAATTGTGGAACCGAAACCAGTTTCGTAAAACCATACATTCGTTTGCTAGAGAACCGAAACTAGTTTCGCAAAACTGCGAAACCTGCCTGTGAGATGGTTTCGCTGATGAAACTGAAACCAGTTTCATGCAACTGCCCATTTGATTGTGCCAAAACACAGAGAAACCAAAAATTGCGGAAACAGGGTGTAATACTCAGCCTGAGACTGGAGCTCATAGAGTGTTCTTTACCCAGCGGATACACTGTTTACCTCAGGGCACATTTTGCAATTTGTTTCCATAACTGCAAATAAAAATGAAAGGTTTTTATCCTATTGCAGCATTTGGTTACCCAATATAAATGAACTAAGTAATTATTTCATTTGATTATTACTTGATTCAATACACAATGTACTTTAATCAGCTGCTTATATAATCCGTACAGAATGATCCATTTAGATTAATTTCATAAATTATAATTTCAAAAAATTTACAAATTGGTTAATTAAGCAACAATTTAGGTCTAATGGACGAATAATATAAGCTTAAATATATTTTCATGAATTTTTCAAATGGTTATTTACCAAATCAATTTCATTAATACATTCATCACTTGGTTTGATGCAGAAATAAATGGTCTGTTTAGGTTCCTAAGTAAACAATTGAAATTAACCAATACCACAGTGATTAATGTGATACTGTAAATCCTTCATAAGGCAAAGATTAACATGTAGTTAGGCTTAACTCTTTCAGTGCCAAGCTTTGGACTGAGTCAACAGCTTTCATTGGTGCGCTTTTGGCGCAAAATGCACCGAGTACATTTGTAACATCTGTACCCATCGGCCTGCGAATAATTAAACCTGTTTTAAACACTATCGAAGAAGCAGTAAACAATGTTGTGAATACATTTATGTGTTGATGACTCTGCAACTCCAAATAAATCCGCTACTTCTAGAAAGCTATGCGTGTTTCCTATGTAATAGAAAAACACTAATGCCTGCTTACAGATATCGATGCTTGGTTTTACGCCACTATGCCCGTCTTCTTCAAAAGTTATTAATCCAGCAAGTTCTTGGCCTCTAAGTGTTCCCCTAAAGTATTTAACGTTAAAGCAAGGAACTGGGTCCTCTACAAATCCATGGACTCGTGGCTTCCATGCTCTAGGTAAAATAATACCCACAGGGATGTTAACTGTACCAAGCATCACAATGTCCATCATATGGGTATTATCTTATAATTGTGCAGGAGCAAACATCCAAAAAGGCTGTTATTTTTGGAGTAACCCAAACATAAAAGAGGACAAAGGTTGTCATATATCAAATTGTAAGTCTGAGTCTGGCAAAACAGGAACTGCATGATGCAATTTGGAAAAAGTTGTAGAAACTGAGTTATTACAACTTTAATCAAACTATGTTTAAAAGTACCAAGATGCAAATATGCTAAAATATGGAATGATACCAACAATACTTTTGCCCAATGTGTGACACCTTGCTGATATATTTAATGCCCTTAGCCACATGTTTGCACTCCCCAAAGCATTTGGTTGTATTTTAGGCCAATACTAACCAAGAGTGCTAAAAATTTCAAGTTTCTTTTTAGCTGACTAAGCTATGTCCTTGTGTATATACCGAACTTCTCAGAGCATTTTTGCATCTCTGTCAAAATACACTTTTCTTTTCTAATAAGTTTGAAGTTGAGCTGGGTGAATCTGTTATTCATGCATGGAAATGGTATTTTTGAGATTTGTGTGTGTTGGTGTGAGCTTTGGTGTGTATGTTGGTGTGGGTGTTGGTTTAGGTGAGTGCATAAATGTATGTGAGAGTACAACATATGAAAAGGTTCACTAACTTGTACATGTATGTCGAGCAGGGTCACAAACATACATACATAGGTTCACAGGTATACCTAAATACACACACACACTGGCATCCACATCCACACCCACATACATTATACTGTTTGCTTATACACATATGATGATTTCTGAAGGAAATCTGCAGGTGCAAACGTTTCTGATTTAAAATTTGAACATTCACAAACATGCATTGTTTGCATGTTTTTTATGTTGTTTCTCCTTTTCAGGTCAAGTGCTACATGCTTTCTCAACCCTCGCAATATTTCCAGTGAGCCCCAGAATATTAGCAGTCGTAGAAATGATATAAGCATTTATAGTATTCCAGATACGTTGCTTTGCACACCTCACTGTTTTTGCACAGATGTGAGTGAGTGATCCAGAAATGGCTGAATTTACAGTTAAACAAAGTCAAAAGAGGAAATGTGTCAAAACATTTGATGCCAGCATAGTGTACTCTGTGACATACCCTTTACAAAAAAGAGGGATCAAGCAGTTGACCCAGACATTGCCAGAATTCAGGGCTTGTTCTGGGCATGCAGGCAGTGGCAATACACAGTTGATCTCAAAATCTATTCTCTTGAAGGAAAGAATTTGAATAAAGAGGTAACTCTTAGCTACCACAGAAACTGTAGGTCAACATACTGCAGTCAGTTCCATATTGATGCTTTCAGCAAAAATGTTGCATATACCCAGGTGCATGCAGATGATGGTGATGGAGGTAGTGGGGTACCTAGAACTAAGATATAAATCAGGTCACAGATATCTGTTTCAACTTTCGACTGGAAGAACAAATGTTTAATCAGTGGTGAGACGTGTATTTCCAATTTGCGATATTCTTCTGCCAGAATTTGGTCCATGGTCAAATCACTTCCAGAAACAAGACAGGTCAAGCAGTATTTATACCATAAAGTTCTTCAAGCTGCTGTGGAGAGGGGTGATAATGAAATGATAACTAGATTTTATGGTGTGGTTAATGGTGATCTAGTTGCCTGCAATGTCCGGTACCATAGAGCCAAACACTGTCTGGTGGATTATGTTGACCCAAAGTACATTGCCCGACCAAAGGAACAACCACAGTCTATATTATTCAATCAAAAGATCTTGACACAGCTTGTGGAAGAATTTTCTTATTTATTTATCTCTGAGAAAGAAGTATTTCTTACAGTACCATATACACCACTCTACCCAGGAACATGGACATTGTCAATTCTCTTAGCTTTGAACATCTTCACATGGCTTTCGATATGGGTCTCTTGACCAAAGTCTTAGAAATCACCTGGGCAAAACCTGAAGTACTATCTGGCATGTATCCTTTTGCTGATGGCATGCATTTACTTATGTCGATAATTGCAGGCATAGGTCATCTGTATAGGAGTGCTGGCCTTCAGCAGCTGCTAAGGGACTCTGGTGTTTTTGCTGGGGGAACTGTGCAGCAGATTCTTTATGGTAAAGGCTTTGATCTTGGTGTCTATGCCTTGAAACTCATAGATGAAGTTCTGGGTTGTCAGGATTCCTGTGCAAGTGACCAAGCTTACAAAAGACCTCCAAAGAGAGTGTGCATCAGGATCCAAACAAGATAACAGAACTTGTTGACATACTTGCAATCCATTCCTAGACTACACACTAGCAGTCGGCATATCCTTGCGTGGATCCAGCCTTGATCAAATCTGCATAGTGTTTGACAGTTACCTGCCATACAGTGTCAAGTCAGCCACATGGGAAAAAAGGTCAAGGAGAATGCCAGCTACTGTGTATCATGTTGTCCCAGATGATAGTACAGACCACTCCTTTGGGAGATCACCTTCTTTGAGAGACCACAGTTTTCAGGTCTTTCTGTAGTACTTTTCATGTTATTTATACCTCCTTTGAGGCACCATTTGCTTTTTGTGACCACCTTTTGGGTGGCACTAGGGGCAGTCTCTCAAAGGAGGGACTACCACATACCCAAGGACTGGAAGTTATTCCTCAGCAGACAGGAAAACAAGGCTGCACTTGCAAAACACTACACTGACTATATCATAGCCCATGCAGGCTGCATGCACTGAGACAAGGCCAAGAATTTTTTCTCAGTGGAGGCCATGTTGATGTGTGCAATGTTGTTGACCTCAATGGACATCTTGGTGTTTCCAGTGAGCAGGTCTGTGAAGCCCTTCAATCCAACCATGAGGAGGTGACACAAGGATCATTTTGCATGCCATGTACATGTATGCTGCCAGGAATGGTGTTCAGTGCCTGGTCATAAAAGTCCAGACACTGATGTCTTGGTACTTTTACTTCACCGTCAGACATCTGTTCCAGCCACTGAGATATTCTTTGCCACTGGACATGAAGGCAAACATGAATCTAGGAAGAGGTACATACCAGTTCACACCCTGCACCAGCAACTGAGTCAAAGCCTGTTGCTTGTGATGTTGTATATGTATTGTCTTACAGGTTGCGATTCTGTAAGTACATTCTATGGTCATGGTAAAGCCACAGCTTTCCGTCTAATGATGCAGAAGTCTGACCAGTTTCAAGGACTTGAATTATTAGGCACCAAAGCAGATGTGACTAAACAGGACTAGACAGTTGACATGAGTTTCATTGTCGAAATGTATTATGGGCATGAATATGTCTCACTGAACAAATTAAAATGTAGAATGGCAAAAGCCAAAACAAGACAAAACAAAAAAAGCAAAACAAAAAAAAAAAAAAAAAAAGAAGAAGAAGAAGAAGAACACCCCCCAACAAAAAAATGGTAGGAAAAAAACTCCCCCCAACAGAGGATAGTTTTGTCCTGTAGCTCTCTTGTGCAGTCCACCAGCTCATAATTTGGAAACAGGCTAACATTCCAATGCACTATCTCCCAAGCCCCATCCAGTTTGGACAAGCAAAAATATTGGAGGATATGATATGCCCAAAAGATGATGGACCAAGGTGTATCTGCTCCCGAATTGCTGAATGACTTAATGTCTGATTGCCCTGCATACACTTGTGATGAGTTATCCCTGTGTTGGTGCATTGCTAATGCAGAGGCGTGTACCACAGCTTGCAACTGTAATGGAGGAATGGCAGGACTACATGTTGGCAATGGATGCAATAATCAACACACATTGCAATCACGTATTCCAGAGAAAGACAGTGACAGTAACTAAGTTGCCCTGAAGTGACTATCCTCTCAAAAATGTCATATTAGAACTTGAAGTATATATATGTATATATGAATTTATTTGCAAATGTATATGTACGTAATAAACACACACACACGCATACACACACGCACACACACACACACATACATGTACATATTATATACATGGTTGTTCTTTGAAAATATCATAAAGAACATAATGCAAAATTAACTTTCACGGCGGTCACATTCTACAATTTTGATGTAGTCAAATTGCATGATTATTAATGCATTAGCGATTGTGTCTCTAACCCTTAAAGTGCTGATTGAAGTTTGAGTCAACAGCTTTCCTCGGGACACTTCGTGCGCAAAGTGTCCCGAGGAAAGCTGTTGACTAAGACAACTTTTTGCTTTAGACAAGGCTTGCAGGTATTTGAACAAAAGGTATCTTCATGAGGAATTTGAATCTTTTAACCACTATATGTTTAACCATAATGAAAAAACAACTATTGCAGTGATAAGCGATTTAAGGGTTTAATCTGGTAAACAGTGAAGAAAAAATGCATGTTAAGATTGTGGATTTTGGTATCAGTGATGGTCACAATAATTATGTAATTGCATGTATCACTGGAATGGTATATCTTGTATGTATCCACAGTGAAACTGTCAAATATATTTTGTTTACCTGCTTCATGGTTGTTTCACTTGCGCATATTGCATCATAAATTGCAAGGTATAGTGCTGGCAACATAAATAAAACATTATGGAATTTTTATTTCTATACTATAAAAGTACCAAAATCAAGTTACAAGCACCTTCATAAGCATATTTATGAGCAAGCATATATATGTGAGTGGTTCCATTGACAGTAGAAAAACACATTTTTTTGTAATTTTTGGCACTTTGACTATGTAATACAAAGGGTAGAATATCCAGCTTCGTACAGATTTTTCAGGATTGCATCATGCATTTCCATATGCCTGAGACCCTTGCCAACAATTTGGCATATGATGCATTTTGTCCTTTTTTATGTTTGGGTGGTCGAAATTTTTCAGGCAATTGCTCCTGCACTATAAACTTTTTTGCACCGTATGTTCAAGAGTATCGTCATGCATTTCACTGATGAACAGCACTTCTACTACTATATTTGTTGCCATGGCTGGAACGTGAGCAAGACTTGACAGTGAGCTCAACACATGTAAAGATGTGTAGGCATTTGCATTTCTCAAAAATGTTATACTTTCACTAGTATAGGATTTTTGAATAACCATTCGTTCAAATCGCCCAGTGTAACAAAACAGGTTTTCTATGTAGGACAACGATTCATTTGTTACACACAGTTTCATAAAACCAGTTTCAGTCAGTGGAAACCATTTGTTACAAGAAATTAAAAGAAACCAGTTTTGGTTTCAGCCCAAACGAATGATCAGTTTCATAAAGCTGTGATTCTATTATGAAACCTTTCGGATGTCAACCAAATGACCAGTTTCTAGATAGATTTCAGGCAAACCTTCAACGAAACTTCCTATTCGTATACTGAGGAGAAACTGGTTCTGCAAAACCGAAACCAGTTTCAGGTGAATCGAATATGCCCTAAGTGATGAAAAGACATGGGAGGTCATTTGTGGATTGAAAAAATGTGTGTTTTCAAAGGAAACGTATCAGCGTGACCAACCATGCAGATAAGTGGAGCAGAATTCAGTATGAGGGGAATTTTTATGACACATTGCCGACAGGTGACCACACCAGAAACAACTCACGCCACTTTGCGACCACGGCTTGGTATTCTCCGGGGCTCATACGAGGACACATTGGTCGGATTTACTTTTTCTTGGGTCGAAAAGTCAAAGTCATTTACAGTGGCTCAACATTTTATACTATTTCACAAGCTTCTTGGGGACTTACTCGTATGGAGGATTTTTGAACTTATTGGGGAACAGCTACTCAATGGACGGGAAGCGTCAACTTGGCGGCTTCATGTGGCTCATCCTGGGTTGGGTGGCCAGCATCGCAGGCGCAGGTAGGCTAATTATGAATTGACCAGCGCCAAAAGAAAAAGATAACCGTTATTGCTTCGTTTCAGATTTTTTTTTCTTTCTTACAACAGTCTTCGTTCTTTTGTTATGGATAATTGCCTATGAATCATTGGCCTAATGAAGTTATCTTGGGAAAAACTATTGTTGTCTTCGACCGGTAGAGATCATGTGAGGTCATACCGGACAAGACAGCAATGGAATCCATGGTGGTACTTGATGTGCACAAGATCACGTGTTGTTCATGATCAAGGTCTACCGTTGTGACAGCAATTTAAGTTAATCTAATATTTCAAAAGACAATGGCAAATTAAAGACAAATGAATATTACCACAAGAAAAGTGGTCGTGAATTAAATATTCAAACGTTTGCATATTCGTAAATGTAGCTACCAAACAAAAATCAAACTAATGTGTATCTGACTAAGGACCACAAATACTTGCTTCGAACCCGTATCATTTTAGTTTACAGCTAGCCATACCAATTAAGACACTCCTTCAATGGGTCATGAAGGAAACTAACGGACAAACAGATTACTTTTTTGAGTATTTGCACGCTACAAAGGGAAACAAGATATTCTACCCGTGACTCTTATGCGCTGGTTTGGAGGCTCATTTTAACGACAACAACAGTTAGTTTGCGTCATGGATGGAATAAGACGTACCAAAATTTAACTAAGATATATAAAATAGGATCCCTCTCCAAATTACTACAGATGCAGATCCAACGAGTTGATGCACAAGCTTTCCTCTAAAACATGACGGGGGGGGGGGGGGGGGCATTTTCAACTAATTGTCAAATAGACAAAGCATACGGTTTGGCGTAACTAATTATGGTTGTAATTGCGAATCAAAAATGTTAGGACATGCAATGATGAGAAGCAAGAAATATATTTTATATGGCCTGTGTGAAATGTATAAATAGTTAATACTTAGTATAACTGAATGCCTGGAAGCGCATTTATATGTTTTGGTCACATTACAACACAGATCACGAGCAAGTAACAGGTCCAACTAGAATTTTTGCGAACTTGTAAATATGGGTATTAGCTTGACAGCAGGGCATACCCTTCGGGAACTCCATACACGTAGGGGGATCCTAAAACAGCTCAATGTGCGACTGCGTTCTTGTTGATTTTAAAATGGGTAACATCACGTATATGTATATATATATATATATATATATATATATATATATATATATATATATATATATATATATATATATATATATATATATATATATATATAATATTACTACTAGTGTTTAAGCTACTGGTATTTAAAAAGATATTTTAAATTTTTTCATTTGGTACGTTGAAGAGAAAAAAATCAGCTTAGAAAGAAAGCATTTTCAAAAAGATTGTCAGAAGTAGACTCATCTTTCCTTTTAACATGGGCAAACATGCTCTTCATCAATATTCATTGGGCTTTCGTTCCAAAGCTTACAATGGCCAATGGTGGAGTGTTGGCACGTTTTTCTCTTTGACCTTGCACATAAATGATGCACTTCCTGGTTCAGTGAAAGGAGGACTGCCTACACAGTTCCTCGTGCCATCGTAGTTAAATTTACCAATCATCGCATCAGGAAAAAATTCTATGATGCTAGGAAAAATGTCATGATGGATTTGTATCTGAAAATCTTACAAAAAACGTGCCATCATAGTGCACGAAGCTCGCAAACTGTGAAAAGAAAACAAGATCCATTCATGTTGGTCACGTGAATGGCACCTGTACGTGCGTGAACTAAACCACTGGGGTGTGACCCATGACATGGGGCTGGTGGTTCAAATCCATGGACTTGCTGACCTAACTGCTTACAAAACAACTTCGAGAGGTACCTTATCTGGGTAGTTGAACAATTACGCATAGAAAGTCATTCAACGCTGAACCTGATTGGTCCCTATGTGGTTTGCTCTCCAAATCCGTTCTTCAATAACAGTGACATTTCATTTTTCTCTCTAGTCATGCGATCTTGATATATGCTTGTGTCTTAAGCAGCATTTGCCGCACATCGTTTGTTTTGCTTTTGGTGAAGGCTATCCCAAACTATGGACAATGTTATGGACTAACATCTTTCATGTAACTTAATGATATATCTTTACTGTGATTTCACCGCATGAAAACGCCCCTTGTTACTACTTTAAATTATATGATCTAGTTGGACTCATCATATACAGTTTATAACTTAAACATATATCCGAGGTGTATTCAAACTGACTGCAATACTTTTCTCTTTCAGCATACCAGGCCACTTCTGATGTGGCAGGCCATTTTACTTCATTTGTAGCCTGATGGTTATTGTGAATTATTCAAATTATCCTGCTTCATCTATTTTAATCATTTTGCCTCCTTTGACACAGTTCAATTCTTTTAGGTACGTTAGCTAACTTAACTTCCATGTTGCTAGCTATCCATAATGGTTGTACCATATCCTGCTATTTATGAACAAACGCTTTTCTGCTGAATTTCAGTAATCACTAAAAATCGCCTTAATTTACAATGATAAGCTTATCTCTCCACAGCTTACCATATTTATAACATGAAACAAGTTCTTGCATTGTTATCTTGAGCATTACGCATACCGCTGTTTTGTATTGATCAGCACCTAGAGGAAATGTATATTGGTACTTGATCGTATTGCTGCTTGTTCAATTTTAAGAGTCAACATTCTGTAGCACTTTTTATGATCTTTGCTTACCCAGTTTGAAGCCAGTTGCTATAGCCTTTACAGTAAATCATGTTTCGTCTTATAGACACTTTGCTCCACTTTATTTTTGTTTATTCTCAGTTATATGTTCACTTTTATGCTACCATTTATGTACCCCTTTCTGCATTAGCACATGCAGTTGCATCAGTTTTCAGTCTTACATGTACGTGTACTGATGACTTGCAAAAATACCTAACAAGGTCAAAAGTAGCGGCCATCTTGCAAAGCTTGACACGATCAGTGTATTCGTGTGGGAAGGATTTTTCATATATTTCTGGATTATCTCAGTGAATTTTAATTAAATTCCCTGCGGATTGCCATGATGCATTGAGGACTTAGTGGACAATTTTACTGGATCGCCGGGCTTTTCTATGACCATACCTGTGAGTTGACGCCACTTCATGTTGTTTTTTTCAAATTTACCGCCATTTAACTCTAACTTACCAACATGTCAGGTAACCAGAGTCGTATACCCGAACCTGACAAGTCTTCAGGTGGAGAGCATATTAACACTAAAACAGTAAATTCAGGTTGTTCAAAAAGACCATGTTGTCCTTGGTTGTCTCCCACTGGTGAGAGTCCTCCTCTGAAAAATAGAAATGAAAACATTGACATAGACTCTGACTTACTGCAAATATTGACTGACCCGTGCTGTATTATACAGACTTCAGGAAATGCTTATTCATACATACATAATAACATATAAACGAACCTTGAATCTCCAAGGATCACAGTTGCAATAGGTACAGGGTAATCGGCAGAAGCGCAGAAGTGGCAAAAGGAGAAGTGGCAGAAGTGAAATGTTTTCCTCTGCTGCTCCGTGGCATTATATATTCTTACCTCTCTATGCAATCAAAGCAAGTCTATGTATCTAAATATCTCTCATACTGGCAGAAGTACTGTTAAAAAAAAAAAATCACGACAGAATTCTTGAACAATATAGTACCGAACCGGGAAACAACATAAGTATGTCCGCCATATTGACTTAGAGAGGCGTCATTATTTTAGATTCCCCAGGCGCTAGATATCTAGAAGTAGGATCATAGTCTGCTTCTTGTATTATCTTGGCCCCCTAAACGTTAATTTATATATTCATTTTGCTAAATGTATTTGTCCACCATCTAGTTCCTAAATACAAAAAGTAAAAATTTTTGTGCACATGTCAGAAAATTACTTGGTGTAATTTTTGGACATGCATGAATTTCAGACTCAATTGGCTTAACTGCATAAGTGGGATTTAATATTTATATATATATATATATATATATATATATATATATATATATATATATATATATATATATGTATATATATACATACATATATATATACATACATATATATATATACATATATGTATACACACACATATATATACAATCATACATATATATATATATATACATATATGTATATACACACACAATATATATTTATTTTTATATATATGTATATACATATATATACATATATATGAGTTTGTTCTATCTATTAACACAAACATTTCATTGATACTGGGGCCTAGAAAGAAGTACCCTTTTCACTTTCAAATTTGTCTTTTTTAATGATGGAAAAAAGTCTTCATATTAGTATTGATATTATTAATATTATTATCATCATCATCATCATCATCATCATCATCATCATCATCATCATCATCATCATCATCATCATCATCATCATCGTCATTATTATTATTATTATTATTATTATTATTATTATTATTATTATTATTATTATTATCATCAATATCATCATTGTTATTATTTATTATATTATTGATATTATTACTATCATTATTATGATCTTCATGATGACAATTTACTTCCTACAGGCCTTATTAATTTTTGTGTTTTTATCTTTATTATTATTATTATTATTATTATTATTATTATTATTATTATTATTATTATTATTATTATTATTTTCAATATTATTATTATTGTTATGATTATTATTATTATTATTATTATTATTATTATTATTATTATTATTATTATTATTATCATTATTTATTATTATTATTATTATTATTATCATTATTATTATTATTATTAAAACGTAAAGCAGAGATAAATTCCCTAAGACAGTTAAAACGATAAAGGAAAGTAATTTTGAAGGAACACAAAAAGTATCAAGAAATAAACAACAGGGTATAGAGTCTGATAAGATAAAAACAAACAATGCTGTGCATGCTCAGAATAGTTCACGCAAATCTTTAGTCTTTGACTCGCCACAGCAGGTTAGGAATACTATACAAGTAGAGGCTGAAATCCAACCAAGTCCAATGGAAACCGAAGTAGAAAATAATAAAACCGAATGAAAAAAAGAGAGAACTGTGTGTCAAAAGAACAAAACACTATACAAACAGAAGCTGAGGTCCTCCCTTTTCCTAGGGAGCTAGAAATTGAACTCGACAATGATGCAACAAACCTTACTGAAGGGAGAACAATGACAGTTCAAAACAAAGAAGATGCCCAAACAAATATGAATGACATGTGTCAAAAGGAACAAAAGAGTGTTAATAAGCAAACAAACCAAAAACAGATTGATAGATCTTCAGAAATTGAAAAGAAGCATGTGAAGTTGACAAGAGTTAGTTTTTCATTTCAAAAATCACCAAAATTTATTACTGTTGATCATCATGTATCTCAAACATGCAGTGCAAATCACAAGTTAGGTTTACCATCAAAAAAGCAACAGGTTACCACGAACAAAGTACAGGATACCACTGGGTTAACAGGAACAAATAAGAAAACTTTAGGTGCAAACACTGTTGAATCTGATATGAATGATTTACCAAGTCCACAAAAAGAAAACACTAAAAAGCAACATAAAGAAAGTGATTTAAATGAGTTTCCCAGTCCACAAAAAGAAACAACTAAAAAACAAGACACGCAAACTGATTTTATTGATTTGAACAAGACACCTAGTCCTAAAAAAGAAAGAAGTAACAACCGAGACGAGCGTAAATGGATGAAAAACCTGGGACTGGACTTCACACATAAATTCACAATAGTTAACGATGGTTGCCTCACAAGTTCCCATATGTCTGCTGTAAATAAACTTCTAAAGCAACAATTTCCTGATGTAAATGGATTCCAAGACACAACTTTAACCCTAAAAGAAAAAATGGAAAATTTTGGCCAAAACTTTTCAACCAATTACTAAAAGTCCAAGTGCACAAATTCATTACAGTGGTGAAAATCATTGGGTAATTTCCTTCTGGTGCAAAGATAAAGATAACACAATTCATGTAGTTGACAGATTAAATTCACACTAACTTACTGAATCACTGACAATTCAACTCTGTCCAGTATATAGCTACGACAAGGACATTTTTTTCTATACTATACCAGAAACGGAAAAGCAGACAAACGGAACAGATTGTGGGGTATTTGCAATTGCAAATATCATTGAATTTTGTATCGGTGGCCTGGCTTTATTTAGGGACAAAACACGGAAGTATGATAAAAATAGAATGAGACCCCACCTGGTTAAATGTTTATCACAAGGAAAACTAGAAGCCTTTCTAAAAATACCTGTAGGTAAGAAACAGAGAAAAACCAGAACAAGGTCAGATACAGTTGATTTAATACCACTGAATTTTGCCAAAGCAACATGTTTCCTACCCAACCTGTATGAAAACACAGTGTACGGAAATGGTGATTGTCCAAGATGGTATCGTTATTCATGTGCAGGATTCGAAAGCTCTCCAAGCAAGTCTCTGGCATGGTACTGTGAGCCTTGCACTTGAAACAAATCCCAAAGCAGAGATTTCAAGACCATTGAATAAATTAAATAAACCATGTTTGTTGAAAGTGTAAAATAACATGACAGTGCTCCGCAGTTGAGACGATTTTTGAGAATTTGGCATCCTTGAAGTGAACCATGAATTTGGTTAGATATATAAGATATGTGACAAGTCAATTGTATAAACTATGCTCTGCTGAATGTGTAAAATAAAATAACAAGACTCTGCAGTTGAGATAATTTTTGTGAATTTGGCATCCTTGTAAGTGAACCAGATACTGAAATAGTGTATCACACTTACATGGTGCTGTCTTCACCTTGATCATTTGATCTAGTGTAGGTCTTATTATTCATATGATAAAATTTAGTTGTTGTTTCCTTAATTTCCTTTTTTATTTTTGTTTTACATTCTTTTGTTTTTGTTTGTATTTTGCCATTGATTTGAATCCGTTAAATATTTGATCCTCATGCAGACAAATCCATTTCATTTTAACATATCAAAATTCATTAAGCAAAATATTTTTTATTTAAACTAATGAAACAAGCGATAAGCCCCTTATATCATTTTTATACTCAGAATCCAATATGGTTGGGAAATAAAGAAAGCCAAACAGAGAAAAATTATTGTCTTTTATTAATTTAATTCATTTACATTCTAATTTGTGTGTGTGTGTGTGTGTGTGTGTGTGTCCGTGTCTGTGTCCGTGTCTGTGTCCGTGTCTGTGTCCGTGTCCCCACACTCCCGGCGGGCACACTGGGCAGGCATTACATGTAAATGGGATTGTGTGTGGTGCCTGCCTAAGAGAATCATAAAGTGTGTGTTCTTAATTGCTGCAAAGGAAATTTATATAAACTCAGATGAATACTTAGCTTGTGTTGCATTTTCAGTGCAATGTTGGTTTGTTATGATAATGAAAAAAATCTCTTTTTTAAATGATAAAACACATTATGTGGGAAAATATAAAGATAAAATAGGGGAAATTATAAATATGTATATCAAATTTTAAAATAAACATGGTCAAATCATGAATTATTTTTCTCAAATGATACAAATAACATAGTAAGACATGCCAACATTATATAATGAAATGAATAGCAATTTATGATGACACTGAATACCTTTATTCTGAACGCCATTGATGCTTATGCTGCTTATACTGATGCCAATTCATATTATTGTAATTAAATTGTCGAACTACCTTGTGGAATCCTGGATAAAAACTATTAACTGTGAATTTGTGTAACACATTTCAACTGATATAAATGAATTATTGTTATTGCCAACAGAATTAAGTCCCATAATCATATTTCCAAATACCTGTAATGAAATAATCGTAGCTCCCTCCTAGAAAGAGGAATACAATATGGCGGGCGCTGGTGTCTGCCGTGTGAGCGAATGGGTCTATTTTTGCTTATTGTACCTTATGTAACGGGTACATGGATGAATACACAACTTAATTGGAATGCACAAATATCTTATGTATCAACAGAAATAAAGATTATGTGTAAACGCGGTAGTAACATGCCGAAAATCGCCAATATCTTCCACTTCTGCCACTTCTGCTTCTGCACTTCTGCCGATTACCCTGTACCATTGCAATACGTCAATTGAATACACAGTAGAACTGTTACTAAGTTGAGGTTCATGGCGAGTGCACCGGTCTTCGTCCGGTCCAGTAGTTTTGTTGCAATCCTATTGATGACGTCACAACCAAGTTGGGATCAGATGGTATTTCGGTCTGTACAACACTCTTCTCTGTTTTGTTTAACGGAGTGACTATTTTCACCGTACGGTGAGAATAGTGTTTTGTCTATTTTCACCGCACGGTGAGAATAGTGTTTTGTCTATTTTCACCGTACGGTGATGATAGAGTTTGGTCTATTCATCGTATGGTGAGAATAGAGGCTGCTCTATTTCTACCGTACGGCGATGGTATAAAAGTCAACCAGGGAAAAATATTTTGGAAAAGCATTGTGTCATTATATTGCACACAAAGAGAAACGGAACCAACATTTGCTGAAATAATAAACAGGCCTAACTAACATCCCAGTTTGAGCATGGTTTATAATGAGATCTGTTGAGGTGTTATTTCAGCTTTTAAATATTATCTAACAGCTTTTATAGAGCCAACACTCTGTATTTTTTATGTGCAAAGGCCAAATTTAGGTGACAAGACAAAGTATTTTTTTTTATCATCAACTGTTTATTTCTTTAATATATGCCTTACAATGCTTCCTCATTTTATCAGCAGACTGAAATAGGTTTAAAATAACGAAACACACTTAATATATTTCGCACTTTTATATTTATCAATTACTTCTGAGACTTTACTTCGATATTCTACCTCTTTCTTACATAATATACAAACATCCACATTTTTTCCATCCTGTTTGATACAAAAACTTTTAAAAATGACAAAACAAATAAGTGTTATAATTTCATTTACCCAGTAGTAACTTCCATTTCCAATTTTTTAGCCTAAAATTAGTGTCTTCAAACAGAGGTCTAATTTTTCAAATCCTAGCAACTTAAATGTTTTTTTCACATTTTGCCATAATATATCTAGTCTATTCCAATTGAAAAATAAATGTTCATAAGAATCAATACAATCACAGAATATACAAAGAGGAGTAGCTTTAAGCTTCCATATGTGCAATAACTGACCACATGGTAATATAAGGTGTGTCAGTTTAAACCGAAATTGCTTTATCTTGTTTTCCCTTAAACCAAAAAATATAAATTTCCACAGTGCATCCCATCTGAAGTTACTAATATCGTACTTGATAACCCACATTTTTTTCAACATATGGTTTTTCAACCTTATGTTCTAAAAAAAATTTATAACAAAGATTATCTTTAACTGAAAGAAAATCAAAACTTCTTTTTCCATGGAATATGTAAAGATTAGAATCAACGCGAACTGAGGTAACTATTGAGGTTTGTGAATTTAAAATATGTTTCCATGTCTTTGGGAGAGCTTGGAGTAATATACTTATTTCTGAAAACCAGTTGCTTTTATTACTAAGGCAAAGTAGGAACTATTTTAATATTGCCACAGATGAAAGTAACGGAACTTGAGGGAAATATAGATCTATCTCGTTATGACTTTAGTTAAGGATCGCATAAAAAACACACAAAAAAACAAAAACAAAAACAAAAAAAAAAAACAAAAACAAAAACAAAAACAAACAAAAAAAACAAAAAAAAACAAAAACAAAAACAAAAACAAACAAAAAACAAAACAAACAAAAAAACCAAAAAAGCCAAGAAGCAACGAAAATGAAAGACTGATTGGTGGGTAGAGTACATTAATATGCATCAATTTGAGATGTTAGAAAGCCAAACATTTAATGGTGTCACGGTGCCAAAGAAATTGCCTTACAGTAAACCCTCAGTAACTGGGCACTTTGCTTTGGTCCCGTTTCCTGTTGACTATACTATAAAGCTAGCTATCTGCTTAAAGTAAGCATTTTTCTCCAATCTTAATTTGCCTCAGACTCAGTTCTATGTGACAAGCCACAACCATGAATTTCCGAAAAGGCTCTTAATTTCAATTTCCAGATGGTGAAAATAGAGCCGCCTCTGTCGTCACCGTGAAAATATACCAAACTGTACCATCATCACCATACAGTGAAAATAGACCAAGGCCCAAGCCCTATCAATATCATACCGTACGGTGAAAATCGACAAAATTCTATCCTCACCGTACGGTGAAAATAGACAAAACTCCTTCCAAACGCTATTCTCACCGCACGGTGAAAATAGACCCAACGCTATTCTCACCGTACGGTGAAAATAGCATCGTCCTTTGTTTAATTGGTTTCCAGGATATATTCTAAATTTTACAATGAAGCTATGGAGGCTAAATGGTATGTGCGTGCCGTGTGCTTCGAACCCGAAATGCAACCGTAAGTAAATGGAAGAGAAAATATAAAATGTTAGCAATACCAGATTCCAACTTCTACTTGAGGGTTATGTTTTCAGTCAGCTGACCAGTGAAACAATGCGGTCTTATGACATATTGGTGCCGGCTTTCGAAAATAAATTTCAAGACAAGCACGCCACTAGTTCCTATTTGGCAATGCTGGACAGCAGCAGGTTGGGGTCACAGGAACCACTATCTGGACATATAGCATACATCAAACAGCTGGCGATTAAGGTGGCGGAGCCAGGCGCAAAAATCCAGGGACTTTGATGTTGCATAGATGAACAATGTTTCACATTTCACCCACAAAACCGTACATTTTATTTATTGTACAGATACATAGATCTGTTAGAAACAAGTTTCATATCGGTATGATTATTTTTTAGGATTTTATAATCCAGTTTACTAGAGAGTATCATATTGCACATTTTGTTTGCATTTCGTAAAAAAATAATCGATAGAAAAGTGTATTACATGTGTAAAATAAAAGTATAGACCAATATGCAGGAACCGTATTTTTGTTTACAAATAAAATACATAATGACAAAATAATCTGATGCTTTGATCATCATTCTAAACATCAACAATTTATTCATTTTATGAGCTACAAATGTCTCGGAAGGAAACAACTGACTGAAAAACATAGAAAAAAGGTTCCTAGATAATATACTTATATTTCAAAAGACCATTATTTAAAGCAGATCGACCAATTAGCTTAAGTCAACACTGTCCATAAAATTGACTGATTAATTAAATATTCATTCTGAGAAATTGGCGTTGAAAGATTTGAGGCCCCTTTCGCCCATATTGTTGGCCGTAATGAAAATATTGTTCTCCAACCGTGGTCAGTTTTGGTTGCAATTTTTCGAAGGCCTGTCAATGGACGAACATGATGTATGGATTTCAACATACATTATTAATTGGCCTTAAAAACCAGCTATTTACCAGTCACGTGACCCGAAGGTGCTATCACTATGACACTAGCAACGTTGTTTGCAAATGGCGCTGTTAGAACAAGATGTGTTTGCAGTATGACCGCTTACTTCAGTAAAAAGAGTGCTCGACGGACAGGAGTTGCGGACTCGTTTCTGCACATCTTGGATAAAAGAGCAACATAACTTTGTTAATGACTGCTTGTGATCATACCGGCGGAGGAAAAAGAGACCATAATCAGGGAACAAAACAGAAAATGAAGCAAGCAGATAGCAATGTGCATGAAAAAAAGAAGAAGTTGACGACCAAGCATACAGTACATGGGGGTAGAGGGCACTAGAGAGTGATTTTTCTCTTTATTCTTATAAAATTTACAATTGCCATTCTAGACAAGTTGGACCTTGAGTTGGATGGAATGCCATTTTTTCAATCCCTCTCAAATCTTTCTCTGAAAATGAATAGCTAACTGCTGCTTATCTCGATGCTGATGGCAATATGTCTCGCTTTGTTTCTTTGCTTTTGGTATTTTGTATTTTGTTAAAATAAGTTGTAAGATTGCTGGACAGAGAGAGACAGAGAGAGACAGAGAGAGAAAGATGGACAGTCAGACAGACAGACATACAGACAGACAGACAAACAGTACCTTGGTCTTTTTATACATGTATATGGCAGTCCCAGCCATGTTTTATTTGTTCAAAAATATGTATATCGCCATTTTTTCATGTTATTCCACGTACAGCCAGACATGTTTGTTACCATCATTAACACAAGGAGAAGAATTTGAATTAGCCTCCAGCTACTTTTTAAATCCTCTTTTTATCCCCCACCCCCTTTGGAGAAGTAAACCATAATTATCAAAACCAGAGAAAGAGAGATGTCGATTTGTATGCACGTTCCATGCTGAATACACTATGCCAGATGGGCGGTCTTCATAGATCATGATCATGACGAGGTGACAACTGAGACAAGAGTCCTGTTACTGATAAACAAACATCAAACCCAGCATATACTAGAATTTTGAAAAGTTAAAAAAAAAAAAAAGAAAAAAGAAAAAACCGCATTATATGTGTTGTGAATCCATACGTGTCAACGTTGTATCATTGACAATACTCTGCCTTGTCACATATGAATAACCAACTCTATTCGTTTCCTAGATCAGACACAGAGGCTAAAAGTACCCCATGACCGAGGTGATGATGTCACAGTTTGGACGCATGATTAATTGTTTCTTGCCAGCCAAGACGAACTGTGTTTGCTTACATAATTGATCTGACAGTGCGACACGCACTTCAATCGCCATTTAACAACAACTCAAAGTAAGTCTGTTTTGCAGGCAAGAAAGTTTCCAATTCCTTCAAAACGGAATTGGAAAGGGGATGGGGCAATTAGGGCAGAGTTCAGTCTTCGTGGATTTGGCTTTGGTGCGGGTATGTAAGGTTGTCAGGAGTGTTAATTATATGCCAAGCCTGTTTCATTCGTTCTTCTGCAAATTTTGGCCTTTCTCGTGGTAAAGGGGACCATACACACTGTCATGCTTTTCCTGGGTTTTGCCATTCATATAATAGGGCCTAATATATAATTTTATTCTGTGGAAATATGTAACCAGTGTTGCTTTACAAATGATGATCTGTAGTAAACTGATCGCGACACAAAACGGAAACTTCATGACTGGGGTGCATCGGTAACGCGACAGATCACTCACACACACATTATACAAGACCGATCGACCAAATGAAAAGCAGTGTAGAGAGCCACTTTACAGACAAACCACGAAAAAGCAAAGACATGCGTCATAGTTCTATGGTAGACATTTATATGTACCTGTTGAAACAAACGTGATCTCGCAAGAATTATGATGTATTGTAACTTTTCTGACAAGATTCTGGGCAGCACACATGGTGTAAGCTGTAGTTTTGCATTTGCATGTGGGCGGGTTGATTTAAACATATTTTATTGATCAAATACATCGTAATTATCATTCAGTATAATAACCTCAGCGATTGGGAAAAAGGGCAAAACCCTATTCGAATCCCTCTTGCGAGAAAGGACAACACATAAACTGGACAGAACTAGACGCATTAGACAAATAATAAGATGACGAACGCAGTGACGTAACAGATAGTGGGGCTATGTAAATTATTACTATATTAGGTCTGCAAATGTGTATCATAAGCTAGCATTGTAGCATAATCTGATATGTGTTCGTTTTGCCTAAAAAATCAAACCTATGCCTGCCGGTTTGAAGCAGCCGGTTTCGGAAATATACTCGTGTACTGCTGAAAAATTGCAATATTTACTTCAAGAGAACATTCAGGGCAGCCGTATAATACTGTCTGTAATGTGAACGGAGCATACAAGGAAATCGTAGTATGGAGAACTGATCCCTGAACAGCATAAGAAGGATATATAAAGAAGTAATGCCACGCATCTTCACTGGATATACCACAATCACATAAAGGTGTATCTTTCACGCCGATCTTAAACAGGTGCGAATTTAATTGGCTCGCACCCAGACGAAGGCGGGTGTGTTGAACTACGAGAAATCGGTCACCAAAATTGTATAACTCAGGGAATTGGATAGATCTGACCACTGGCTTCATAATATTTGACTTGAATATTTTGGTTGAAGCTGAATGTCTAGTTTCTAGAGGTAACTGATTCCACAGCCCAATGGTCGAGGGGAAAAATGAATTATCAAAGAGTTCAGTACGAGCGCGAAAATGGGGAAGATTAAATTGTTGGCGAGTTTGATAGGTTTGGTTACCCGCAGTAGAAGCAGTGGGAAGAACTGAGCACAATGAATCAGGGACGAACTTGTTAACAAGTTTGTACATGAATGTCAGTTTTGATATTTCTCTACGTTTGGCAAGAGTTGACCATCCGGTTTCTTCGGATAGATCAGCAAAGCTCGTCCCATGCATTGCACCATTAACAATACGAGCAGCACTTAATGGAACGTTTTCTAGCCTTTCCTTTTCAAATACCGAACACGCACTCCACACTTGACTACCGTATTCGAGAATCGGCCTGACAAAACTAATATAAATAATTTCGAGTGTACTTCTGTCCAGCTTAAACTTCAAGTTTATGATAATGTTAATAAGTTTACTAGATTTGTTAGAGATTTCAGTAATGTGATTGGACCATCTTAAATCGGAGCGTATTTTTAGTCCAAGGTGTTTGTGATGGGTAACATGATGCCATACATGACCTTGAAAATGAATAGGTGGATGGTTAGTTTGGTTTGTCTTCCGAGATATGAGCATGGAGTTAGTTTTTAGAAGTCACCAGCCAATCTTTGGACCATTGATCAATATCAGCAAGACCGGAATTCATAATTTCAGCGGCAGTAAAGGGATTATCAGTATTCAAGTACAGAGAGGTATCATCAGCAAACAATTTTATGTTACAACGAACAAGATCCACAATATCGTTGATGTAAATAAGGAACAAAAGAGGCCCCAGCACGGAACTTTGAGGCACTCCTGCACAAATTTTACCCCAACTGGAGGACTGACCTTGAATAACTACGCGTTGGTAGCGATTCCTTAGATAATCCGAAAACCAATCGTGAAGATCTGCCTCAATACCTGCTCTCTTTAGTTTGTACAAAAGGCCAGAATGCCAAACCTTGTCGAAAGCTTTACTAATGTCTAAGAAAATGATTCGAACTTCCTTTTGTTGATCCAAGGCTTAACATAGTTCATGATAGAGAAGGAGCAATTGATTGACAGTCGAGTCGCCCGGTATGAAACCTGACTGATGAGCGGAGATAACAATGTTGTCCCGAAAAAAGTTAAATACGTGCTTAAAAACTATCTTTTCTAGAACTTTTCCAACACAGCTGAGTAGAGACACAGGCCTGTAATTATTGCATGAATTCTCCGGACCTTTTTTATAAAGTGGAGAAATGTTTGCTCTTTTCCAAGCTGAAGGGAATTGTCTATTAGAAAGTGAAAAGTTAAATAATCTAGCAAGTGAGGGGGAGATAACAGGTGCGACTTCTTTGAGCAGTTTTGAACTTATACCATCAGGACCAGAAGCTTTAGTTGTGTCAAGACTTAAAAGCACCTCAAGAACTTCTCTCTCCGTTACAGTGAGTGAGTCAAGAGTAGATGCAGCAGGATCCGGATGTTCGGGTAAAGTGGCCGTTGCAGAATCAACGTTACATTGCTCTTGAAAGTAAGAATTAAAAATTTCAGCTTTGGACAGAGAGTCAGAAATGTGCTTACCACCATGTATGAGAGAGGGAATAGTTGAAGAAGGATTACGGTTCAAAAAATATTTAACTGTGCGCCACCAACTTTTGCTTTTCTTGAAAGGGTTGTTGAGGTCCTCATGAAGCTTAGTATTGTACTGGTCTCCAGCAGTTTTAAGCTGTTGTTGATAATGGTTTCGAACTTGACAAAAAGAGGTCCATGCATGGGTGTTGAAATTTTGACGTTTAGCATTTTCGTATTTTCTTTTAACTTGACGTTTAAGTGAACGTAGGCTGGAGTTGTACCACGGTAAATCATGTGGTCTGACTTCAATATGTTTGTTTCCATGAACAACGTGGACCAGGAATCACAACATGAATCAATATCTTCAGAAACAAAACACGAATTCCAGTCCATGCTTCGAAGGGAAGTTCTGAAGACTTCAAAATCTGCTTTGCCATATTCCCAAATGCGTCTTTTGAATGTATGATCTCTCTTTTTCCCAAACATTAGGTTAGCACCTACAACACTATGGTCACAGTTAGAAATTGGAGGAAGCACATAGGTATCACTTATATAGTTAGGAATGTTAGATAGGATTTGATATAAACATGTAGCTGAATGGTCGGTAATGCGTGTGGGCTCATATATATGGACCGTAAGAAGATTGGTACTGGTAAATTGGTCAAGTTATGCCCAGATGGCGTTTGGAAATCGCAATTTAAATCTCCCGTCAAGATAATATGATGAATACCTGTGCCTTGCTCCAGGTCGAAACATTCCTGAAACTTGCCCCAAAAAGAAACCGGGGAATTGGGTCGTCTATACACGACAGCAAATAAAAAATAAGTATTACGAAGTCTAATTTCACAACAAAAAATCTTCAGATTAGGTACCTCAAGATCCAGTCGTCGAGTGACGTGTAAAGATTTGGACACTATATGTCCCCCCCCCCCCCAAAAAAAAAATCACAGCGTTTAAAGTTTAACTCTTTTCAGTCTGGGATGGCAGCTACAAAACTGCATTCTGAGGAGAGACAGCGTATTTACGAAGTAACAATGAGGACAATATACTCTATGAAGGGCACAAAAAGATGAATTTCGTAGTTCCATTCTATATGGAGAGAATATAGTCTGAAAATATCATTAACTATTGTTCATTGGTACTTATCTAGGTCCTCCTTGTAATGGATTTGGACAACTTTTCCCACATTACTGTTTGCGTTCCAAGGGCTGAGCTCTCGCACGAAGAGACGTCCATCCTTCGACCAGCAAGAGTGAATGCGATTCTGTCTCTTTAAACCCCGTGCCAGGTATAAAATATGCGCTCGTTTGCGAGTGAGATCTTCCGTAATAAATACGTCAGGTTTCTTCTTCCTCGCCTCATACACTCTTTGACGTACCCTATAAGAAGTAAACTTGACTATGATGGTTCTGGGCTTACCATCCTGGGGTTTGCCCACACGATGCGAGCGACTGATGGTACTCCCATTTATATGAACGCCAAGACTCTTGACCTGGTCCAGCACCATCTTGTCAGTGTCCTCGCCATCTTTTCTTCTCCTCCTTGGACCATATCCTAAGAGCATTACGCCTACCATATTGTTGTAACTCATCGAGCTCACTCTCCAGGTTTTTGATCATTTTACCGTGTTCCCTTACCTCTCTGTGGGTGGGTTTCCGTGTAGACCTCCTGTGTTTAGTAGATTAATTACCGTTATGTAACATAAATGATGTACATACATGCATGATATAATAATATAAACCTCATCTTGAAAAAAACATGCAGGTGAAATTCTGAAAAATCTCAAATTACTTTACTCTCACTGTTGCTCACTCTCCAGGTTTTTGATCATTTTACCGTGTTCCCTTACCTCTCTGTGGGTGGGTTTCCGTGTAGACCTCCATGTGCATTCTTTGGAGTGACATATCTTTTAATATTGTGGTCTCCTGCTAGGGTTTCAACCCCAAAAATTCCGATAAAGCAAAATCAGATAAAAAATAATCAGCTGTAAAGTTAAACGCTTTATCAGTAGAATTTAAAACGCGATGTCCAATATGGACGCAAGTTTGATCATGCACAGCCACCTCAATTATGTTTAATTTCGTTCCTTAAATTCCTTAAACATACAAAAATTAAAAATGGTGTACAAAGTTCGTTGATATGATACCAATCATTGATATAATATTTTGCCCGATGATAGATGCATATAAGAAATGTAGCTCAAAACATGCTTGGTGTACAAAAGAAAAAAATAGCCACAAAGAGCTCAATTATGTATTACAATGAAAACTATTCAATGGCAATCTTTTTAAGTGATCAATCACCGAACCGGAGTTCTTGGACTTATGCCAGTGAAATTCGCGGACACGTTTCGGTGCATCATGCACATCTTGTTCCAGCAACAAATAGGTAATGCTTTTTTTTTTCATATGACATGACATGTTGGGATAATATGACTTTTATATCAAAACACTGTATTAAAGACCCATGTTTTTTCAACAAACGATTATTTTTCCACACGAACACCACCTATGAAGGACTTGTCCTCTTAGTACTTAATTTTGTCACCAAGATTTCTATGAATCAGCATCAATTTCCTCAGACATGACTGCCTTTAACAACAACAACAACAACAACAACAGCTAGAACAATGTATTTGAAAAACTACCCCGTTACAACAGGGGCACCAATCAAGCGGTTACTTCATGGTGCGTCCATACATTTCCTTTGAATTCATTTGTAAAATACAAGTCTAAACCATAAACGTTACAGTGTTCAGTAGATTAATTCCCGTTATGTAACATAAATGATGTACATACATGCATGATATAATAATATAAACCTCATCTTGAAAAAAACATGCACGTGAAATTCTGAAAAATCTCAAATTACTTCCCTTATTAAGTTGTGACATTTCCAATCAAAGACAGAAAACAGTAAAACAAGAAAACGAGAAAACGCTAATACGAAAACACGAAAAGGTTAGTGCGAAAACACGACATAATTTCTGTCTTATTTTTGCGGTTGTGTTTTCGCATTTTCGTCTTCGTGTTTTTTACTTTAGTGTTTTCGCATTTGTGTTTTCTTCTTTTCGACCAAGGGAAGAAATCAGTAAAACCAGAAAACGGGAAAACGCTAATACGAAAACACGAAAATGCGAGTGCGAAAACACGACATAATTTCTGTAGCACAAACGTGCCAAATAATACATTTTCTTTCTCCATAAAAATGCGAAACCGAAAACAAGAAATAAGAAAACAGAACAGAGAAAACAAGAAAACACGAATGGATAAACACTAAAATATAAAAAAGGTGAAAATGCGAAAACACAACCACGAAAATACGACTATGGTGGCACAAAAGTGCCAACTATTTTTTTTCTGTCCCAATAAAAATGCGACGGCGAAAGCAAAAAAATGTTTTATTTGGCACTTTTGTGCCACCATAATATTCGTGTATATATGCGTGTTTCTTAATTGGATTGCAATGTTAAATATTGTTTTTGATATTTAATTGCATTACAACATGTCTACCAGAGTGCATAGTCACATGTTTGTACATTGCTTTGTCCTATGCGTCTTGTATATATAATTTTGTGCTTCTCCGTGTCTGGAGAACCCTATATTAGTTATATTTTATGTACTATTGGGTAATCCAGTGAAAATAAATATGTTTAAGCTAAATATTATACAAGTGTACTTGAGTTCAGTCTTACATGTCTACACACAGTGTTCCTCTTTGACAAAACTTATTTTTGAATTTACGTAATGGGCATTTGCATCCAACAATACAGAGCCGTTATTGGGCGTTTTCACAGCAGGAACGGCAATTCAACACACCATATTTGTTCCCGGTCGATCAGCACCAATGAGCAAGTATCTTTGTCCTTCATATTTTTAACAATCCTGTTCATACTCGTATTTCTGAATCTATTTTCGAATCTTAGACACGTTAGTACAATGTTAGCTAAGGCTATTCTCCTTGATATCCACCGTAACCCTGGGCCAATACAAAATACTCAAAAACATTTCTCCATCTGTCACGCGAACGTCCGTAGTTTAAAGAGTGAAGACAAACTAGAAGAACTGTATCTGCTTGCAAACTTTGAAAATTTTGATGTCATCACTCTTTCCGAAACATGGTTAGACGCGAACTACCCCGATTAGTTATTGGTAATAGATGGTTTTCAACCACCAATGCTCAAAGACAGAGATACTGGACCTGGGGTAGCGTCGCTATGTATTACAGAAACAACGTACCGTGTGCCAGGCGACCTGATCCAGAGACGCCTTCTTGCGAGTGCATGTGGGTCGAAATTACGTTAAATGTTGGGAATGTTTATTAGGGGTGTATTATCGTCCACCTGGGCAGACAGCAGCAGAAAGAGACCTGTTTATGGAATCTCTCGCACAATCTATTACTTCTGCCATCGAGATGAATCCTAAAATGCTTGTCAATCATGGGATTCTGTTCACAGTGATAGTGAACTGGGCCAGCGCCTGTTTGATCTGGTTACACAGAACAATTTTTTTCAGTTATTTTAAGGCCCAACTCGTGCTACAGAATACACCCAGAGTCTGCTTGATCTGATGATCACGGATTCCCCTGGCTTCGATCCTCCTACCCGTTTCCAATTCTGACCATTCTGTGGTCTTCTGTACTTTTTCCATCCTAAACCGCACTGATCGTCCCTTTAAACGTACAATTTGGGATTACAAGCGGGCCGACCTTGGTAATCTGAATACTGCGTTACTTCAAGCTCCCTGGGATACAGGTCTTTCCGTGTTTGACAGTATTGATGTTTCTGTATCTTAGTGGTCTGATTTATTTCTAGATACATGTAAACAATTCATTCCTTGCAGAAGCATACTGGTTCGGGACCAAAGATAAGCCACGGATTACATGTGCTATCAAAAGATTAATGAGACAGCGTAACCGAGCATGGAAGCGACACAAGCGCCTTCCACACCAAACACGTCCCTATACGCTTTCAGTATACAACACAATAGCATATTGTTTCAGCTCTACAAAAGAAAGCGTAATCTTACTGTCAATGCTATCAAAAAGTCGATGCACCTCTATTTTGATAAAATTCGTTCAGAGCTCGACTCCAAAGATATAAATCCCCCCCAAAATGGCGGAGTCTTAGAAAATCAATTCTCGGATGCAAACTCCATTTATCCATACCACCCCTCATCGACAACGGCAAAGTGATATCAAGTAATTTGCAAAAATGGGATCTCCTTAATAATTAATTTGCCAATCAATGCAAACTCGCTCCCCCTGATGACCCTCTTCCCCTACCTGAATTTACTTTTTGAAAAGATGCCCGTCTAAACACTTTCCTATTCGACGCTGCTAGTGTCGAAAGAGTCTTGCTGTCACATAACTCCAACTCCGCCTCTGGACCAGATGGTATAGGTAACATTTTATTGAAAAACACTGCTCCCAGTATATGTCACTTTCTTGCACTATTATTCAATACTTTTCTCTTAAGGTCATTATTCCCGGCCTGCCTGGAAGATGTCCAACCTATGTCCCGTTTTAAAAAAGAATAATAAGCAAAGAAAAGAAAACTATAGACCCATTTCTCTCCCGTGTAACGTTTCAAAGGTTTTCGAACGATTAGTGTACAATATATTCTGTGAGTACTTGACCAAAAACGACTTACTTACCGCAAAAAAATCCGGCTTTAAGGAAAATGACTCAACCGTCAATCAACTTGTCTCTATTCTTCATTACATATACAATGGCCTTAAACTGGGTAAAGAAGCGCACACGGTTTTTCTAGATATAGCGAAAGCCTTCTATAAAGTATGGCACAAGGGCCTCCTTTTCAAAATGAGGCGACTTGGTTTCTCGGATCCCATTGTAAAAATTATGGAGAGTTACCTTTCGAACCGCTTCCAGCGCGTTTTTATATGTGGTCAATCTTCTTCCTGGTTACCAGTCGAGGCCAGCGTGCCTCAAGGTTCTATCCTAGGTCCCACCCACCCTTTATATATGTATATATATATATATATATATATATATATATATATATATATATATATATATATATATATATATATATATATATATATATATATATATATATATATACGAAATCACTGATGATATAACATGTGACATTAATTTTTTTGCGGACGATACCAGTGTACTGGAGATTGTCCATAACCCTATTACGTCTGCTGAAAGAATAAATACCGACCTTGGTAGAATTAATGTTTTGGGGTAAGTTATGGTGTGTCACATTTAATGCCACCAAATCAGTTGTAGTCCTTTTTTTCCACTAAGAGTATTAAACAAGACCATCCTACACTTTACCATGGAGTCACTGCTATACCTGAAGCACATCAACATACACATTTAGGAATTACTTTGACCACAAACGTTACTTGGTATTCCCACATTACCCGCATCAACAACAAGGCCAGTCAACGGCTTGCTTTACTTCACCGACTCAAATACAAGCTTTCTCGCAAAACTCTGCTAAGGCTATGTTCAACATTGGTGCGGCCAATACTCGAATACGGAAATATTCTATTTGATAACTTTACTATCGGCCTTTCAAATTCTCTTGAAGGTGTACAATACGAAGCTGCAAGAATTTGTACTGGTGCCTTACGTCATACACCCCTTTTTGCTTGTTCTCAGTGAGCTGGGTTGGCAAACTCTCTCCGTCCGGCGGAAATACCAAAAACTAGTAGTTGGGGTTTTTTTTTTTGTTTTTTGTTTTTATAAAATGTTACACAAAATTACACCTCAGTACCTGTGTGACCTCATACCTGAGGATCTCACGCGCATAGCTAATCTGAACTTGAGAAATCGTTCTCATATTAGACAGATTCGATTCAAAATTAAACGTTTCGGCGATTCTTTTCTCCCGTCTAGCATCAAACTTTGGAAAATAATTTACCCTTAGACATCAGACAGTCAGCATCCTGGGAAATATTTAAAACTAAATTAAAAAATACCCTTTCGTGTGTTGACATTCAACCTGATTATTTTTCGTATGGAAAATGCTTTCCGAATATACGTCATACCCAACTGCGCCTTGAATTTTCCAGTCTCAACTCACATCTTCACAAATTCATTATTGTCCCGTCTCCCTCTTGCACCTGTACTGCCCCGGACGAAAAAATACTTATCATTATTTTCTAGTCTGCCCCCGTTATACAGTTTCAAGACTCAAATTATTGAACACTGTGTGTCATCTCTTGGCCCCTGGAGTAAATCCTTATCTAGAACACTTCCTATGGTGATTTATACTCGTATTGTCATTATATATACTTAACATCTTATTCCTCGGTGTGTTTTCCCTCCCAGTGGTAGCATTTTTGTTAATATTCTCATTGTACTGTACTGTGTGTCTTGTAAATACTCTGTGTGTCTCTCTTTGTACAAGAGAACCACTCGATTAGTCTCTCTTGTACTATTTTAGTGATCCAAATATGTTTAAATCCAAAAAAATCCGGGACGAATATTACTTCGACTGCCAATTACAGGAACTTCTTTGCCACATCTATTAGATCAATGATCAAATAAATCAGTGGATCGTTATAAAAGAAGGCCACTCCGTAGAACTGTTTTCAATTAGGCTCTGTAAAGTATTTGAATATACAAATCAATGAATACACAAGGTACAACACAGTCATACGGGAGAAAATACAAACAAAAGACAGATAGAAACACAGCGTGAAACGTGTTTAACGGACACTAAATTATTTTTAACATGAGAAGGGTTATTCTCAAAATAGAAATGTATACAGATACATTTCAGGGAAAATCGTCAACAGAGCAAATAAAATCTGGACGGTTCTTCAATTCAATGACACGCTGGCGAGCAACATTGTTTGCTAATAATCCCATTGACTGTCATAACTAAAGAATGAGAACTTCTTGACAGAGAGGCATTCGAATTATTTTGCGACTTAGTGTATCTTAGCAGAAAGATAACTTAGTGGAATTCCTATCAATATTAAATAAGCTTCCTGACAAACTGTTAATATCTGCTTGCCAAACGTACCTTGTGTAAATTTGGCTCAACATCGGTTTCACAAACGCGATTTAATTTAATTTAAACATATTTATTTTCAGTGGATTACCCAATGATGCAGAATATAACGAATCTGGGGGTTCTCATGAAGACGTAAAGTGTGCAACTGATTGCTATATCAGAACCAACAATTGTGAATGAATCAAATAATCGTGCCAATTCAGTGTACACTCAAAGACAACACTGCGATATTGAAACAAAAGTGAGCGGCGCGATTGCGTGACCATGCTTGGTAATATTTTGGCCAGAGGGTGGGGTTGACACAGTCAAGGTCAATCAGCAGGACTGCAAGGATTGGCCACTTAATGGAATGACACTCAGTCAACGTGCAGGATACAGGTATTTCTCTGGAATGGAATAGTATGCGAAATTGTCCGAGTTGGATGCTGTATCGGCAAAATATGTGCAGAGCACATTAAAACATAATGTCATATCCGCAGCATGGTCTATCCCTAAATTTAGCCGTAGGACTTAGTGAGAAGCACTAGGACCGGCTCATCGGACAAAGGTTTGATAAAGTGATCATGAGCCACCATGTCAGAGTGAAAGCCAGATCATCGCTTGAAGCAAAATCAGCTGCAAATGTTGGTCTGCCTGAGATTTTAGTCCGAAAAAGGAGCTCTCACAGGCGAGGGACAAAGTTGAATTGAATATTTCTAACATTGTAATTTTGGTTGCATAACCACTAATGATAATTATATTGAGCCATCAGATGACAGAAGAACTTTAACGTAGCAGAGTACATCTTTGATAAAAAAAAAGAAGTTTAGACACACTGATCCTAAGAAACCCAGAGACGTTTTGTAACAATCATGTAGACCACATGTTATACGAGGAACACAGAGTATTCCACAAATATATGTTTTGGAGTATGTTCCATGCACAGTTTCAATAGACCAATATTGCTTAACCCATATACGTTGCATGTACATGAGTTAAGTCTACATTCATTATGGATGCTCGCAGAGTTCTTAGAAGTAAATCTGAGACCATGTATGTCCAAAGAATGTGACATTTTAATAAGAAAATTTCCAAGCTATCAACATAGTATTGTACGGAAGAGGCTTGGACCTATTGACATACAAGCTTTCGTGGGTTGAAGTTACGCCGTTACGCCTCGAGACAGTTGACACACGTGTCAGTAGCAGATTGCAGCCCATTTAACGTAGAATTGAGAAAGGTTACGTTGTCTCCATATCCCAAAATGCTTGAAATATACATACATATATACATATACATATACATATATATATATATATATATATATATATATATATATATATATATATATATATATATATATATATATATGTATATATATGTATGTATGTATATATATATATGTATGTAACAAAAATATTACAGTCTTTCGGCGGACTCCCCCCGTTACAGGGACATTTATGCTGCATGTGCGATTCCGTCTTAGCACTGATTACATATTTTCTATCTGAACGTAGTTTTAATGTTTATTCATAAATCCATCATGCCATACATGGTAATATACTCTTTTTTGGCATCTATTGGGCATACAAGTATCGGAAAGTTCCTCCTATTAAAGTATAAACTAATATGACATAACCAGCTCCAGCAAAACGACCTGTCCTGTTTTCTGGTGAAGATTTGACAGGCAGTGAAGGTTATTTTGTACATAAGGGTGCTCCGGGAATATTTACATTCACCATTTTTGAAATGAATAGGATCTTATTGTAGTTAAGTTTGCGATGAATGCAATAGCCTGACTCGAAAGTCACACCAACTTGGCTCCCCCCACTGACAAACAAAACAGGGAGGTTTCCTGTGAAAAAAGGGGCCAAAAAAAACCATCTGCGAAAATATCAATTACAATTTTATATTTAATATTGATAAAAATTCGTGTTCAATATAAATAGAATATCTGAGTTCCTTTCTGCTGCAATTATCGGCGGTTACAGCACTTTTTGACATGCATTTTTCATGACGTCACTGACGCCAAGAAGGTTACAAATAAACAATATTAACGCGTGCAATCTGACTGTTAATTCGGGAATTTGACAATAACTTTAAAATTCGCTTGTTGATTTAACAAAAAATAAAGGAAGTTTTAGGACGAAATAAATGCAGCTCCATCGAATACATCGCGATTTGTTTTGCCGCATCAGAAGGCCTGTCCATGTTTTTAATACACCGCACCCCTATCACTTTGCTAAAGATGTACCACAGAACATATCTGTTATCTAATTTCCCTCTCCGCACCCTTAGTGCTACAGTAATTATCTTCTTGTAAGAACAGCACAAATGCAGCTTGAAAGTGACCCTAGGAAGGGGGTCCCTCTGCATAGGGTGATAACGTAAAGTGCATTGCTAACTTTTTACATAGGAATGGTCGTCTTTTCAGAGAACTGGCCTATGAAATCTACATCAGTGGGCCACTACCGGTTGATGCGCCTATGGCCCATCATTTTGCTTAGGTTGTGGGGCGTATTTATATATTTGTCCTACTATGTAATGAACACATGGCCTCTAAAGGCGAAGGTCAAGGTCATCTGACCCTTTGAAATTTAAATCCTACCATTATTCGATATATTTTAATCCAGTCGTTATCGAGTTACACTCAAATGGTAGCTATTGTAACAGTGTACATTTTTAAATTTACATGTGACCTCTCAAAGTTAGAGGTCCAGGTCATTTGGTTCTTTGAAATTGTTATTGAACCACAACTCTGTCAATATTAATGCCATTTGAATCATATTGGGCTAAAATTGTATCTATTATCACACTACACAATTTTGTAAATATGGTAGTAAAGACTTTCGCTTAGTTAACTGTGTAGAGTACTTGGGTATCATGATTAAAGCAAGTGGAGTGTTTTCTCATGCGGAAAAACACCTAGCTGACAAAGCACAAAAGGCCGCTTTCATGCTGAAACGCAGTATTGTGTCAGACAGGAATAATCTGATAATTCCTGATGTAGCTCTCACTTTATTTGATTCTCATGTTAAGCCTGTGGTGCTCTATGGATGTGAAATATGGTCTCTTGCATCCTACAAAAATTTGAAAACAGGAAAGTACTTTTGTGACCCACATACCCAAAATTTGATAAATATTCATGAATCAGAAAAGGTACAAACTGATTTTTGTAAATTCATCCTTGGAGTATCGAACAAAACTCATAACTTAGCATCTTTAGCCGAGCTGGGAAGATACCCACTCTCTATCGACATGAAAATTAAAATACTAAAATATTGGTTAAGAATTACAAACCTGGAATCGGATAATATATTATTAAAATCTTTAAATGACATATCTTCCTTAGACGACACAGGCCACACAGTGTGGATGTCAGCCGTCAGGAAAATACTTGAGCACAACGGTTTCTCTTATGTGTGGAAAAACAAAGGCAAAGATATCATACCTGATGTGTTCCTGAAAAAATTGAGAATACGCCTGCAAGATCAACACACCCAACTGTTTCACTCATCTCTGTACAACAACAATGTAATAAATGGATCAGGTGCCAAACTTAGAACATATAGAAATTTCAAGGTAAATTATGTGAAAGAAAAATATTTAAGTTGCATCAGATCTTTTAAGTATAGGAAAGCCCTTTCGAAACTACGGCTAAGTAGCCATGCATTGCGCATTGAAGTTGGTAGATATAAACACGAATTTGTTGAAGACAGAATATGTGAATTTTGTGATTCTGGCCAAATTGAGTCAGAAGAACATTTTTTACTTCACTGTTCGTTGTACAGAGATGAGAGAAACGACCTTATATCAGCTTTATCCGTCTCAGCTCTGGAATTCTCCCTAAGTCTATTTTTTCCCCTGACTACGAGGTGGCGGTGCCAGTCGGCAAGTGCGTATACAATATGTTCAAGAAAAGAAAGAAAAAATCATTAGATAGGTAGTAGGATTTTAGTTGTGTGTACATAATTTTAACAATTTTTGTTTCTTCAATTGCATTTTATTTGTATATATTTTATTGTACATAATTTTGTATGATGTAAACCCACATTGGGTACAAATGAAGCAATAAAGTACTAATGTAATTTACATGTTACCTCTACAGGTCAAGGGTCAAGGTGCTATTAGGTGATATGACTGAAGTGGGAGCGTGGGTGGGAGGATGATTCTCCTCAGCGATTGCTGGCGTTCGGAGATGTCTTAATTAATATTTAATAATTTATATTTGTTTTATATTTGCTGATGATACAAATTTTTAAATATCAAATCAACAGTTTTGATAATTTAGCATTGAAATTGAATTTGAAAAACTAAATTTATGTTATTTACAAAGAAAAAAGTGTGTATTGACTCAAAATGTCTAAATGAGTTTGTATCCCATTAAAAAAGTTTCAACATTTAAATTCTGGGTGACAAATGTTCTAGATACCGCTTGTATGAACTAGAAAATCCTTCTATTCCGTTTATCGACATTCCATTTTGTTTTTCTCCCCATGTTCTTTAAACCTCTCGTGTCGATCTCGGGTCCTCTGTTTTTATACGTACGTAATCAAAATCAGCCTCTGAATCCCCCTGTTTTGTCTGCAAAATTTATATATGTTCTGTGAAGTCCACTATACTTTCACCCGCATCCATTGAAATGAACTGGTCCAGCTTTGTGTTGATAGCCTGCAGCTGTTCTATATATGCTCTTTTGTTGCTATATGGTCCTGATTCTGTTTATGCAGACGTTTATCTTCTTTGCTAACCTGCTGAAGACGCCTGGTAGCACTTCTTAAGTTCCGTAGCAGAGCAAGCGGACCTTTGACTTCTATACCATTATTCTTGCCATGATCATTCAACCTTATTACTCCCAGCGGGACCTTAATTTTTACGGTATAATGTCGACATCAAACTGCTGTCAAATAATATACTAGGCTCCTAAATATGGAAAAATGATATAAATAATAATAAAACCACGTGTATGTAAATTGTAAAATAACTGTCAGTTATATGTTAGAATATTGAGACACACATGACTTTTTTGAGTTTTGGGTTTCGAAGCTACCAAAAAACATTTTCACGCGTGAAATAAGATACTAATATATCCAATCTTATTTCATATCCGATGTATATAACAAAGTATAAAAGGAAGTTAAAGGTAAATGGGTCTTACTGCTACCATAGTACGTCGGATGTATCAATGCAAATCCACTCACGCAACAAGGTTTGTTTAGAAAAATGGGGAAGTAAGATGATGGGGTGAGAAGATGACATTCTTAGTTGGTTGGATAATTTGGATGGCTTATTTTGCAACGAAGCCAGAAGAGTTCTTAATGTCGGCATAACTATGAAAATGGCGAAAACCTGTATTATTAGCCGTGTTCAACGGTCGGCTATTTCACAATAGGATTTTAAATGTAAAATAAAAATTGTTTGAGTGATATGGGACATGTTTTGATGACTGTAATGTGTAAGTGTTTCCCTCGGCAGGGTCGGAAGAGTGTGACAGCGCGCTGGGGATGGAAGACGGTCGCATCCCAGACGGTAGCATCACCGCCTCATCTTTCTACAGCTCTCTCTATGCACCCAGCAAGGCCCGGCTGAGAAATACTGGTAAGTTTCCTGACAATGCAACATCAAAATAGATTGAATTTGACAGTTTATGAAAAGATATTCGCATTTTAAGTCTTCACAAAACCAGCAAATGGTTAGACTCAAATGCGCATGATCTCGAACTACTTACTATACCTGCATTGAAATTTGAAGGTGCGCAGTGAGAAGGTGGACCGGGTGCAGGTTGACAGTCACAAAGCAGAGTTTGATTTATACAGTATCGTGTGGCCAAAAAAAAACAAAAAAAAAACAAAAAACAAAAACAAAAACAAAAACAAAATCAAAAAAAAACAAAACCCCAAAACATAGTTATAATGCAATTATTTATCTAGCGTGCAAATCTTGCAGCAGAACATTTTATGTCCCAAAAATGAGAACGCCGTCATTACTTGATACTTTTAACTATTTTCAGTATAACTTAAAAACCAGTGGTGAAATGTTCCTTCCTGTCACCATTTCATTGGATAATTGAGGCATAAGAAACTTCAATCTAACAACAAATGTATAAGGGATTTCAAAAGTTCCATCGAGACTGCTACATGTAAAAATTCCGATGAAAATTTCCAGGATTTGGATTAGAAAACTTGATCACATGTCCCTTACTGTCCAATCAAGCGTGTATTAGATGCCACGTGGGCCTCGAAAAGCTTAGTGTCCGGTGAGAAGAAAACATAACAAATTAATGTTAGTAGCCTCTGCCCAATATCGCTCCAACATTATCGCCCCACAGGTGTCAGGTGATTTCACGGCAAAGGATCATATTATTTCAATGATGATGGATTATGTTATTAGTTACTTGCAACCCTTCTGTCTGTGTTGTCGATCTGTTTTGTCTTTCTTCATTATTATTATTATTATTTTGCTCGATGCATCACTTTGCTCCAATAGAGACTGAAAAAAACACATACTGTACTGATATTGACTACAGGAAGTGGTTCTGGGCAAAAAGACACAAATATAATACTGTACAAGAACTTTCAACCCTCCTTTAGGAGGGCGGGAGGGGGGGGGCTTAACCTTTTTTGTGCAGTGTATTTCAGGTCATGGATATTAGTGCTAAGCTGAGTGACGTATTGTCCGTCTTGTATTTTCGTCCGTTCTCGACAAAAAGGGTAAATGTAGGTACAAATCCTCCTCCCCAATTTTGTCCCATGGTCATTCATCTTTGGTAAAAACTGCAGGTGTATTTTGTATTGTCATGGAATAAAATTCGCTTTTAAATACGTATCCTCACCTCAATGATGAAATGAAGGGGTGAAGGATGTCAAAAAGATGATCACTGAGATTTTTATTTATGGCACTTTCAAAGGGCTTTTTGAGATAATGGTCAGTACCCTGGCAGGTCTACAGCTTTTCCTGACCAAAGAATCATCTTTGTGTAAAAGGGGTACCGTGCGCTTCCTTTAACTTGTTAGAAAACGTGCCCCCGGTTTGCGTTAAATTTATTGACGTAATAAAAGGGATATCAGCGATATGTACATAATAGTCATTAAAAATTTCGCTAACTTCTTTTGGATCAGTGACAATTTTATTCTTGTAAAATACATTTACTTTATTGTCCGATTTGATGCTTTCACATGAAAGAAATGATTTGATAATAGGCCGAGAGTCCCTGGACTGCCCACCTGGGCAATCTTTCAAAGAAGTAGCTTCCTATGGACTTTTTACGTATTTTAGTGGCCAAGTCCCGTTGCTGACTGTACTTTTGCCAGTTTGTTCTAATCCGGAACTTTAGGAGTCGATATAAAAGCATGCGTTTTATGTAGATAAACTTTCTATTCATGAAAGGGAATTGATTTTGCCGGTTTTTTCCCTTGTAAAATGGGGGCTTGATGATTTAGAACCTCTTGTAACAGGTCCTCACTCACCCCATATACATCATTCACATCCTCAAAGATATGAGCCACATGAAAAGGGGTATATTCAAGATCTTATATACAGGCCTGGTGATTATAGGATCGGAAGCTACGGCTTTGTGTATTCTCTTTGTTTCTATGGGGGTCACAACCTTTGGTCTGAAAAGATATAAAGTTACGAGAGTCGCTAATTCCACTCATAAACTTTGTGATGTTATAACAAGAATTAGGTCTATTTGTCAAAGTAACGGCCATGAGCATTGGCTCTGCATTCTTGGTATAGCGTGTTAGCTCTGTAATTTTGTTGGTGTAATTTTGTTGGGGGATCAAAAATGCCACACATATCCATCAAAGTTTGGGATCCCTTAGGCTTCAACATATTATAGTTCAGATCGCCCAATATGACAAAATTATTATATTTCGGATTAGTCTTATCTACTGTAATTACAAAGTCTTTTGGGAAATCACTTTTGGGCATAGATGATAGCCTATAGCAAACATAAATTAACCATTTGCCATTACTCAAGTTTAACTCTATCGCTATCGATTCGATTTGTGCGAATCCAATATTGTATATCCGACATCCTGGGATCGCTGACCTTAAGTGTGGCAATATACCGCTGCTTGTTACTGTGCGGTCTGCTCTAATAGGTTGTAACCAGGGACCATAAACTGTAAGTCCTTAAGAACTGTCCAGGTTTGCTTCTCAAATTAAAAGCAGGTCAACAATATTATGCACTAGTAATTCGCGTATGTCGTTGTAATTTTGTCTAAAAAATTTTGTCGTAAAGAAAACGAACTAAAAACTGTCTTCGATTCTTTTCCTTTCCCTGTTTTCTCTCGGTTTTGTAAAAGCAGATGGTATGTTAGATATATCATGTGCATTGTCACCATTAGTCTCTCTCTCTGACAGGTCTCTAGAACCTGACAAACGAAATATCTGGAAAAGAAAAGCTAATTCCATCATTTCCTGATATATTTGGATTTTCCTTGGAGATGAATAGGTCCAGCGTGCTCACACTCTCATTATGCATAGAGCCACTAGGTCTGGTTTCAAAGCTCAGGCTTGATACATCTATGGGTGGCTACCCAAAGACAGCGTGGGCACCTTCAATCAAAGTCCTGCCCTCGCTCTACTAAGTAACTATATGGTTCAGGAGATATTTTACCACATTTAATTAGTGTCTATAAATAAAATCGTCGCAAAAGAAGGATCTGTGAGTTTTGCGTTGGTCTGCAGCACACACTGCAGGGTTTTTTGACTGGTTTGGGATTAGGATCTACATCACCTGTCAAAAGAAAGTGGTTGACCGGCAAAGGTTGTCCACAATAGTTTCCAACTATCTTTGGTTTTGTAGCACAGGCCAAGCAAGATTACACACACGGTTCTTGGTACTGAATTATGATTTCAGTAGTAGGATCCATATAAAATGTGTATGGAATAAATATAGTGTAAGGACCGGTTTTGATTGGTGAAAGCTCATGTCAGTTTGTCCTGGCGGTAGTTGAAACACTGCATGATCTGCATGTTCCCTACCAGTGACAGCACTGTTTGAGATAAATTTCACATAACTTGTATTCATTGCAATTGGGATATGGTGGCTGTTCACACTTCCTGCAAATGACACTGAAGTGCTATGGTGCACAGCACTGTAGGAGTCAATACTAGCAACACAGAGGATCACACACGTACATGGGATAATACATGTACCTGGAAACTTCAAGGTGCATAGAATGAACCAAGCAATGAGTCCCAAGTTGAAGCAGTCATTGAAGTCGTGTAACTGTATCAAGATCCGTGGCAAGTACACCTGCACCTGTGCAATACCCTTGGTTTTCTCTTGGGGTACTGACATCACATTCTGAATGGATCACAGATGTTCTGTCCTGCACTGCACTTTCCCCTGTTTTGTTGGATTAGTCGCTGGTAAATCTTATAACCTAGGGAGCCGAAAGCAATTTTGACCGGAATTTAGGTTGTACCTGTAGATTGAGAATCATAATGTGGTGCAACTTTTACCTGACCCCACAAACTTTGCAGCTTCCAAGATCGTCCCACAATTAGCACTTGTGTTCTCCTTGAAGACTTCTGACATGCCCACAGGATACGGTGAGTCTGTTTTCAGCACTATTTTGTTCAATGAAATTTGTTGGATGTCCCTGTCTCTCTCCCTATTTGAACTGATCTTGACCCAAAACACCATGTTGGGATACCTTTTTAGCTATTCATCAATACCCTCGGCTTTACCTTGGTAACAATGCAGATGTACCTTTCGTGTGAATGGCAGAATATGCACTATGTAGCTCAAGCACTGGTCCAAGTTGCAGACTTGATGGTGCTGAATCACTGCCTCCTGGTTAGACAAGTTGCTCCTGCAGAGCAATTCTCCCAGATGACTATGGGGATCCACCGAGATATATGTCAGGTTTACACCAAGAAATATCATACATTCCTCACCATCCATACCGATGGTCTATACCATACGCATTATGCTCTTAACAGTGTCTTGATGCTCTTGATCCAAAACACTTACAATAACTGCTAGTAATCTCCTGAGCAGGAGGACAGGAATGAAGTAGGTAGGTTCTGCACTGATGGTGTCAGGGTGGGGACACAAGTGCTCCGCCACCCTCCTGCTGTTTCCCCTAATCAGCAGCAGCTCTTGGTTGGTGACCACTGCTCCTTCTGCATAGTGGAGAAACCTATTCACACTACGTACATGGCATTCCTGGTCCTAATTTTCCAGTGGGATTGATGGGTGACCAGAGCCTACAATCCAATCTTGTTTAGCGTCTTAGGGGGGAGACTCAGGGAGAGCTGACATCAGAGAACCAGATGACTTCTTCAGATACTCCCTAGCATAATGTCTACGGCTGCCACACTTGACAAAGGTACCCTTCTCTTTGGGTGGTGTCCCTTCATCCTCAGGTTTGGGATTCATCCTCACTTGACTTGAAAAGGATTATAAAGCACCTTAGCTGATGTGGCGCTCAGAAAGCCCTTGAGTATGGTTGTTATACTTTTCATTCTTTCCTCTATGCCAGCTTTTACTGCAACAGAGGTACCTTTTATTATCAATGTGGCTACTCTGTTTTCCCACAGGCTTCCGGCATGAGTATCAGTGGCTGTAGCCAGGATTGAAAATTCCTCTACTAAATCCCCAAAAGATACACTCTTGACTGCTTTTTCCCAAACATGAATTCATAATTCTGTTTATGTATCTTCATTTGGTGAAGGACAGCCTTTAAGTCCTCTGGTTCCTTGTTTAGGGCCCTTAAGGCCACTCACTGATGAATGCAGCCTTTTAAGAATGCTTTCATGGTCATATTCTTTAAAGTACCAATAGCCACCCCATTGACTCATCGCTCTTGTGCTTTAAGGTGACAGGACTTACCTGAGACCTTCAATTCAATGAAATGGAGCTTTTGGTACTTTTGGGATGATGAAGTACCAATGCTTTTTCTTCCCAAATAGTAACATGTTTACATCTAAGCAAAACTTGAAGATGAAAAAGTGTCCCTCTGTCAGAACAGGATTTCTGGAGTCAATTATTTAATTGGCTGTTAGATGTGGTCACTAATGGTGATGTTTAGATAACCATTCACAGTCAAAGCCTCACTAGATGTGTTTTAACAGGTGAGGGGAATATTTTACAGGTGACTGATTAGAGCCAAAGAAGTCAAAGGCCCGACCACATAGACTCTCCATAAGCCTGTCAAGCTTGTCTATGTCATCCTAACCATATCATTGTTCTCTTTCTTTCAAATTGAAAAACGAAGGGCCTCCAATCTTGTTTCTCATCAAAAGTGGTCATCTTGGTATCTGGTGGTTTCCATTCTCACCTGGCCACATTATTCCACCCTGGCAGAATATTAAGTTGCCCCAGAACTGGATGGGGAATATTGAAGGCAAGTTGCCTCATTATATCTTGTGGCTTTGGTGCATTTCTACACTTAGGTGCAGGTTGACCTTGACGGTGAACTCCCTGAGGTTGTGTATGTACATTTTGGTGCAAGAACTGTTTCAGGATGAATATTAATTTGTGCAACAGGTGGCACATTATTAAGCCTTGTATTATGTGGAGCCGGAGGAGGTCATCCTGTAGGCGCACCATTACCCTGATGCTCTGCAGTGGCAATATTCAATTGCAGTTGAGAGCACACAGTAGTCAACTACAAATTGGGATTATTGGGTACAGTGGTCAACTGTGTGGTGGGGTGTACTACTTTTTGCTCCATAAAAGTAAGGTTGAGTTACAAAGACACCTTGTCTGCAAGCTAACACTGTTTGACCTTGACCTTGACGCATCAGATTTTGATAGACCAGTTGACTTTGACTTGACCCTGCTATATATTGATATACGAGTTGACCTTAAACTAGACCCGATAAGCTCTGTAACACAGGTTGAGGTATATTGAATTCTGGGGTGGAAGTGTGGCACCAGGGGGCACTGGTGGCATGGAAATATTCCAACCTTGATATGAACCAGTCATATACTGTGTGCCCTTGGTCAGCAACTGCTGAGTAGTGTGACCTTGTGAAGATGGTGCTTGTGAAGTTGCTAATGTATATACAGGAAAAGCTGGTGGTTGTGGATGGATGCAGAACCACTTGTACTCCAGTATTAATTGTGTGGTTACCCACTTGAGTGCTGGCCACTTTTGTAGACTAACAAACTAACTGTTCTGCACTTACCACTGTGTGGTTACCTTGGTCTTGGTTACCCAGATTTTGGCTGACTTGATTACCTCCAACCAGCCATGTGTCCGGTAAAGAAATGTGTGTCACTGTTGGTTGGGGGGGGGGGGGGGGGGACCAGGGCTCCCTGAGCTACACTGCAGACTAGTGTAGATGTATGAACATCTGCCAGTTACCAGGTGTGACACTCTGGCCTTTACAACGAAGGGAGAAGAACGTTATTGCTTTCTTAAAAGATTGTAACAACTAGGCATTCTTGAATATACTTCCTGAAGCAGACAACACACATGACCAAGTAGCACAGGCAAGTCTTTCTCTAAATGTATGGAGCTAGGAAATCAAACTCTCTTGACAGCCACCATTCTTCAATGAATTTTCGTTCTATCCATCGAGTGTCCATATCTTCTAGTTTTACATTACAATCACTCCCACCTACAGCTGCAGCTACAAAGTTCTACAGCTTTATAACATACCATACAGTTCAGCAGTGGCATGGGGATGAATTACTGCCAACTTAATGGGGTTTGCAATATAAGGATGTACTTCTGGTTCCAGTTGAAACTGAAAAGTCAGTGGCCAAACATAACGTCCTGGAGATGGTATCCTGTGGCTGCAAGACAAGATATGGAAGAGCATGTGGGTGCTTGAAGGCTGGTTTGGAATGTTCTTTGTTGTACACTGTTTCTTTGGACATAATAGTAAAAACTGATCTCCCATTGATGTACAGAATGACTGAATTATAAGAACCCCGTCAAAGTCCATGAACTTTACATATGTTGGCAACATTTGTATGTTTCAGTAGACTGTTTGTGCATTCAGCCTGTTGACCCTGTGCCACGTGATGTTGTAGATTTTGACAACATCTTACATTTTTTAAATATATGAAATAAACCTTGAAACACCCTGATCAATATCAATAATGGCCAATCTTTGAAACCATCGAAAGAAACACTAATGCACCGCTTATATAGATTGGGCTATCTTCCTCCATTATTTGAGTTGTCAATAGCACATCTGTTGTAATGAAATTTGTTGTTTTCACAAAATTCAATATGAACATAGAAATTAGTGTTTACAAATGTCTTCATGTTATCTTTGATTTCAAGTTTGTACTTGTATTTATGGCCTCTACGTTCAGTGAAAGGTCCTAGTAGCTATTGTGAATTTACGTTAATCGGTTCAAACCCACATAATTTCTCAATACATTTCATTTGGATTCCATACCCTTATGAATTCCATTTATGGAAAGGTGTGAGAGAACATTTTTAACATAGCCTGAGACTCGAAACAAGACCAGTCATTATGGAGCGATATGAAAAGGTCTGCAGTTGAACCAATATCAAAGAGTTAACAAATTCACATTTTATGGAGTAGAACATTTAAAAATTAAGTGCTGTTAAAAAAAACACTGTTTATATGTTTCTGCTCAAAATATTTAGGTGATTTTTTGGCTTTTACTTCATTTTGGATTGGTTTGCCGGCCATCTTGGATTCTGAAGTTGCTACAAGGGTGAACTTGGTGAACTTTGCATGGTCGGCTTCAGGATTAGTTTTTGCACGTTTCCTAAAAAACCAGCTTTCTAATAGCTTTTCCCTACCTTTTTCTTAATGCTTCTTGGCTACTATGTTTCGAACATAATTTGATCAAGATATGAAAGTGCAGATTCTGTTATTCCTATTGATTCATAAACAGGGACTGTAAGAGAGTATACGTATCGAAAATCAAGTCATTTTGTGCCCATGATTAATATTTGGGTCTGCATTTAGATCCCCAGTGATAACTATTTTATCAATACCCGAATTCTTAGCTATATCAACACTTTCCTGTACATCGTCCCAGAATTTGACAAGGGAATTTTGAGGTCTGTACACTACGGCCGATAGAAATCTATTATTATACAAACGAATTTCCATCCACAATATTTCTAGATAACACAATTAAGATCATAATGTCGTTTTATGACTAAACAGTACAAGACATAGACAACTACACCTCCACCAAAGCCATTTCGATATTTCCTAATAATAGGCGTGAAACCAGGAATAACAAGATCGTCATCAGGAACAGCATCACTAGGTAATATTTCTGATAATGCTATGATATCATAGGAATCAGTTTTGCAGGTCTTAATACACCTTAGTTTGTCACAAGACAAAATTACTTATATTAGCATGACAAATACACAAATCTACAAAGGTATCCATGGGACATGGCTCACGATTTACGTTGCCCGACAACAACAAGAGTATTGTAAAGCACAAAGTTTTAAGAATAGATCCAGCTATCGACTTGTTGGTGCAGAGTATAACTTTTGAGCCAGAATAAACGACATATATTTTAACAAAAAATATCCGGTCCGTCTGTCCTGTGGAGCAATGGCACGTACATAGAAACAGAATGGACAAAAAGCAAAAAACAAATTAGCAAAAAAAAAACAAAAAACAAAAACAAAAAAAAAAAAAACAAAAAAACAAAACAAAAACAAAAACAAAAACAAAACAAAAAAACACACAAAAACCAAAAAAACACACAAAAAACAACAAACAAACAGAAACAAAAACGAAAAGTAACAGGATACTTCACACTTAGCTTTTATAAAATCTAAAATGTCAATCTCTTGATCCCTGATAAAAATTTACAAGAGGATAACTAAATTTCAAAATAGCATTAAGAATAACAACATAAACATCCATTGTGCTGGTGTATGTTCTAAAAATTAGTTACTTCATTTTAAAAAAAAGTGCATAAATAAACTCTTTCATGTCCAGTACTTTGATTTGCCTCCCCCCACCAAACATCTGTGGCTACCATCAAATACTCTAAAAGTTACATGTACTATCTGAAAGAAGACAAAAGATGAAATTTGATTCTGTTGAAGAGATGTTAAGTTCTAGTTTCGCTATTGGCGTCATTAATGTTTTATAAAAATTCTTAAATCTTGCATATATTTTAAAATAGTATTAAAAAAAGTAAAAGACATTAAATTTAGCATACATGTTCTCCAAAACTATTTTAAATTTTTCAAAAAAGGACTTGGGTCTTATTTCATTCCTAATTGTTTCAAAATTATAATTTTAACTTGAATTTAAATATCCTGTAAATTGTGAACTATAAATTCAAAATTTAAAATGCGGTTTTCTGGCTAGAAGTGTATTCTCCCATTTCCCATGAAAAAATAATGTTTGCTATTTTTGTTGTTTGCACTATTTTTTGCTTTTCTAAAAAAGCAGGTAAAAGCTAATTAAGCCTTTTAATTAGCAATTAATATTGAATTCCTTAACACTTTCAGAGGTTTCATTCTTTGTAAATCCCCCTTTTTAAGACCACCTAATGGACTAAAATGTGTTCTTAACCGAGAGTGGTGTTAATGAGGATATAATTCATAGATTAACAAAAATAGGTCTGTAAATTGGTCTTAATTCATAAATGGTCTCTTTATGGATTTGGTCTTAATTGGAGATTCTACTTAAGTTTATGTTATCCCAAATAGGAAATCTAGTGCATATAAGGACGACATGTTTGGAGCAAAGTTGCGTTGTGTGTAAAGTGCTGTGAAAGTGAAAATAATCAGGCTGAAAGTCAGCAGAGAGAAAAGTATTTTAGTTGGGACTCGAATGTCTCTAAAATATCTGACGGCCTAATATCAAGAGGCATCTTGTTCCAGAGTCTAATACTAGAAAGCAGAAAGCAGTCGCCAAATCGCTTAGTATTGGACCGAATTTGTGTGATATTGAGACAACATAAGTTATGCGAAAAAGATCATGGGGAATGATGCAACTAAGTTATTGGAGCGTCAGCTAGTGTAACATTTCCAATGTAGAACCGGCCCATGTGCAAACCAAATGAGGGAAAAGGGTTTCCTTCATCTCTCCTTCCTGATTTTCAATTTTTCTTGATTACAGGGCCCTTCATTACTTTCATCCACAGCAAGACTGCCTTCATAAATAGTTTGTAATGGATTCGAATGACATCCCCAAGACCCATCTCGAATAATCAAATGTACGGCAAACCTCTTACAATATCATGTGTAACCACAAAGCCCAATCCTGACACGTATGTGGATTGTTCAACACATACTGTATTAAAGACAGTAAAACATTCACTCATACTTCTAGTGACTCCTCTTAGTACTCCGGTGTGTTCCATATACATTCATATGTGTTTCATTGGTCCTTCCATGATTTTGGCTCCTAAATGATCCATATAGAGTGTTTTTTTCACCAGTGTTTTATTCAAGCTTTTGAGTTTATTCGCCACGCATGGGCGATGACCAATGATGCTACTTGAGAAATGGATAGTTACAGTGCATACAACTTTTAACGTGACCGAGAAGCCGTATTATTTTTACTTTAGATAGTATAAGGTGTATAGATTGTTGCATTCCAGTTTATGCATTCCAAAATGCATGATGTCAAATTTAATTTCATGATGCATGAATAAGACGTGAGCATAAGCAAGTGACACGACTTCAGGGACAGCTTGGCTATCTTGTAATGAAAGTCTTCTCAGTATTCATTTTCTAGCAAGGAGGTATTGGTGCATTTCACATTTTGTTTACTACATGTACACGTAAATAAGAAGTGATTGCCAAATACTATTTAAATAAGTAATATTCCACCAAATGTGCTTCATTCGCAAAGAACATATTCCAAACCATTTATCCTTAGGCGGGGAGTTTCAGCAAGCTATATCTTTTCACTTTCTGTTCTTTATAATAAAAAGCAATATATTGCCGAACTGAGTAAATCTGTAAGTTTCTGATGAACAATATCGTGGTCGTATTAGTTTATAGCAGTGGGCACAAACATGGCAGTTCTATCCAGTCGTGAACCACATCTGTTATAGCGATTGCTTACCGCATACATGCCTATCACAATCTTCAAACGGACATAAAATCTGTAAACGTTCAAAGAACGGGCCTTTGTGAAGTTTTATTGACTTCAGTCACTGTTATCGTATACATGTAGTGTTATTTACCTCTGCCATTGATATCACTGCAGAAATAATACTTATCCCATTTACTGAAAAAATGATAGTTTTCGTACACCAATGCTTACACAAAATTATTAACAGTTCAACCGAGTGAATCAAACTGATCCTACTAACGTAACACATTTGATGAGCGCCTTTTTGTCTCTGTACATCGTGTGAGCGTCGAATGTAACACACAAAAATGTTTATTTTGTGACATTGCTCGTCCCATTCCTTGTGTCAAAAATATCATATTTCTCCTCCTCCTCTCTTCAAGAACCATTTGGCGATAGATCGAGTTATCTCACATACCCTTGCCTCATGAAATATTGCAATGCTTAGTTCTGATAATTTGCTGTATATCAATTCTATACCGTAGGTTCATGGGTATCGTCGTGGTCCCGTCGAAACGACATCTACCTGAAAATTGATTTGGGACAAGCTCATCGCGTAACAAAGGTTGCGACGCAAGGTGGTGGCGCTAGCTGGAGAGGATTTGTGAAATCTTACCGGTTACTCTACAGTCTTGACGACTTTGACTGGTACATTTACAAACCAACCAAAGATGATCCACTGCTGGGCCGTAAATTACCGGGAAATACGGACCCTAAAAATATTGTGACGAATAGCCTTGTAACAGAGATCCAGGTAATACAAACAGTGTTGTACAATTACCATATCTCAGGTAATACAAACACTTTTGTACAGTTACCATATAGCAGGTAATACAAATACTCTTGTACAGTTACCATATCCCAGATAACACAAATACCGTGATACGGTTAAAATTTCTCAGGTAATGAAAATGCTCTTGTGAAGTTACCATATCTCAGGTTATAGAAACACGCTTGTACAGTTACCATATCTCAGGTTATACAAACACTCTTGTACAGTTACCATGTCTCAGGTAATACAAATTCTCTTGTACAATTACCATATATCAGGTAATACAAACACTCTTGTACAGTTACTATATCTCAGGTTATACAAACACTCTTGTACAGTTACCATATCTCAGGTAATACAAATACGCTTGTACAGTTACCATATCTCACATAATACAAATACCCTGATACGGTTACAATTTCTCAGGTAATACAAATACTCTTGCACAGTTACCATATCTCAAGTAATACAAATACGCTTGTACAGCTACCATATCTCAGGTAATACAAATACGCTTGTACAGCTACCATATGTCAGGTAATACAAATACGCTTGTACAGTGCACCGCACAGTGTTTTAGTTCAGCTGGTATAACTTTTATGACTAATAAAGTGTAAGAGAATCGATGTCGACGCTAATATTGATGTCTCACCCTATATTATTATGTAACATAAAGGTCAAAATATGAAAATCTTATCCTTTATTTTTAGCTCAGGTGACCTATCAGTCAGCTGAGGTTTTAAGAGGCTCAGTCGTCCGTCGTCCATCCGTCCTGAATCCGTCCGTTGTCCGTCCACAATTTACATTCTCCAAAACTGGTAGCCGGATTCACTTCAAACTTGGTTGGGATCTACCTTGGGTGGGTTTCTACCAAGATTGTTCAAATGATCATGCTCCAGTGATTTTTTTTTTATTTTGGTTTTTTTTTTTTTGGCGAAAATCAAAAACGTTTCTCCAAAACCGCTCACCCAATTGCTGGATATTTCACAGGATCACTCCTATGGACTCTTAGTTTTTCATTTGTTCACCAGGTGGCGTTGCATTAAAAAAATCATTTATGTGTGTGCGTTTTGCTATTTCAGACCTCTTCCCTATAGGTGTCGCTCAGATTAAGCTGAAACTTGTTGAATATGTTCTTGTGAAAAGGCCAAACAAAGTTCTTCACTAGGGGCCACTGCTGTGGATTCTTGATTTGTTACGAATTGTATATTTTTTTTATTCGGGTGCCTTTCTTTAAACGCACCTTTCCTGTTGATTACTATGCAAGCCAATGGGCACATTAAAGCTAATTCACATTTTGGAATTCTTCTCTGAAACCGTTATACAGATTTACTTCAAACCTAGTGGCAACGTACCTTGGGTAAGACTCTACCAAGTTTTTTCAAGTGGTTACGCTCCAGTAATTTTTGCGGGGTTTTATTATTATTATTTTTTTTTGGGGGGGGGGGGTCTTTTGAGGCAAATCTTTAAAAAATCTTCTTCTCTGAAACCGTTCACTCAATTGCTTTACTGCTTTGATATCACAGAGAAACATTCCTAGGGACTCCTAGCTCTTAATTCCACAAGTGGTGCTGCATTTTTTATTTTTATGTTTTTACTGATTTTTGGTGTGTTTTAGCTAGTGGGAACTCCTTCTCCAGAACCGTTCATCAGATTAAGCTGAAATTTGGTGGATATAATCTTCGTAAAAAGGTCAAACAAAGTTGTTCACTGGGGGACACTGCGGTGGATTCCTGATGTGTGACTTTTTTTTTTATTCAAATCAATTCGGGTACTTACCAGTAAATGCACTTTTCCTCTTGATTCCTGTGTTAATCAATGGGCATTTTAATATTCCATATCATGTATTTTGTCCACCAAGTAGCAATGTTCTTTAAAGTTTTCTTTTTTAAATATTCTTCAATTCCTCATGCTCCGGTCAATTTTTTGTAATGAATTTTTCTTCAGACAAATCTTAGAAATACTTCTAAATGTCATATGCACCCAGGTAAAGCTCATAGCAGGCCTATTCAGCTGCATCTTTGGTTTTTGTGAGCAAGCTTAGGTTACCTGAGCACAGGCTGCTCACACAGCCCTCTTGTTTATGGGTATTCATGAAATTAAGTCGTATCCAACAAAAAGGTATAAATCTCAGTTAATTATGAATGCCTATAATTTGAGATTAGATTCTTTTATGACTTACAATTTCTTGAAATATACAAAATTCCATATCTCAAAACATTATTGAATTAGACATACCAATTTTTTTTGATATATAGATCTTTTCAATTTGTATATGTTATACAAGATCAGTGACCTTGATCTGTTTTTGTGAGGTCAACAAAACAATCAAATTGGAAGAGTTGATTTGGTAATGATAGGGTGTAGTTTTCGCAACAATGGCAAAGAAAATTGAGCCTCCAGATTAAAATGCACATAACTATATTGTATGCCCATGGGCCTCTCCTCTTGTTTTCTTCTGTTACAGGCAAGATACATTGTTTTTAACCCTAGTTCCGAGTCACATTCAGGCTACGGGGTGATGCGAGTAGAGGTATACGGGTGTGCCATCAATGTAACTAGGGCGTCGCCGACTGTCATTGATTCCGATATTCAGGTACGTGTGTGTGTGTGTGTGTGTGTGCGTGAGAGAGAGAAAGAGAGAGAGAGAGAAAGAGAGAGACCCATATGAATGAAGATACATACATATATATATATATATATATATATATATATATATATATATATATATATATATATATATATATATATATATATATATAGTCTGAACATTAAACAACGTGATATGATTCTCACATTAACATACAGATCTTTGAAAAAATAGCCATTTTGTAGTTTGCTTATGCAGAAATTTATTTTTGTAGGTCTTACTTAAAATTCACTTGTACTGCGTGTGTGTGTGTGTGGGGGGGGGGGGGGGGCAGACGTGAGAGTTCTATACTCCCTATCCATTTCCGTGAGTGCAAGGCGTGCAGTGTGTGCTGAAATGCGGAAAAGTACTACCCGGTATAACCCCTATACGGTTTCTCCACGTGAAACACGTGCAGCGGGTAGGGAATAACATCTCACCTTGCTCCTCAGTAGGGAAGGACCATTTGTGATGCCGGTAAAATCTATACAAAACGAGTATAAAGCAACAGGTCAGCAGTAGGCTATTCTCATTGAACAACTATATTACATTGATTAATCACCTGGTAAAACTGATACTGCTGCCATTCGAGTATAGTTTCACAGAATCCAGGAAACTGGATAGTAAGTTTTTAATATGAAAGTAACTATATTAGATGTGTCCTCATATTGCTTAAGTGGTCATCATGTCCTGGTCCGAACGTAATCACTGCGACCAATTCGGATTTACATGTAAAACTAACCGGGGGAAGGGGGGGGTACCTGTCGGGTGTTATGAGTAACTTACAGCATCGCGAACAGACCGGTTGCTAACCCTTTTTAAGAGCTTTGTTCCCATTAATTTAATATACGTGCAAAACTAAATATCTGGATTACTATGCATTGCATTGGAGGGAAGAAAATTCGTGTATGGGCACGTATTATCTGTCTTCAGGGTGATGTGAATTGGTTCCTCAAGCGTAGCCCATACAGAGTTGACAAGGAGATCCACGTGAGACCACGTGGTCGGCTGTCTATAGAGCCAGGAGTACAGGTTGTGTTCACCAGCGCCAAAGCAGGTATCACAGTTCATGGTAAGTAAGCCTTTATAGCTGCCCTACTCTTAAGCAACTTCACGCTGCGTTTATTGGTCCATGGTAAGGAGGTTTCCTGTCCATAGTGCGCGAATTGACAGTCTAGTATGGAAAGGCATCAACAGTCGAAAGTAAGCTTACTTGCTGAACTCTATGCCATGGCAGGACATTGGACTGGGAAGAAATTCATTTGATCGATGTATGACACTGTTGTTATAAAGCAGGCATGGTGGAAAGGGTAGAGGAGTTTCTCAATAAAAAAAAGTTCTTGTCACCTCTGAGACCCCGTCCTCCCATATGTTAGCATTTTATCAGATGATAAATTAAGAGTTGATAGCATAAAGATGAAATCACGTGGGTTATTAGTTCGTTTATCGCTAACCAAAGTATGGTAAGGTAGCCTCAGTAAATGATGATGAAAGCAAGAAGTTCAATAAATAAATAAATAAATAAATAAATAAATAAATAAATAAATAAATAAATAAATAAATAAATAAATAAATAAATAAATAAATAAATAAGTAATTAAGTAAGTAATTAAGTAAGTAAGTAAGTAAGTAAGTAAATAAATAAATAAATAAATAAATAAATGAATGAATGAATGAATGAATGAATGAATGAATGAATGAATGAATGAATGAATGAATGAATGAATGAGTGAGTGAGTAAGTAAGTAAGTAAGTAAGTAAGTAAGTAAGTAAGTAAATAAATAAATAAATAAATAAAAGAATGTGCGAGCGAGAAAGCAAGCAAGCAAACAAACAAATAAATAAATAAATAAACAAATAAATAAATGAAAGGAAGAAGTAATCTAGAGGGGATCAAACTTCCTTTCATGAGGGATCGTTGTTGATGTGGAAAATCACTGCGTTCACTCGTGACTTTTCCCATCAACAACGATAAGATAAAAAATAGTAACTCACTCTCATCCATGTAAGATTCTCTTTGACTACAATATTTGTGAGTGTTACATTCATTGAATCCCATGATTGGCTGCACTTGAACTGGCTGCAATCAAGAGTCAAAAAATAGTTAACCATACCAGTGCATTGTGTTGTGTGAGGTTAAGGCTTCACTGTTTTGTAATGACAAAATAAGTCGTCTTTCTCTTCCTGCCTGTGGGAGAAATGTGTGTTTTATGTGCAAGAACAATGTCATTTCTTCGTATAAATTCGGGCTTGCACTGAAACCTGGCATGTGCCGACTTTTGCATCGTGAAGGTCACCATGCCAATGCTGATAAAGCAGGACAGAGCAAGAGCCATAAGCAGACTGGAAGCTGGTAAAAGTGCTCGAAATGTCGCTAGGGCCTTTGGAGTCAGTTACAAAACAAGAACTGATCTGAGACGGAAATTTCGTGCCACCAATTCTGTAGATGATTTGCCGCCACCAGGAAGACCGAAAGTGGCCATAGAGCAGCAAGAAAAATTTGAGTAATAAATTTAGCATTAAGATGCAGAACAAGAACTGTGTCCGACATAAGAGACCAGCGTCATGGCACTTATGTACATTAAAGGCGTGTATCCTGTCAAACAGTGAGAAGATGACTCCATGCAGCAGGCCGTAAATCCAGAACCATGGTGAAGAAAGAATCCCTTACCCAACAGCACAAAAGAGCAAGACTACTGTGGACAAGAGAGCATGCTCGGGTTTCTCGGCCAGAATTAACCAACATGCTTTTTACGGACGAATGCCACTTATGCCAGCTTAAAAAAGAAAAATAATCTATTTTTTTTCGGTACATTATATTTTAAGAATCTACAGTTATTGACGCACAGTCATGGGAGCGACCTTTCTATATTTAAGACCACCCTGTGTGGTTTTTGACAGGTCCTCCGTATAAAGCAGGTATCTGCTACTATCTTCATCTACCATGACAATTATCTGCCAATTTACATCGCAGGTTTCTGTTTCTGGTCCGCCCTTATAGCAAAATGAGAGACAGGCAGACAGACAGATTTCATTTATTCCACCATGACTCGTACAAATGTAGTCCATATGAAGCAATGTTTTATAAAAGCCAAACTTGGTCGGGAGACTTACATTATAGCCCAATTGTGCCGCTAATATGTAAGCCACCCTGCGAGAAAAAAGGGTTTGAAAATTAAGACCGTTACACAGTTAAGAGTTGGTACTAAAGAATTGAACTATGTTCAGTATGGCATGAAGACAGATAATATTAAAAGAGAATGAAGATTCGTGATAAATGACTTAGAAGGAAGAGAATGAAGTCCAGATCAAAGTTGAGAGGTCTGAGTACGATTAATTATTGTTTGTGCAAATATAAAAATTTAATATTGAACAGTTCATTTGATACTGATTTATGAAGTAGGTTTTTACATAGTTTGAAGATCCTTGGGGACTATTAGTGGAAAGTTTATCTGATATTAATGTTGGCATATTGTTTAATATTTTGCGTATGTCAAATTTCTAGGGATATATATGTCACCTGCTTCCACATATATCCCTGCTTTAATTTCCGTGGCTAAATTTCAACACAGGACTGATTTGTTTGGTGAATACATTTTGAAATGCATTTATATTCATGAAAACAAAGAAGGCATGGTATAAAAAGGATACATCTCATGATTTCTCTGGAATCCCTTGTACTTGGGATGTATCCTCTTCATATATCCTTGGGGTACCCCTGTAGTTATTTCACGTAAATAGTTCCATATTAAATATATTGTGTTCGATTGGCAAGATAATTCAGTATGAGTTTGACCGAAGTGCCTGTGACACCATGGTAGCTTAATTTTTATAAAAGAATTGTGTGGTTTAAGGTGTCAAAGGCCTTAGATAAATCTTAGAAATAGACACAGTGATAGCTCACCCATGTCCATTTCTTCCGTAATGTTATTTACAAGTTTAATTGTGGCCAATCCCGTATATTATAATTTTAATGAATCTATATCGGCTTTCATAAAATAATCTGGAACTATCGAAGTAATCATCACTAATACATTTTTCGGCGGTTTATGCAGCATTTAGGCTGCACACAGCAGTGAACAACGACAGAGAGCGACAGCCAGCGGCAGCCAGCGGCATAGATTGAAACTGTCCAAAGGAGAGTCCCTAACATGACATTTATGTTGAAAGATTAAAACAACTTCAAGTTCCATCATTGTTGACTAGAAGATTAAGAGATCGGAATAGTACATATCAATTTATACGTGGTTATTATGAAACAGTGAAATGTCTACCCCAAATCAATGAGGCTATTATATTTAGAGGCCATAACCTAAAGCTGGCCACGTTGAGATCAAGTTCAAACAGAAAGATGTACTTTTTAGCAATAGAGTTGTAGACTGGTGGAAGTTGCTTCCTGCTGATGTTTTAAATGTATCAACAATTTACTCTTTCAAATGAAGAATTGATAATTATTTCAAAGACCACCCGGTAATGAATAATTACAGTTCATTGGACTTTCCTCAAAGAACTCAGATTTCAATTTACTAATGAGCAGCTTACTATGGAAACATTTTCCCTGCCTAGCTGATATAAATGTGATGTATGTTATGATGCGCCAAACCCTGTTTGTAAAAGATATTTGAATTCGGCGAGATGTAGCTTCTTTGATATCTGGGCAGTAAGTTCTACATAAATTATGGATGTGACCAAAAGGATGATTATTCCACAGCATCATTATGAACCTACGCCTTAGAAGATAATTAATCATTTTATATCAGGTGATCTCCAAGTGGAAGGACTCAGCGCTCTTCCGGTAGCATTCAAGTCAAGCCTTATGCCGTACCAGCAATACTCCTCCCACTGGCGCGGCCTCGAACAGTCAACCGGAGGTGAGATTTTTGTTTGGTCAGCTTTACATGGCTTATCAAAATGTGACATTTAAACCAGGTAGCAGGTCATGCCATCAATGATATATCGGAGCCAAATTTTCTTTCGTAGAGCATTCATACATTTTGTTGGCTTCACCGGCAGCCTAAGTCTTCATTTATTTATTCGTCAGAGAAAGACTGAGTAAACAATCTTTTATGCTATCATAATAATTTTGCAGGACGCAATTCAATATTAAGCAAGAAAAAATAAAATTTGTGGTACACCATGCCAATATTTTCACTCCTCTAGTTGTTGTTGTTGTTGTTTTTTTTTTTTTTTTTTTTTTTTTTGCTTTACCCTTCAGTTATAAAACTGCACTTCACAGACATTTCTGGGGCAGTGACAGGATTATCAGCAGCTAGTGATGGACTTAGCATCGAACACACTAATATTTTTGGTTGCAATACTGCACTCAAGATGTCACCTGGTTCGTCTGGCAACGAGACCGTACTGCGGCGTGTCAAACTGAAACACAATCAAAATAACGGCCTCGAATTTATAGGGAGTACACAAGGGACATTTATGAGCGTCACAATAATTGATTCAGATATTTCGTCCAATCGACGCACAGGAGTGCAAGCTACCCAGGACTTCCGAGGATCCCTGCGTATGATTGGTTGTTCATTTGAAAACAATATTGGGGACGGCGCACGGCTGCAACAATTTTATGGAAATCTGACGATACGCAATTCAAGGTTTCAGGATAACCATGGGTTTGGAGTCCGTATAAGTTCACAAAAACACCAGACAAACTTAGTTCTAGACTCAAACATATTTAAAACTGCCCAGAATAGTTTTTCGAACTTGATATATCTGTACGCCAGCTTACCAGAGGTTTCTGAGTGGAACATTTCAAATAACACATTTAAAAGCACTAACAAAAAGAACATTTTGTTGCTGTCTATAAACGTATATGATTCAAGTACGTCACCCAAAGTAATGGTCAATGCTGCAAAGAACAGATTCTCTGGGATCGCATATACCCGTGCTCTACAGCTTCGGGGCTCCGCATCTTTTGTGATCACAGACAATCATTTTACCGGTCTAGAATCTGTGGTAGACAGGGACCAAGGTTATCGTTGGGACATCTTATTTTGTCGTAACACAATTTCACAGTGCGGCATACCAACAAAAAATCTCCTCAAGTTCACAACTGGAGCAATTCAGAGGCTTACTGTGAGCAACAACATATTTGTAAACAATACTGCTGAGTCAGTCCTCAACCTGGACGGGACAGGCACCACCGTTATAGTTGATAATGTATTTAACAGTCCGAATTCAAAGTACGAATTGTCGGTGAAAGCGTCACGTGACCTGACAGCCACATTGAATGCTAGTTATAACTACTGGGGAAATTCCAAGAGAGAGCAAATTCGAAGCCGTATATGTGGATATTTCTGCGCAATGGACCGACCAAAAGTTCGTCTTGTTCCTTATTACATGGACCCAGAGTTGTCAGTTCTGTCATCCGGATCATCTTTGTGGACGTACGAAGTGGACAGTGATGGAAGTATAGGGGGCGCCTTGTCGCAGGATGTGCAGCTGGCATCTAATACGGTTTTTCTGGTCAGGAGGACGCTGGAAGTGCCTCATTCTCTCAAACTCTCATTGGGAGAAAACACAACTCTGCAATTTTTGGGAAGTCAGGGCTTCATTGTGCACGGTAAGTCTTCATCAGAATGAAAGATTGCGGCAAAATATCTGCAGATTATAAATTTACTAGTATTAAAGAGGTTTGATGGAGGCATGAACAAATGATAACATCTACGGGTACAAGTACCTGTGCCGCCTCCCCCCCCCAAAAAAAGAAAAAAAAATCCGATGTGGCTCAAAATTTTCAACGTTACATTTATCATAGATGTATTCCAAGTAAATGATTTTTAAACACAGTCACATCAATGTCATTTAGATCAACTTTTTAGTTTCCATGACTGCCGCCTTTATCCAATGTCTCGTGTAAATTAATATATGATTCTGTGTTTCATATCATAAAATGTGATAGACATGACGTCATGTTGGACTGGAGCTAGGTCCAGAGACCCACTTCTGAAATTCTGTTCGCACATGTATGAAATCATGGCCAAAATACAGGCAAGATTTGCGAGCGGGCTTGCTTGCGTGGGCAACACGTACTTATCGCAGAGACATATATATTACAGCTATCTTTGCACATAAGAAGTTTGATTGCGCGCCCAACCACGCCATATTTGCTGTATCAAATTGCATCATTTGTGTTTTGAATGTTATTCCTTGACGTTTCTTTTATTGCTTCCGCCACTGGCTCATGCACAACAGGAAGCGATTATTATTTTCAAAGTTCAAAACGGATTTATTCTGGGTCATAGCAGGCAGGTATACTAATACATTGCAGCGGTATTTATGTTTAGGGTAACTTTGGTATTTACAGGTGACTATGTTGCAAGAGCTAGAGCAATACCTGCATCAAACCCCGAGTCTTCACACAAAGGTCTTGTGACCATGGAAGGCGGGTGTTTGGTAGGGGCACTGATATGGCCTCAAAGATATTACTACAACCCTCTTCGTAACCACTTAAGCTAAAACAAAAATCCCAAAATAAGATTAGATAAAAATCAAGAACAGAAACTGGTATGCTCTTTTCAGAGAGTGCGCACCAGCATTCCAAAGGGTATATCGGTTTAGATGATACTTGTATCATTCATTACACGAGGTAGGACCGTCAGGGAATCCCCAGGGCTGACTGTGGCTTTAACTTCTGTGATAATAGCCATATAACCAGAACACTGTTTATTAATAACCACGATATATATCGATGATAACCATGTAATATCATATGATAACTAGAGCACTATTTATTAATAACCAGGATATATACTGATAATAACCATACAATATCATATAAAAACCAGAAAACTATCTATTTATAACCGGGATATATAACGATAATAACCATGTAATATCATATAATAACCAGAACACTATCTATTAATAACCTGGTGTTGCGGCGCAATCTCTCTCTCTCTCTCTCTCTCTCTCTCTCTCTCTCTCTCTCTCTCTCTCTCTCTCTCTCTCTCTCTCTCTCTCTCTCTCTCTCTCTCTCTCTCTCTCTCTCTCTCTCTCTCTCTCTCTCTCTTCTCTCTCTCTCTCTCTCTCTCTCTCTCTCTCTCTCTCTCTAAATGCAATTTGTTTGATAATACATTTTAAACATGTTTCATGTTAAGCCTTCATTCAGTTTCTGTAGCTAAAATACGAAGCGTATTGTAAGTATTTATTTGACTCTGGAAGATTTGATTGGTCTGAAAAGTTGGAGTCAGTAAATTTAAGTGAAGGGTCATATTATAAACACACTACAAGAATGTAATTGACCAATTAAGTAATGTCGTTATAATAATATATCATCTGTTTATTAAAAGATATGCATCTTGTTATTACGAATTACGACATTTTAACCAGACAATCATATTATAACCAAATATTACCTGGCTCAAACACAATACCCTTCTGGTGAGTATAGGTTGGCCAGGGAAAACGAGTTTAACGGTGACGTTACCATTGTTCCATTGACTGTTAAAGTTTGGTACTATACAATGCTATGAACGGTTTTTCCTGGTATCACTATTTTGTATCATAGGCCCGCCCACCCAACGCCTTTCAAAACAACCTTTAGATTAACAGATTGGTTCTGTTTGAGGCTAAATAGTGTTTTTCGACTGATGTAATTCTAAGCCATCAGATGGTGAAAAGGCACTGCCCGTACACGTATTGATATTCTGCAGTTTTGCATCGAGCCTTTCCAAGGTTCATTTTGTCATTTCTGTCAATAGCGTGTTGACAGGTTACGTTCAACAGAAGATGATGCTTTCCTTTTACTACCCTGTGTTGGAAGTCACCACCAGCAAAGCGTCATGCTGATGACCAGGACTTTCGTATCTACAACAACTATACATCAAACATTAATATTAGTGATTTTTATTGTATTTTAACACGCTTTGTGTTTGGTGCCTCAAGGCAGGCAATTGTGACATGAACAAAACGACCTTGGGCGGTTTTTCAACCTTAATTTATTTTATTTGCATTAAAAAATCGAACTTTTATGACTTTACTAAAGGACGGTGACATTCAATTTCCACATGTTCATTTGCCAACGAAACAGATTTGACATATCGCATCCTCATTGTGCTCCTTCCACTGGTTTGACGTCATAAGTGACAATGAGTGGTCTCAAAGAGGAATCAACTCTTCAGATAATTATCATAAGTCCGAAGGCCTGAAGTTGCAGGCCTTTTTGTTATGAAAATACCATCGTCTTCTGTTGAGTTGCATTTTAAGGCGGACACTTTAGCTCCACCCACTTTCTAGGAGCGTGACTTGTGATAAAAGGGTGATATATCGGTGAATATAAAACACAATTATCAAAGATAAACTGTGCGGCCTATAATATAAAGCCAGATATAATCCGGTTTTCAAAACATAATTATTTGGTTTAAAAGATATTATCTTGTCATACCAAGATCTTTTTGGCCAAAGAACATGATTGACTGGATATTAGCAGATAATTATCTCTTTGTAAAAGATCTGGTTTTACCAAAAAGAAAGTACCATTCAAATACTTTTCGTTTCAGTTGAGATCATTTATGTCCATATTCTGTCGGTTCTACTTCCATTTCAGATGCTCTTTTTGCATTATACAATGTCTTTATCCATGACACTTTGTACTGAATTTTGCACATTAATATGTAACATCTTCACGTTTGCCTGGCCCCTTGTAAGAGCAGAGGTAAAGTCTGAAAAGGCTAGCATGGTAAAGATATTGAACATATCTGGTTATACTAAATAATGTCTTCACTCTCCATGAGCACAAGTAAATGTTGAATATGTACCTCGTGCTTTACAACAGGTTAAGTGACAAACTACACTGACATTTTAGTTGCAATCACGTGTCACACATTGCCACGCTGGATACTACAATCAATGGCGGCACACTGACATTAATTACACACATTTTTTAAGGATCCTTACTTACTCCGTCCGCTGATGCTACCGGAGCCTTGTTGACAGCAGTCGATAGCCGGGTCCTATGGCACGGTCTGATGATGACGCAGAATACAAGTGAGTATGAGGCATCTCATCGGTAGCAGCAGTATTGAAGGAACCCAAAGGAGCTTACCATACCTACCTTTAATTATACAGGTCCAGTTTTTGTTTTAATGGGCTTTCATAACTATTGTATTTGTGTCGTTTCGTCAAGAACCACTTCCTGTTAGATATTACCATATTCCGCAGTTCGAACTATTTACACTCCTTAAGCTAACCTGTCTAACCTAAATATGGACGTACTATTATCCATATTGCACACGTCTTTCCGTAGAATTGTGACATAGGCTGTTTAGCCCAAATGAATTAGAGAGTCTTCAGCGGGTAACTACTCAGAACATGTTTTGGAGCCTGTACCAGTACATTTCTCTCTTAGTAGCGGCTCCTTGCTTAGCTAAATGCTCAGCAAAGACAACTCACACAATAATGAAAAAATATATTAACGTGTCAAATGGTACATTAGTTAAGTAAGTGAAGCTTTGCTTATAAATGCATAACTTCAATATGAATAAAGAGTACGTGTTAAACCAAAAACGCTTACTCCATTTGTATATTACAAGTTCAGATAAGAGTAATTAAAATGATTTACCCCTGAACCAGTATGTATTCTTTCTAGATGGATAGCTTACCTTACTTAAACCACCTGGAAGTGCATAATTGAAGTACAAACAAACTGAGGCATTATATTCAGTCCAAGTAGTTATACAATAAACAGTTACAGCTAAGCCATCTATACAAACCGAGCGAAATCCTAACAAGTACTGAAACAATGAATACCCTGCACCAGGGATGTAAAACAAACCCCCGGATGACATATACTCCTCGCTTTGAAAGGCGCTAAACAATAAAGTTCAATTTGTCTGCCAACCCTGAGTTAATGGTTCAACATAATAGGTCAAGTTTTAGTAATTTTTGACATTGAGTAAATGTGTACTTAGGTATGGCAGGAAAGAATGGAAGTCATTAGCGTTTAAGTGAAGAGAGTGCAATTAATATATAATTCTTTAAGTAGATACTAAGTTCAATTAGGCAAGCTTGCAACTGTCGTCGGCCACTGCTTGCTGTTTACCAACCGAAGAAATCGTTTCAACTGTTCATGTGAGTATGTCTGACTAGGCAAGGGAAACTTAAATTCTCATATTTCAAGCATCTCTGCGTCTCACATGTAGATGTAGACGAATGACACTGAAAAACTCGGTAAAAAGAATCGGCAGAGTGGAGGAATTAAACTATCGATAGTTTCAACTTGCATACAAGGCACCTTTAACTGCAAAGTGCAATTTTTAAGCATTCATATAATCTGTATACTGTGGTATGTGTTTCGGAAAATTTCTAGAAAGTTATGTATCATCTTGTCTTCGAGACTGTATGCATTTTTAAGCATACCGACATTCTAGTGTCCTATAGTTTCGTTGAAAAACAAAAAAATAATTGAGTACAGTGGTAACGTCGTTCCTTGTACGATTAAATCCAGCTTCTCATAACATTTTTTCTATGATTGTATCACGGTGAACGTTAAGCTTTGACAATTTCACAAATGTTTGGCTTATAAAATATATTTCATTTAGACTAAGTTTACGAGGTTTTGGCATTCTAGCATCTAGGTGAATTTGCCATAAAGCATGGTAGTGTTTTATGGTAGAAATGCAGATCATTAATTTTAATCTTATTTCCCCTTTGTTGGGCGCACTTCGTATAGAAATTGAACATTTTAAACCACCCCCTCCCCCCCCCCCCAAAAAAAAACCCCATGACAGTACCGATACTTCCTACTCTTGGTCATTGTGTTGTGTTACATGCCACGTTGAACCTGCCGGGGCGTTGCTTGCAGCGATTGCTTTTGTTGAACTTCAGAAGCGAATTCAGTTTGTATGGATTGAATCAAGAGGACTTGGAGCAAATTTAAATAAATACAATGACATGAGGCTCATTTCCTGCACAACGGCATGTATTTGGGAAATTTTTAACCTGAGAGACTTTTTCGTGCCGTGGTCCAAACAAAATTTGTAAGGTTTTTATCCTGGGAATAGTAGATTGTGTCACTATTAATTTAACACAGGATCTGCATGAGTAAATACTGTTAATAAGCAATGATGATGACCCCAAACAAAGTGACTGTGGTATTATTCCAAAGGTCACAGGACCACTTAAGTCTTTGAATGTAAGGTCAGCTCAGCACAGGACTCTTTCAGTCAAAAATGTGAAATTATGCAATGAGCAATGAATAAACACACTAGCATGGTTTTATGGTGGAATGCTAATGTGCATGCATGTTTATGTTATTTATTCCACACCAGTTCACCAGGATTAGCGAACGTTTTTTGACAGGATCCTAGCAAAGCTCAGTGTCACCGACTTATATCTGGGTCATAGGACTGGGTTATATATCGGAGTTATATCTGGGTTCTAGGAACCAAAAAAAGCAAAATTTGCCAAAAAGTAATACCGCTATTTGTATTCACTTCTGATAGTTCATTTCGCCACAAGAGCTTCAAAGTTTGAAAGAAAAATAAACAGGTTGAATCCATTTCAAACTGAAAAAATAGGAAAATTGTACGTTCCCTTTGCGCAATTGCTGTAGAATCCCCAGACAGGGGACACAAATTACAATGACAAAACACATTTTTTTTCACTTTATGTACTTTTAAGAATTTACTCTTTGTTGGACTTATTTTTAGTTTGCGTTTTATGGCCAATTTTGTGGACACCTCTGCTAAGCAGAAGTATATCCTTGAGGTTCAATATATTCAGGTCAGCAGATGGAGAGTAGTTCACACTATCATCTTGTTTCTGACCTCAGTTCATTTTAGACACAATGTAATCCTTAAGTTTCGGCTCATGCCAGTTTATCGTCATATTCAACAAACCACCATGGCTGAAAATGAAACCAAAAGTCTTTTAAATGCTTTAGAGGGGTACATCTGCGCACAGCTGTATGGCTATGATGAAGTTCAGTCTTTAAATAACAAAAGATTAATACCTGTATCGGGATGATCTATGCTTGTTTAATCATTGTTCTCTTTTTTTTCTTTCTTTCAGGTACCTTCTTGTCCAACATCAGGATAGAACATGCTAGTCATGGAGTGCGGATCACCAACCACCAGGTCATATTGGAAAAAGTAGTCGTTGCAAACAGCAACAAGGGTCTGCAACTGATTCCCATTGGTAAGGCGTCGGTGCACATCCAGCAGTCTTTAGTCCATGGTATTTCCAATGGTGGTACAGGAATAATGGTTGAATTATCTGGCCAGAAAGCAGATATTGTCATACAAAATACCACGATTTTCAACACTCGGGGCTACGGAATTACAATTAAAGACACTTCCGGTGCAGCAAGACCTGTTCCCAGCCTCCTTTTGGATTTGTATGGTATTCGCATCAGTGAAATTGGTTACAATGCACTGGTTGTGCAGAGTTGCAGGCATAACACCCGTATGCAGTTACAGATGTCACAGTTTAGCAAATTGGCCTACTCTAGTGACGCTATTAATGCTCGGTTACGATCTGGGAATGTCAGCATTTCTAGCTCTACATTTATGGACGGCTATCGAGGCGTTTACGTGTCGTTCGGGTGCTATGGTAAAAGGGATGAACTTGAACGACAAGATATATTTGTTCGAGGCTGCATGTTTTCCAACATAGCCCAGTATGCACTCTATATTTCGCCTTCCATTTATTCTATATCTCAAGATTCAACCTTTTCAATTGTAAATAACGTTTTTGAAGGTAAAAAACCTAGTTATTGGGTCATTCAAATATACACAGTTTATATTGGAACTGTCCAAATTGAAAACAACACCATTAACATACCTGAGTGTTACGGTATGAACATTGTCAGCTTCTACTGGACCAACATTCTAACTGTCCATGGAAACAAAGTGCTGCACTGTAGTAGGGCGTTGCGTATTGACTTACAGTATGCGATGCCAACAACAAGGATGACCATCACATCCAACACATTTGAAGGTAATAGCGGCGATGGTGTCGTCAGTTTGCACACAAATTCAGACGCAACGAGACCGTTACAATTTGAACGCAATGTGCTTGTCAACAACTCTAAGACTGTGGTAACTTTACGTGGACCCAAAGTAAAATTGCATTACAACGACTTCAACAATCCAGGCAGTCTCTACAATATTAGGTATGAAGGTAATGATGCAGCAAATGAAATTATAAATGCCACTTTGAACTGGTGGAACACGGTGGACATTAAACATATACAACAACGTCTGTACGACAAAAGTTTCGATCAGAATCTTCCACTTATTTCAATTACGCCATTTTTGAAGTCTTCAAGTGAAAGGGATATTTTTGCTAATTTTACTGAAGGTTCAATTTCATTCATTGGACCAGACGGAAAAGTCGGCGGCTCCGTGAATGGTGACGTCACTTTAACCCAGGCTGACAGCCCGTATATTGTAGAGTCCAGTATCCTTATCCAGCGAGAAGGTACCCTTACAATTGAAGCTGGTGTCCGGCTCCTCTTCCTTTCGGAACGACGAATCACTGTAGTAGGTTAGTGCACGGCAATCTATATGCCTCTATTCTCTGCTTTGTATAACGCACATCCACGCACACATTTTCATTTGCACACGCACGCACGTAAACCCATACATATGGGATGTACCATTTATGATTATACCTAATGGTTGTAACATATATGTGATGTACCATCTCTGATTACCAGTTACCAGGTATATTGGGGTACATTATTTATGTTTTAAACATATGTATTCAGAAAAACAAAAGAAAAAGAGATTGAGAAACAGAATGTGCCTGTAGCCCTCTCGCAATGTATTATATATAATTACTGGTTTCCACATAGTTTCTGATATTTCTCATCTGTATCCGTACTTATTTTGAATCAAAGAAAGGTTTGCAAGAGAACTGTTTTCCTATTACACAACGTGATACTCTCCGAATGAAACCCTTTATAAAGTCAAAGGGAGGAATGTTTATACAACGAAACCTGGGCTACGAAACATGCTTCTATTTAGATCACCAAAAATGGTTGCTTTGAATGATGTTCATAACTGACCACAAATCTTGTGCCACTGGACATCATTCAGCAGCGCTATTAAAAATAACAATGAATAATTACGAACAGCCACCCTTCAGCTACGGCGATAGTTGCGAATGTGTAAGGATTTATCCGTGTTTCGTAAAAAATGAAAGAAGCTTTCTTGTATGTAAATGTATTTACATAAGTAAAGTGCTATTGGTTTAGACGTATTCATTGAAAAGAAATTGAGAAAAAGGCAGAGCCCTGTATAAATCGCACATGTACATGAAAAAGGGAGGCGGAATAGACGAAAGACATGAGGACAAAGAGGCAAAGGAAACATCATATCTACAAGGGCAGATAGAGTGGCAACACCGCACAAGTTTGAGGATTGTATTTGTGTTTTTTTGCCCAGAACCACTTCCTAGTAGTCATTACCCTATTCCGCAGTCAGAACTCTTTACTTTCCCTAAGCTAGTCTGTCCCTGTCTAACCTATATACATATGGAATTACTATTGTCCATATTGCACTCGTTCCTCTGTAAAATTTTGACATAGGCTGTATCAGCCCGAATAAATTAAAATGTCTTCAGCGGGTAACTACTCAACAATTTTCGGAGCTTTTTACCCGTACATGTCTCTCTGAGTAGCGGCTCCTTGTCTAAGCTAAATGTTCAGCAAAGACAACCTACATAATAAGAAATAAATATGAACGTGGCAAATGATGAATTAGCTAAATACGTGAAGTTTTGCTTATAAATGCAGGGCTTCATTATGAAAGAAGAATACCTGTCAAACAAACCATAATTACTAAATTTGTATAGCACAGGTTCAGATAAGAACAATTTTACTTACCCTTGAATCAATATGTACCCTTTCTGGCTGGACTGCTTATCATAGTTAAACACCAGTGTATAACTGAAGTAGAAACAACCTTGGGCGTTATATTCAGTCCCAGTGATACTTAAAAGAAAAAAACAGTTGCAGCTAGACCACCTGTACAAACCTAGAGAAATCCTAACAAGGACTGCAACAATGGACATCCTGCACCAGACATGTAAAACAAACTCTATGATGCCACCTACCACTCAAACGATTAGGCTCTATTTAACTGCAAACCCTGAGTCAATGTTTCAACATAATGTGTCAGGTTTGTGACATTTGAGAAAATACTATCAACTTTGAGTATTTTTTTTTTAATTGAGTTAATGTGCTTTTTGTCATGTCAGAAAAGAATGAAAGTCATTAGCATTTATGCCAAAACATGTTATCAAAACAATTTTTCTTAACAGGATTTCAAGTACAATTAGGCAAGCTTGTAACTCTCGTCAGTAGCTGCTTCTACCTATAGCCTCTGGGGGTTTGACCTAACAGAAAACAAGGTAGCCTAAAATGTCTGAAAGGTAAACATTAAAACAGAATGATGCCAAAAGACAAAGTTAAGTAGCAAAACAGACAAGTCTAAATACTGTAAATTATTGTATCCAAACTTTCCAATATTCCTTGGATATTGACAGCAAAATTATAGGGCAAGTAAGAAAAGAATGAAAGTCAGTAGTATTTAAGCCACGAGAATGCAATGAAAATATAATATTTCTTAACCAGATATCAAGTACAATTAGGCAAGCTTGTAAATGTCGTCAGTAGCTGCTTGCTACCTATAACCCCTGGGGGTTTGACCTAACAGAAAACAACCTAGCCTAAAATGTCTGAAAGGTGAACATTAAAACAGAATGATGCCAAAAGATAAAAATTAAGTAGCAAAACAGGCAAGTCTAAAATCTCTAAAATTGTTAAAGCCAAACTTTCTAACCATCTCGGCATATTTACAGCACAATTTTCACCAATATTTGATCAAAAGTGCATCTTTAAATCCTCTTGACTCAAGTTTATTGCAAATAAATTTGGTTCTAGATGCAAAGTCCTGAAATTTGGAACAAATACTACCAAATCTCAAAATCTGTGACAAAAACGTATTAAATCCAATAGTTTCCGAAATATTACTGTCCGGGAAATACATAACAACACATGATAGCACAGGAAGAATAAATAACACCTTCACCGTATCTTACAAACGCAGTCGGTATCATAACCTACGTAACGGCTCCAAATTTACCTGTTGCCGTAATGTAGCTTTGTGGTACATCGAATATCATTTCATTTTGTTGGACCGTACACGTTTCAGAGCCGTGAAGTTTTGTTACCACTGTAAAGGACGCGAAGGGGATTTAATTTGCTGTGCAGCATATTGCGTTACCTTAAGAGAAAGAGCATTCACAAAATAGTAGAACCTCATTATTTCCCTTGCCACAGGCACACTTGGGAAATGTTAGAAGGCCCGTCTTAAACATGTCAGCATTCAGTTTGATGCATCCCGTGCACAAGCGGGCATGGATTACAGCAAGCACTCTTTCCCCTTTATAGAATAATTTATTGAAACTTTTAGTACCCCGATTTACTTTTTCCTAAATTCGACATTATCTACAGAATTTCGAATGTTGTGCGGTAATTTATTCAAACGTCACACTGTAGATGGGAAAATGAAGAGTAAAATAAATTACTTCGAGATCGGAAAAGTGACAAATTCCTTCTGGTTCAAACATTATACCTATTTCTTGCGTCAACAGAATCAGTAAGAATGTAGCTTGAATATTCTTGAGCATGGCCATGAATGATTTTTAAGAGTTCGCTTTTTTCTCTACGTGATGGTACTTTTTCCAAACCAGTTTCTTGATGTAGTAAATTATGATTAGTCCCTGGGGTATATTCTGTAATAATTCTACTTGCAGCCTATTGGACATTTTACTATTGCCGAGACTCCTGTAAACTACAGTTGTCCCAGACCACAAATCCATATTCCAGGATAGGTCTAATAAAAGACAGATATAGCCTTCAATGATTTCCTATTCACCTGAAACTGTAAATATTTCAGAATATCTACCATTTTCATACATTTCGTTGTTTTTTTTTTTTTTTACTTGATACCACTAAACCATGTTAGACTGGAACGAATTGTCAGGCCTAATTGTTTATGATCGGGTTTGTTGGGTAAGTTTTCATTCACGAATAGTAACTCAGGGTACTGTTAGGGGCTTCGTTTCTGAGAGATTACCATACTGGTGGGTTTTACAGGGTTAAAAGACACGAGCCACTGCTGCATCCAACCTTCGATTTCTTCCAAGTTTTGCAAGTCTGCATCAAGAATATTTGCCGCAGCAGTGGAGTCATCCACCCTGATACACAGAGATGCATCAACGACAAAAGGCCGTGTAGAAGATTGCATGATGTCTACGATATCATTGATGCATATAAAAAACAATTATGGTCTCAAGACAGATCACTGTGGTTCCCCTGCTTAGACTCGTACCCAATGTTATGTTGCTCACGTCCATCTAAATAATCGCCGAACCACTGCAACAGGGGTCCACGAATTCCTGGTTTTTGTAATTTATGCAAGAGGCCGGGGTAATGGAGAGGTTGAAATGCATTAGCTATATCACAAAAATCACTCGAACATCTCTGTGCACGTCAACTACTTCACAAAAATGATGGTATAGAAAACAAGTTGATTGACTGCGCTCTCACACGGGTTGAAACTAGATTGTCATTCTAATAAGACTAAGTTATCTAAAAAAATGAAAGTATATCTATGTCTGTGTATGAACACGGACTTCTTGTTTTTACGCAAATACTTTATACGTTTTTCTTTCTTTTTTTCCTTCTGTCTTTCTTTCTTTCTTTCTTTCTTTCTCTCTTTCTTTCTTATTTCTTTCTTTCTTTCTTTCATTCGTTCGTTTAGTCATCGATTTATTTAATTATTACCGTGTATCCGTTTTGTGGTGAGGTTTTCTGGCGCATTACTGTTCCGAAAAGTACTAAACTTGGCAGAATGATACACCTAATAGTAAAGTTTTGCATATTGTTTGGAACAGTTATGATGCTAAACATCAATCAAATTACAGACATATCTGTGGAAATTTTAAATCTTACATATCTTCAAAACTTTTCTAGATAAAGTTGTCATTCGAAGCTGAATATGTTAGTCTATGGCTAAAGCAAAATTCTATAGCATACATACAAAGTTGAGAAGTTTAGTCTAAGTTAAATTCACTGAATTTCTTTAGAATGCACATATTCCCTCCCCCCCAACAAGCTGGTGACTGTTTCCACAGGCAGGCTGTTAGGCAACCAGAGATAATTGAACTGTGAGAGCCTGACCTTCATACTTATCAGGGCACTGGCAGTGGTGCCCAGTGGTCAGTGCTGTGGGTTTATCCTTCAATCCCAAGGAAGACTGGCTGTGTTGGTAGTTGGTAGAAGAAACTAATCTGCATTGTGTAACCAAGGGTGTTATATATAGTTTGAAGCCTCCTTGGTGTGACTCCCCGTCACAATAAGCTAATGCTGACAGAGGTACCATTTCACCTACAATTGATAGCTTAGTGACATAGCAGCATCCAATGAAGTATAAAGTTTAGTATGTCTTTGTACATGGAGATTCAAATCAACTACCAGAAATCACTCAAAAACAGATCCAAACTCCCTGTAATGACCAACTGTAATATGAAGGGTTTTGGTCAGGGCAGCGGGTACATTGGAGCTTGCAGGCAGAGCTTCCATAGGCATAGCTGTTGTATTTCTGGACCAAGCAGTGACATTTGATCATCAGTTAAACATCCATAACATTGTTTCATAACCTTTGTAACACTGCCCACTTCCAACAAAGATTCATCTTATTTCATCCATGTTCAGTCTGTGCTAACTTGCAACTTCAGTTTGTTCACACCTTCAGTGGCTTGTTGAACCTTGATAGTCAAACATGCCAATGGCATAGATAGCGTATGAAAACTGTCCCCATTTTTCAATCAGACCGTATTCTTTGATTCACACTCGTTTTATCCTATTTTTTTTACCACAAATCGTAAAACATGACCAAAATTGATTGTGACGATGCTTCTTGTATCCATCAAAACTTTCTGGCGGGCAAAATTTTGACCGGACCTTCCCCCTTTATTCTATTAGCACCAATTATAGACTGCACAGATGAATACCGAGCACTTTATTGCCGATAAGGCCATGTGGGCCATTTCCCGTACAGGTGTTCTAGGTTGACCTTCTCAACCCACCCCCAGCCCGCCTCTTATTGCAATATTATATTGGCACAAATGCTTGACTGACTGAACATTTAGAGCGCCTGTGATTACCATCTGGGCTATTTGCCTTCGAAATGTCTAGACTTTTTAACACCCAGAAAATATCGTAACTACGAATTGAAATAGACTCCAAGGTACTCATATTGTCATATTCTTGTGCCGAAAGTGAAAAATCTTGAATCATCAACCTTATTGTCATATTCTCGTGCCGAAAGTGAAACATTTTGAATCATCTACCTTAGTTAGATCGATAAGAAAGTCGTTTAAAATATGAGACTTTGCTTCATTATCTGTATATGTTCTGTTTCCATGTATTGATGCTGGAATATCAGACGCTTCGTTTTGTACATAAAAAGAATTTGACCCTCGGCCTCCAGTTCTTTTTCCTTTGTCTTGTATAAATAACCAAATTTACTAGTCTATTGTAAAGATTAACATCGACATGTCGTAAATCTTCAATATATTTATGGAGTGATTGTTTGAAATATGACCCAAGTGCCGGTTTATGTTTGGCTCTAGTATAAATACTTTCACTTTCCGCTTGGCAGTGCCGACACGGCATCAAGGAGCATCACCAGGTCTTATTGTTACTGAACGACTCTAAACACACTCTTTGGCCGCGTGTATAAAGGTATTGGACTACCCACAAATCAGATCAACATCATCCGAATCAAATAGTACAGAAAAACATGATCCATATTCAAGAATTCCAAACCCTACAATGACAGAAAAGAGATTCCAGACTTGCCAAACCATAAACATTCATCTTCCAATACCAATGTGAAGAAACAAATTTCACTCCTGACTTGAGACAGGCAGTCAACCATAAAAGGCAACTGGTGGTTTCAAATCGGTCCTCTCAACCTTTGAAATATTCTTCATTAGCTACAGACTATAGTGTTTCCGAAATGTATAGGCCTTACCAACCAAAACACAAATTGTATTAATTCTGCCAAAAATAAAAAGAGATCTGGTATTCCTATCCCCTTTAAGTTCTCCCGACTTGTCTGTCAGCTAAGTGTAGAGCAAAAGAAGAAAGTAGGTATACATCGTTTTTGTGATATTTATGAATCTGGAACATTATAAACACACTCTACCTCCACTACAACTATGAGTCGGAGAACACAGCCCACAGATCAACATAGCCAATGAAGTATTTATCAAATAATACAGAAAAGCATGATCCATATTCATTAATTCCAAACCCAACAATGGCAGCAAAGAGATTCCAGACTTGCCAAAGCAGCCTTCCCAATCACTTCTAACGAGTTTTTCTCTAAACGAATCAAAATTAGCTTTGTCATAATTCCATACTTCTCTGGTGTCAGCTTGAGCCTTGTGTCAAAAAAAATAGATTCGCACTAATAAGATAGTGATAACAGTTGGCCAATGGGACAGATACTTTAGTATTACGGACATAGTTTGGCATGTTTGTAATAATCTGGTCCAAACATTTAGCGGAACGTTCCGCAATTCTCGTGGGCCCATTGATATGAAAAGTAAGGCAACTTGCAGAACAGAAATGCTTCAATTTAATGCCATGATTTGTAGTGGAGTCCGCAATCAGATCTCCTAAGATTACGATTTTATCATGATTAGATGGTATTGCATGATACTCTTATATTTCACATTTGTCCGCTCCTTAATTGAACAAGCCAATGGGGAAAGGTAACACGCAGCCTCTGTGTATTTTCAAGTAGAGCTGTTATGAAAAACAAAAACAAAAACAACAGTTTGTCTCCCAAGGAATAGGATGTGCCGTAGGGGGTGAAAAAACGGCTGTTGCTGCAGATGAAACGATAAAGTTTATTTTTGGCACAGCGTGCATTATTACCTAATACAGGACACTACTGTATCTTGCTGTGCAGTGCATGTTGAGTACGCAACCACTGATTTTACGAAAAAGTTTAGTGCGGAAGCACTAATGGGGCCAGTAGAAGGTAGGCACAGGACCACGAATTCGGGCAGCAGAGTTAAGTCATACGAGTTTTCAGACAAAGCTATAAAAGCATTGGAGGACGTTTTCATGATAATCACAGGTAAAATTAGGGATTATTTAAGGGCTTATGACACTTTAAAACGTCACAAATGTCCTTTTGGGGCAATATTTGCTATTGTTAAGAAAAATAAAGTTCTATTAGCAACATTCAAATTTTGTGAAGTATGAACGCAAAGAATGAATTTTGGAGGAAAGATAGACACTCTATCTCGGTTGTTCCGTGTGGTTTTTTGCTGGCGTTTTTAATCCTGTAGGCCCCACACACCAAATTCTCTAACATACCTCACCAAGTGAGCAACGGGTGTGATTGTCAGGCTATTCTATCGGGTCCCATTCGCGACAGCTACCAGCTAGAGTTCCTTCAAATCAATTAACGCGCGCGCGCGCCCGCGTGTGTGTGTGTGTGTTCGTTCGAGAGTGAGAGAGAGAGAGAGAGAGAGAGAGGGAGAGAGACAGAGAGACGGACAGACAGACAGACAGATATACATATATATATATATATATATATATATATATATATATATATATATATATATATATATATATATATATATATATATATATATATCGAGAGAGAGAGAGAGAGAGAGAGAGAGATACGTCATTTTCGCCTAAAAAATAATATTCATTTATTTCTAACATTGCGCCTGTTCTGGCAAATCAGTCACACGCGCTTTACACATATATGTGCATGTAGATTTTCACGTCAAACATTACAATAAAAGTTCAAGTGGAAAGATAGCATATAAGGAAATAAAATAAAACTCAAGAGATATGTTGTCACAATGTTCCCACTATAGTATAAATAAAACTGTCAATAGGACCTGAAAAATCTACAAGAAAAAAAGTCTTTGATGTAGAAATGGATTTCAAGCAACCGTTTAAAAAGAATAAATACCTGAATTCTGGCCGACGGTGAGAGGATAGTCATTCCAGAGGAATAACAGGACAGTGCTGCTTTGCACATACCCCCCCCCCAAAAAAAAAATGATTTTAGCGCAGGCACCGGCATCTGAAGTAAGCGATTATCACATGTCGTCAGAGGTCTACTTGGGGTGATGATGATGATAATAATAATAGAAATATTTACAATGATAGCAGCTGGATAACAATATATGCGCAGACATTCCGTACACGAAGCAACGTTAAGCCGAAGTTCTTTATTTACATAGGTTACACACAGGAGATGACTAAATAGTTTCATGTCTTGTCGAATGTTTAATTAAAATTAATCAGCGAGAGATTCCGTAGCTTCCCCCCCCCCTAAATATTTCCGTGAGTTGTATCCACATGTCATAGTGTTCAAAGATGGTCGATTCGCTTTACCGCCATCTATGAAATTGTTGTTGGTTTTCTTTGGCACAAACATATCATATATAATTTGAGGACATTTCTTTGGAAACAATTTTATAACCTTGACAATTTAAGTAATCTTCGCAGATATAAAGGTGGCTTCTTAGCCAGTTTAGTTGTTCAGCGTAAGAAGATATCATTAGGAACAAAGGCTAGGCCATCCATGTAAATCCCACTGAAGGCGGACGTTTATTTAAAGGCCCTTTTCTTGACATCACGACATCAATAGAGTGATCATTTATACACTTTGAATCGCAAGTACTTTCTCAGTTCTGCTCATATAGAATTGTCAACTAAAGAAAAAAACTGGTCTCCTAATTTGTATTAATTTAAGTACATTTGTTCAGACAAATGTCCAAACGTCCGGCGCTTTGGTGTTTGAATCGGATATCATCTTCTTAGTTTCAAAAACGCATAACTGAAGAACGATACAAAAAAGTAATAACCGAGACCATTTTTAGATAAGCATAGTTATTTCATATTTCCATTATATATTTTCTGTCAAGTCTAGTCATAAGTAAAAAGTAGATGTGACTTGTGTGAAATTGAAAAGACGATTTTGCATCATTGTTGTAACAACACTAAACCCCCGTACATCGTTGACAGTACAAATACAGAATCCTCATCTTATCCGCTTCCAAAAATATATATTTTGTATGACTATTCATGAGGAATCTTTGTATGGTTGATTGATTTATGAACATATCATGTATCCTTTTTAAAGTGTGTGTGTGGGGGGGGGGGGCGGGTATTGCAGTTGTAAGGTTAGTGTTCATAGCTTGGCACCCAAAGCGAAGCAAGTAGACAAATTACCAAGCACGTTCAGAAAGTCTTTATTGAATCCTTTGTCCACAAGTTTTGGAAAAGAAACACGTTGGGTTGATTGGCAAAGCTATAGTTTCGGCTTACAATTAAAAACAGTGAACAACTCTAGAATATTTATATTGTCTACAAAATGCTACCTTTGTGTGTCTTACAGGTCGGTTGCTAGTTAATGGCAAGAAGGATCAGACGGTGGAGATGGCGAACTACACTGAGGCTCCATGGTCTGGAGTTGCCTTCCTGAGCCACGGCAAGTTAACTTTCGCCGCCATTAGGGACATGCCACCCTATCATTATTTGTTAGAGCTCATGTCTGGAAGCGTGGCACGCATTTAAATACCGGAAATGATGACGACGATGATGGTGATGATGTGTCATAAGTATTGGATTGCGCTTTTTATTTCTTCCATAATTCCTCTGAGCAAAGTATTAGAAGGGTAAAACTTCTCAGCTGCATTTCGCACGTCTGCATTGACATTATACTCATTAGTTGCAACCATTGTCACGGTACAGTCAGCCCAGTTTAATGATTGTATTTATTAGCTAACTACCATGTGATTAAGATAACTCTTTTCCTTATTCCAGATATGACTTCATCACTAAATCACGTGGTCGTCACTAACACCCTATCTGGTATCGTGGTCGAGGGTCTGCCTCCGCAGTTCAGTAACGTACAGTCCAGCCTGTCCGCAAAACATGGAGTGGGTGTTCGTGGGCACAGTCGGTTTAATGAGACCGTGACGTGGTGGAACATCACTTGTACGATGAATGGTCAATCTGGTGTATCAGTGACACAAAATACAGAGGCTGGCATACTGATCGATGGGTGTTACTTGTCACACAATCTGGTAGGCATAGACATCCAAGGGGATGCACGGATAAGGTTAAGACGGTGTCACATTTCTGCGAACAAGGAATATGGAATTCTCTTCACTAATCACAGAAATATCAATGCATCATTCTCTGATTGTCTTTTCGAGCAAAATGGATATGGAGCATTGTACATGGACAAAAGCGGACAAACTAAGCAGCTCCGCTTTCAGTTGAGCAACTCTCTTCTTCAAAACCACACTTTGAGGCATAGATATTTTTCCAATTATAGATCGGTTGTCCATATATCGTCTTTATATTACACTGAAGAGAGTACTTGGATCTTCACTAACAATATATTCAGAAATAATTATGGCAAATCCTTAAACTTCAGTCCTAATCTTGGCAAAGGAACCCATGACCTTGTCGTACTGAACAATACATTTCGTGCCAATACACATGAGCAAATATCAATATCCTGGAACAGAAGTCCTCTCGTATTTTATTTTCGGTTTGAACATAATAAACTCTTTGAAAACGCTGGCTCAGCAGACCTCTTTGTGATTGGCTGTAATTATGGAGGAGGTACCATAAGTATTATTAAGAATGTTTGGCAACTGAACTTTGCATTGGAAGCCATTCTGAAACTTCCAAAATGTAGAAACGGCTTCAACAATATCCGGATATTGCATAACCAGTTTTCAAGGAATCGGGGGAAAAGCAGCATAAAGATAGAGCAGAGTATGAGAGTCCAGCTGGCCCACAATATCATCAAAGAAAATGAAACGGAATGTTCTCTGAGTACCGGAGTATTTGATGTTTCTGAAGCTTTAGATGCAAGATATAATTACTGGGGTTCCACTGAACTGGCGGAAATTTCTGGACGAATCTGTGGATTTAACCAAGATATGTCGCTGACATATATAGAATACATACCGTACAGACTATCTAGTGACATGGCCTCAAGTCTGAGTGCATCTGTGCCATTTGACCACCAGTCATATTTAGGTGGTCACATGGTTAGTGATGTCACCCTCATGGAACATAAATTCTACTTTATTCAGCGATCCATTGTCGTTTGGTGAGTTTTGCGGTATGAATTTTCTTTTTGGTGCCGAAATGGCATTTTTAACTAATAATATCATGCGCTAAAACGATTGGGAGCCACATTTTACACACGATTTAGCGTCATATTGAAAAGAAACAGCGGAATCGTTTAATGCTGTTTTGGCTGTAGGCCCGTGTATGGAGGGGTATTTTAATGCGGCAGATAATCAGTGGACCTTTTGTGTAATCGGATGATAGTCTGCATATGAAAAGGTTTTACCTGATTCAAATATTCATCTTTAGTTTAACAACATGCCTGAAATGCACTAGTTTAGAATTAGTTTTGTTCAATACTCAAATAATTATGAACCAGAAGCCCGATAGAAAAGCAAAACTGTAAATGAATTTTATTTACCATTTATTTCCTTTAATATCGGCCCTAAACTGCACAGCACCATGCCAAAACCTCAGCAATCGTACTCACTTTACCAAAAAAACAAAAAAAAAATTCGTGTATATCTGTTATAGATTTATCTTCAAAACAACCCTGTTTATAGACAGCAGGTATACTGATGCATTGAATATTCTGTTAAACCATCACTATATTCGAATCGTAGCCCATTTTGTGCGTGCCGGCCAATCCCTACCATACACAAATCATTGTACATCTGCTGACACCCAATCAACGCCACCAGTGACGTAATGAGTTTTTGAAGGGCTCTGACTAAAAGGAATACACGGGACATTAGCCACGGCCTTGTTTACTATAATATTTAACTTTTATACAAAGCGGTGCCATACACACCTCAATGTGGTAGAAGACAATCGTAGTGCAAAGATTGTCCTTTCGTTGAATCCAGAAAAAAATCATGCTGGACTGGCGTAGACATGCTTGTTTCACAATATTTGTTTTTACAGCACCTTACAAAGTGTCTCGAGTCTTCTTAATATCCACGTAGTACTTCCAGACTCGGATCTGTATTTGTTCCGAGTCGGTACTTGCAACCCCACAGTTTGTTCATTCTGAATTCGAAAATAGTCCCAGCCTGCGGTAAAGAGGCCTGGAAGTAGTACCTCACTGTGACGAATCACACAGCATATTTGTACCTGCACATCACAAAATCCCATGGTCACATGTAAAATATTCCTATACGTCTCAACGATTGCGCAGATAGGGTCATTAACTGTGAGAATAAACATTTATTTTGAACAGCTAATCCTTGCAGGAAAAACAGTTTAACACCTTCTTCAAAGTTCCATTTTTCTGGAGTCCGTATCATAAGCATTGAGCCATTTCTGTTCAGATTCACGGAAGCTTGAAGTTACAAAGTGCAGAGTGTTCAGTTGTGATTGCGTTAGTTTACCTTATTAGTTTTGAAACGGCTGCTCAAAAAGCAGGTGTGGACAGGCGTGCAATTATCAATTGATCATTCATGGGAGGACTTCACCCATTGTGGCCAGTTGTCCAGAAAATATTTTTTTTAAAACAAGTTACATTTGTTAACTGAAAATCACTGAATAGTCTTCTAAATTTGCTAAAAATGACACTACAGGCATCATGTAGCAAATTCTGTACTCTGGATCAAGTTTACCAAACTTTTTTGAACTTCAGCTTGCCACTGGCTCCTCGTCGAGCAGTATTAATCAATATTAGCCAGTAATGAAAGCAAAAAAAAAAAAAAAAAGCAATTCACACTTGGCGTGTGATTCCATGTTCGACAGCCTTCCCAACTCGCAGTGAATAAACTGAAGCCTTCCCAACTCGCTGTGAACAGACTGAAGCCTTCCCAACTCGCAGTGAACAGACTGAAGCCTGCCCAACTCGCAGTGAACAGACTGAAGTATTTCCCTTAGAATGTTGTGATTCCAATTCTGACCATTCTGAGCATTTTAACTGCGCCACGCGGTTACAAGTATAAAGGTTACAAAATTCCAGCGTTTTCGTTTTGTGTCGCAGAGTCCTTGTATAAGAGTAACTAAAATCGCGGATATCCGAATGTCTCTTTCGATTCAGACATTAAGATGTTTGTGTTGTTTAACTGGTGGTTCCCTGGACAATTTTACGCAGTGTGTAATGACTAAGAGTACCCAACGTGCTTCTTCATTACTGTGTGGATAAATCAATAAGGCCTCTGTATCGACAAAAATAGGAATGGCCAAGTTTAACAAATAACTGCACAATGAGCATTTGCCCAGTGGAACATTTGACTATATTGGAAACATCATGATGAATATTCACTGTTACAAACACAACAAATCAAACATAAACACCCATCTAAGAGAACAGGTCTGCCTGTGCATAATTTACAGCCCACTTCAAAAGCGTGCGCCAATGGCAGAAACTTCAAATGATGTGTGGCAGCTATTTGAAAGACATCACTTCTTTTTCAGCTGTATCATGTTTTTTGTGCTATTTTCTTATGGATGTCAAGCATGAAGGAATGAAATGTTCCCGTACCTGAAATCTGTTTTAGTATGTCAAGGCCCCTTTTTATGCGCATATATGTGGTGTTTTTTGCAGTGGGAATTGTACGTTGCATATTCAAAACGGTGCAAATTTGACGTTTGCCAAAAACAGAGGAATCATTGTTCTAGGTATGTGGTCCTCGTTCTGTTTGCCACAAGCAAATATATAAATGCGTGATGTAACTAATAAGAAGCATTTTCATTTTTGCCAGTATTTGATGTTTCCGTTTCATAATATGGTCAATCGTTCAGAAATTTTAAAAGCATAAGAGGACAAATATATGTAAGACTGACTTTTACTTTCAAATGAATTCGACGGAATGCGATACCTAAAATAAGTTACAACAGATAAAATGCGTCATAATCAAGAAAAGCGTTACTGTTACATCCAAAAACGGTGGACTCTGTTTAAAATGTGACGGGAAGTAATCTAGAAGACTGACATGTTGTAACACCCACCCACCCCCATATATATATATATATATATATATATATATATATATATATATATATATATATATATATATATATATATATATATATATATATATATATAATGTTTTATCAGCATAAAAACATTTCCGTTCCCAGGAACACTAAATGTTGAGGGGAATGAAGAGAATGCGGTGATGATGTCAGGTCGCAATGGTGTGACGTGGCATGGAATATATTCGCCTGTTCCTATCAGAGTCTGGTCTTTGATATATCCAGAAGCAGGTACGTATCAACCTAACTAGTGCCTTTCACACATTCCTTTTCGGTTGTGCTCTGTCGTTTGTCATAGAACACTTTGTCTTATCAGTATATGCGTTTATAGCTGCTCTTCGTTTTGAAGCCAATAGTCTCATTATATTTTCTCCACAGCTTAAAGGTGACCATTACACACAAGTTGTTTTCTGAAACATCCGATATTTATACGCTTTTATATCGTGAAAGTGCTGCTGACTTATCTCTCTATAGGACCTTCCAAAATAAGTTAAACTTGGTTATGTTGTTGCATCATATCTGTGCACAGTAAAAATACATTTTGTACCTTTCCTGGGTAAGACCTTTTCTGTCGCTTTGTATGAATGCTATCAAGTCCTTTATTTCAGTAATGAGCTCTGCGGCTGTGCGGCTTTATGGTGGTCAACACTCAGGAGAGGGACGTCTCGAGGTGTTCAGTGGCGGAAAGTGGACTACAGTGTGTAACCGTGGCTTTGGCACACTTGAAGCTAGCGTCGTTTGCTCCACGCTTGGCTTAGGGTGGGTACAAGAAGAGACTATAATCATATCTACAAGGACAATTTTCATATTCCCAATAAAAAAATCCCCATTGATAAAAATGATTTACACCAATGCCTGAGTACAAATTCAAAATTAATGTTTTTGAAATGAAATTTTGCCAGCGGCGAAGTTTGGTGTACGTTGGACCATTTGAAAATTCTTGTCATATTCAAATTTCCAGTAGAGCATGGACATATATAAACCTACATGGAGCGCCAAACATATTATCTCGATTAAGAAACAGTTCTGACAACCCAAGTAGACCATGCTACAAAGTTGCATCTCTCGGTCATTTTTATACCATAGGAGAGGTAGAAAATTGAAAATCGTGCACAATTAGGATATTTTTGTTCATAATATTGCCCCAAAATGCTAAAATTCAATTGTTATTTTTAGTGTATTTCAATTTTTATTTTTATTACTTTTTGTCGTGAAGCCTTAGTTTTCACTTTCTTAATATGATAAGGTATCCTGATAGTTGTACGTATCGTTTTTGCAGATCCTCAGTAGTTTCCTTTGGCAGAAACACCTATGGCATTGCACAAGGGCCCATATGGAGTTGGAGCATTCAGTGTAGAGGCAACGAAAGTTCCTTACTTGACTGCAACAAGTACGCACTGCAGCCGGGCTGTACGAGTCATTACACTGATGTTGGAATCGTCTGCTCAAAAAGACCGCCATTGAAGGAACAAAGCCCAGGTAATAGACAATTGCAGGCAGCAAAATACAGCAGAATCTCCAATTAAGATAATCTTTGTAAAGATACAATTTCTACACTAATACCACCAATTTATGGTTTAATACATGTCCTCTGGAACACTAAAGGGTACTTGACCTCTTAGGTCGTGTCTCTTTAAAGATCAATACCACCAAAATCTTTTTTGACTGTGTGGCTCACGGTCTGGGGCCACTGCAGCGCCATCTATACCAGGCAGATGACCTCTGGTCTTGACCTAGTTCATCCGTTTATGATATTACGCAACTAAATCAACCAGCGAAAAATGGAGGCAAACCAGGTGACAGTGTGTCATCTAAAATAGCATAAATCCACACATCATATGTCAAATTGTCCTTATAATACCTTAAATCATCTGACAACAAGAAAACCCGGTCATCATTGGGCTTTTGTTTTTTTAGATATCACTATTTTGAACTGCCACAGTCCTGACAACAGTCACGCTGCTTTCAAAGGTGCCTGCATTTCTAATTCCGGACGTGGGCCGATGTACTCACCTAGTGCCTTATCTCTTTCAGCAGCCATATTGACAGTGGCCTGACGTCGGGTCCAAAGAGAAAGTCTGTTTCTGTGGTTATACACAGTGTTAGCTTACCTTAGTCAGGCGGTTGTGTTCCATAATGCAAGCTGCAAAAAATGTGATATTTATTGCAGTGGAACAAACACACTTGTGTACCATGGGCGACTTTCAGAACGCTGTTCTCTTTCTTTTTTGCTTTAGTGACTCGCGCATGCGCAATGCCGTCCTTAAAGGGGCAAAACTTTTTAGCGGCTAACAACTAAACTTCAGTCGCTGTCAGGCTGCTACCAATTAAATTCTTATCAGGCATGTGGTTTACTCACGGTGGGGTTCATAAATAGAGGGAGACCTGCTCTGGCCACTGTCTCGTATATGCTTGACCATGAATTTCAGTATCTATTATATATGTTTTTTGTATGATCATTATGACACAAATATAACCATGTACTGACTTGTTATAAAATAATGTGTCAGTATTTACCAAAAAATGTCTGCATGTGCAGTCATCATGGAATGCCAGGTACACCAGCCAGAACTTCTACCCAAAGCGACATTTGATGCAAACAATTACCCCCAAACCACAAACACATGTGTGTTTATGTTAGTCTATCTCCTCTCGGGGAGGGGGGGATGATGGCTTTTGAAAGAGCCCAACAGGTTCAAATATTGGCAGTTACAAGAATGTTCAATCCCATATAGTTCAAGAAATTTGTATCATTTTCCTTGAGAATTTGTAAATGCACACTGTATTGCTTTAGGCACAAGTTCATTACAAAAAATTGAAAATTCATGTCTTACATGTCTGAATATTTCAAATAATAGATCAAAATTGATCAGAGCTCTCAACTGTGGAAGTATTAGGACCACATGGAAACCATGCTGTTCCATCAGCCTTTTTTACTCTCCCTGACCCTTTAAACAACGGCAGATATATGCCCTGTTAAACCCAAAGCGAGATTCCCATGGTCATTTTATGGCTAGTTGGAATATTCACGCCAAATGTCAGGCATGCATTGAGAAGATACAGGGCTACAAACGTACTGAACATAGTTCCTGCAATGTGTCCAGGGGATGGCCACCACAGGTGTGGGGCAAGGTTCGTCCTGCAGATGTTAAGACAAAAATGGGCTCAGCTGCAGAGACAATGCCTGGCAACTCCTGCACTTCATCAACCTGCCCCTGCCCCAATGGCCGTCTACTTCTTGACTGCAGGTGGTGACGTCTATGAGACCTGCTCGTGTATCACAGCCATAGGAGCAGTCATTGCCGTCCCTGTCCATACCCTGTAGTGCGGTATGGGACGACACCACACCACAGAAGGCAACGGTCTTAGCACCTCGCCCCTTTAGGCCACAGACTCCAGTTATAAATCCTTCTATTTTTCACATCAGGATTTTGGAATTTTAAAGTTTTGTGAAAGACACTGATAAAAATTTCGTGTCAAAATGTAGATAGATTTTTTTCATGCAATTCCCAGATAACTCAAAAACAAAACAACACCTGGATGTCAGCTATAAACAGGTATATATATTGTGCTCTGGCCAGGATCACATCATTGTCCTTTCTCAGCATAGAGTTTTCATCTGACCTGGTAGACAGTAGACCGATATGACCACCAATGAAGCAACTCTATGATGCAGCAAGCATGACTTAGCTACCTTTATTTTAAGAGAAGCTACAACACACTCAAAACACAGTATTTTCACAATTACTGACAATCTCCATTGGGATATGCAATCACTCAATCACAACTGTAGTCTGTAACCTTTAGCAACCACATGAGACAGGACCCAAGGTACATGTACAACCAGCTCAACCCTTTTGGCAGGGCTACAGTGGAGGCTTTTCCACAGGATCAACTTAGACGTCAGGCTGTGATGAGCCTGTTGTTTAGTATTGCCCCATGGTGCCTGTGGTACTGTCTTTAGTGTGGGCTAGCTTACAGAAGTGTGAAGAGTCTTCAGTTTTCAAAAGACTGACACAGGATTTACGTTGGCCGAGGCCATGCTGGCTAGATTATCTGAGATGGAGACAGAGCAGCAGTGTCAGCAACTGCCATCAGTATGTTTTGCTTCCAGCATACAGGTGCCTTCTGAAGGAAAGCTACAAACAGTGGTGTAGTGTTAGTTCAATCAGGCTTCAGCTGAGGGGGGGGGAGAAGTTTCCATCACTTCCTGTGTTGGAAAGACGATGCCACCTTCTTCCCAGGCCAGGACCCTGGCCTTGGCAACTTTTGCCTGGCCCTGGAGGAACAATGACATCTCAAGAGGCTGAGTTGATTTCCTTGGAGGCAAATGTGGAGAGGTCATTTTTTTACTACTGGTATCTTGGATACGCCCTCTAATGACAGATGTCAGATGAGGAAAGATGAGAGGAACGTTATTCCAGGATGGCTTCTGAGTGCTTCTAGTGCATGCTTTAGATGCCTGTGACACCAGAGGTCTCTGCAACATTCTTGACTGGGATCTTAGTGATCATCTAGGTCCTTAGGAGAGAACATGAAGCAGTTGTTAGTACACTGAACCACGGTTAGGTGATGTTCTAGAAATAGGAAGTCCAGCTCTGACCCTGGCCACACTGATGAGAGTGATTGCAGAGGAGGCTAGGAGCGAAGCTGCCCTGAGGATTCAGCAGGCCTTAATTAGACATGTCAATGATCCCAGACATATCCCCACCCAAAGGCAAAGCAGCTGGGGTGGCTGGGGCTGTGTTGAGGGCAACTGGAAGAGGAGAATGAGAGACAGCAGTTCCACTCATTTCTTTGGGAGAGGTGGAGGTCAGAACTGTAGGGGTGGCAGAGGTGGCCATTGTGGTCCAGGAGCCAGTTCTGCTGCACCATCCACAGCCAAGACTGACAGAATTTCAGCAGGTCTCCAGGGAAGGAGTCATTTCATGCAGAGGTGGTTAGTGGACAACACTTAACTTACAGTCACAGGTGGCACCAATATACTGACGACCCCTACATTTTATATGTGGTAATCAGAGGTTATTTTATTAATTTTACAGATTTAGCTCTTCCCCCACATCCTTTCAGCAAGAAAACAACAGGTTTTTAGCTTGCAAATTACAGGCAGCAGTGGACAAACTTTTGTCTGAAACAGCAATAGAAATACAGTCAGACCGCCTTTAACCGTCACTTGATAATTCGGCACCCTTGAAATTCGGCAGCAATGAGCTGTGAACGGATATCCCCCATTGATTTACTACATGATAATCCGGCACCCTTGAATTTCGTCACCGGCATGTTAATTGCAGAACAAAAGGGCTTTTTTCAATGTAATTTGCCACTTTAATCCGTCACTTGATATTCAATGGAGCATATACCTTCCAATAACATACCTAATTGCGCCGTACCGCAAAATCAACAATCACCTGTTGTGTTCCAAACAAGTTCCGAGTTGATAAGATGTTTAATTGTTCCCGCCTTAAATGGTTAAATTTCATTGCAATGGCCAGAATCCAATGAGGGATTTTGTAGTGACGACGTAGCAAAAGTTTGGCCCAGAGAAGAACAGGTAAAAGATATGAAAAGTGAGCGCAGTAAACAAAAAAAAGATTTCGGATTTCTTTGCACCAAAATAAGCTATTAAAGGCAAAATCTGTCACAACACGTTTGTGAGATATACATTAGGGTTGGGACATTTATGCCCGCTCGCTCCAGTAATTTTGAACGTAACATTAATTGTACATATGGATATGACTACGCTGAATAAAGTTTTTTCCTATAATTTGCACGTTTCGTTTTTAAGATTTCATATGATTGGTAATACGTGTATGTGATTATGTTTTTATTTACTCATTGTTAGGTGCAAATTTGGTCTCTTATTCTCTATATATCCTGGTAATTATACTGTGACTTGTTAATCTGGCAGCCTTGCTAATCCGGCAAAATGACCAAAAACAGATGGTGCCAGATAAACGAGGCCTGACTGTAGTACACAAGACTTCCAGTTTGTTAGGATGCATCATCAAAATGTCCGATTCAGATGCTATCCCTCAAAGAACAGATACTGCAGGCTACAGTGGGCATCAATCCTTTTCTTGACTCAGAAAGCCTTACAGGCCAAGCAGTGGAGAAGTCTCATATGGACTGTAAAGTTGCCAGACTTCCAAGTTCCTCATGGAAGGCTACACTACAGGCTTTTCAAACAGGCTTCTTCAACTTTGGGACAGGGGATCTCTTTTCCAATTAATTCAGATCAACCAAGAAGTGAAAAAGATAACTCTGTTGATGGCAGAATTGTAAAAAAAATGGTCCTGTAAGGTCAGTCACTACATTCAATCAAGGAGGACATCTAGTGATATTTACAGATGTGTCCCTCCAGGGATGTAGGGAGTCTTACTCTCTCCTCGCCAGTATCCAGCTCTTAAGCGGGGCATCTCAGCGACAATACCATCATTTGGCTGGAGCTGGAGGCAATTTGCTTTGCCCTTGTTCACTCTCAGTCTAGTGAATGCAAATATTGATATGATCTGACAATCACGAGGCAATTGCATACATCAACAGACAGAGAGGAACAAGGTGCAGAAACTTCTCTTGACTTTTCTCCTGGTGTCTTCAACACGAAGTACAGATCCAATGTACTTGCATCTCTAGAGCTCTTAATGTGCAGACCAAAATTGTGTTTAAGCACCAGGTAATAAACACTGAATGGTCACTTCATATCCATGTGATACAAGCTATGTAGGAATCTGTGGAAAACCCATACACAGATCTCTTTGTAACAAGTGAGAACCACAAACTACCAACTTCCGTATCCCCATTTCTGGATAAGAAGGTCAGGGTGGTGGATGCATTCTCAATTACAGCAGGATGTGGGCATATGCCTGCCTGCCAACTCCTCTTCTCCCAAAAGTATATCAGAAGATGCACGACACGGAAGTACAGGTAATGTCGGTAGTTCTTTCGTGGCCTCTGAGGCCTTAGTCAGTGGAACTACTACAATTCTGGAGCCTCTGAGGGCTGTTTCAGACTGCACCACTCTGCTTTGCCAACTGGCAATGTCCATGTTCCTCTCAAAAAAAAAAAAAATAAAAATAAAAAAAAACTTTCATCTTTAAAAAAGGTAGCTGTCATAAAGAGCTTTGTTGGCTCCCACCTTTTGCATAAAGTGGTGGCATAAGTTGTGAAAGGGAAACTTTGGGCCACTTCTCTGAAGGTTTATGATACCAAGTGGTCCCATTTGCTAAGTGGTGTAAGGGCCAGGATCATAAGATTGATCCCTGGTTGGCCACAATGAACAAAATAGCAGTTCTGACACAGACTCTTTGATCTTGTCTGGGAGGTGCACACGATAGCTGGTTATCATTCTACTCCATCAGCTACTCTTGCTTTAAGATTCAAAGTTGGTTTCGAGTTCAGTCCTTTCTAGACCTATTTAGACTTTTTGTGTAGATAGGCCAGTTTGCCATTATATGTTTTCACAATGGGATTAATGATTTCCCCTCTAGATCTTGATGTATAAAACCGTCTTTCTCTTTACTGTTGTCTCAGTAGCTGGGAGGGGAGAAATACATGTACTGTACTATTCAAAGGGTAAGTGGTGTCATGATGGTTCTAAGGTATACTTAAAACCTAATCTGTTGACTATGGAGAAGAAAGAAGCTCCAGATAAGCCACTTATGGCTTTCGAGGTTTTCTACATCAAAGCCCTCTCTGCTAATATGGGTTGCAGTGATTCAGATAGGCTAAAATGATCTTTTGGCATTTTGAAAATGCACCTGGAAAGCTCCGAATCCTTCGTTCCTTCCTCTGAAGGCTAAAAAGGACAAGATCCATGCCAACACGATTTACGGGCAAATTACAATGGTTTTTAAAGCTGTTTATGTAGTCACAGTGAAAGTGCCAGAACTACAACAAGTGCTTAGGGGCAGGGCACATGAAGTATGGGTCATAGCATCGTTTGGGATGCTTTGAAGCAGGTGTCCATGAAGGCCATTATGGCGGCCTGTAGATGGCACTCCCATTCAACATTCTGTGATTTTTACTTCAGGCATTTGTCTTGTATTGAAGGGGATTTGCTTGCATTGACTATATCCTTAATTCCTTTTTGAGTTCAAAGTAATACAGATACAATCGTGCTGACAGTGTGATACAGCTAATCAAAATGTTTACTTGATCTTGTTGGAGATATTATAATCTTTTTGAGGATTGATTTTTGTTCCAGGTTTGTTAGCCCAGCCTTTTTTATGTAACAAGGTGTCTTTTAAGCGGAGGTAGGTTACTTTTCTGATGGAGATACTCAGGCACTGGAGGCTACAACGATCACCCACTGTTCTGATGGTGTCTGTGCCCATTAGTGTTCTAGGGGTAACATATGCCATTAGCCTGGCAAATTTCACTCAATTTTTATATTTAACAATCATGCCTACTCTAGAACACTTGGAAGCCTACCCAACCTCCCCGCATCAGATCGGATTCAGGGTTATTCCAACATTAAAAAAAATAACTGATGTATAATATCAAGGCTGGAGGTCAGGTGCCTGGTTACAGACCACAGTTGTGATTGGCTAGTTCGCATCCCAACGGTAATAGTCCGTAATTGTGAAAATACTGTGTTTTCAGCATGCTGTAGCTTCTGTTTAAATAAAGTTAGCTTAGTCAGGTTTGCTACATCATAGAGTTGCTTTATTGGTGCTCATATAGGTGCACTGTCTTCTAGGCCAGGTGGGAACTTTATGGTGGGGAAGGACAATAATGTGACCCTGGCAAGAGCACAGTTCATAAACCTGTATAAAACTGACATCCAGGTGTGGTTTCGTATGTCAGTTATCACAAATTAACGAGCTGGGAATTATATGACAAAAATCCATCTATGTTTTTCTGACATTTGTATCTGTTAAATGCCGTTCACGGAATATTAAAATACCAAAATGCTGATTTTTTAGACTGAAATATGCTAATATGAAAAATAGAAGGATTTATAACTGTAGTCTGTGGACGCCTGGCATTGATGGCACAGCAGTGGCCCTGGACCATGAGTAGCACAGTCAAAAAAAGATTCTGGTCATTTCAATTTATATATTTATTTATTTACGAATGTATTTATCCTCAGTAGCCCTTTCAGAGCTACACCCTGTTATCACAAGGGGCCCAGCTACAACTAAAATAATATTGACAAAACACCATGTTCAGTGTAAAATATACACATTTAACAAAAATAAAAACGTTTGTACTGAACATCAAAAGTATGAAGGTTTTCACCTCTTCTCATGATCTCTAGTAATGAGTTCCAAATGACTGCATCATTATATGCAAAAAAAACTTCCTTTTTTTAAAATTGGACTTCTTGGACACCGCAAAATCCATTGTGGTTGTACCTCTTGGTATGCCCCCTTCAAAGTTAGTGGGGCATACAGCTTTACTTGTGTTGATCAGTTGGTTAGTATGTCGGCAGAGAGACTGTTACTTCCACACCATAACACAAGAAGTTTTTAAGATACGACTTTGATAGTGCCTAGGCATATACTCCAATATAAGTCCCAAGTGAAGTATACGGCTGGTTGACCTTAACCGTATTTCCAAGGTCACAGATGTACAGTAGTAAGTTGTGGGTTCTGCACTATAACTAAAAAAAGTTTTCACGATAGGACCTGGATATCGCACAGGACTATAGTCCGTTTAAAGATCAAGGTCACTTTGGTGAGCTTGTTTCCAGCATTGTTAGTTAGAATCTAAATTATAACTTCAACATTACAAATGGAAATAGTCCTTAATTAGGACTTGGTGAGCTTAGAGGATGTATGACCTTGACCAAATTCCCAAGGTCACCAGGACGGTCAGTCATTCAGCAAAGTGACTGTTTTCCACACCAAAAACCCAAGAAGTTTTTGAGAAAGACCTTGGTAGTGCCTAGGTATATACTTCTATATAAGGGCTAGTTGCAAGTATGAAGATTGTTGACCTCGACCTTATCCCCAAAGTCAAGGACGTACTATATTAGTATTCAGTTTCCTCTTAATAACTAAAAAAAGATTTTACGATAGGACCTTTATATTTTACAGGAATATAGTCCTTATCCAGTGCTACGTCAAGCATGAGGATGGGTGACCTTGACTTTAAATCAGACGTCACAAGGGCACTTTAGTGAACTTGGTTTCTGCATTTTAGCTCATATTTAAATTATGCCTTCAATATTGCACATGGTAATAGCCTTTTATTAGGACTTGGTCAGCTAAGAAGGTGGGTGACCTTGAGTAAATTCTCATCACAACCTACAGTTATATTAGTAACATAGTTTCCACATGATAACTAATGATGCTTTTCATCTGGGGCTTTCATATTGCACAGGAATAAAGCCTTCTATAAGTGCTAGGTCAAGTCTTGATATGGCTGAACTTGATTCAATTCCCTAGGTCATAGAGCCACATTACTGAATTGGGTTTCTGTTTTATAACTGCAGAAAGTTTTGAGCCAAAGATTTAAATTTGTATATGTATATTGTCTTTTAAGGGCTACATGAGTTTCAAAGAAAAGTGACCTTGTCCTAACTTCGAAGGTCACAAGGCCACTCTTGTGAATTTGGTTTCTGCATCCACTTTCCGAGGTCACGAGTGCCCTATTTAGTACTGTGAACAGTGTAATGAGGGCGAACATAATGACTGTAAGGGGTATCCCTGTTTTACCAACATGCCTTGTGTTATATTCATTTACTTTTGACACGAGATTTAGTTTTGATCTCTGGAGAAACACGATGGAAGAGGTCAAGCACCGATAAGTGTTGTAGAGGTAATGTTTTATTAGTAAATATGAAAATTAAATTAATTTTTTCCAGATTTAGAGTCCAGCTTTTGTGTATTATTAATCATTTGATATCCCCTTTTAATACATTTTCCTTACCTTCGACGGTCCCCTCCAGGATATTTTATAACGAAAAACACAGTACTGTTCTGTTGACGGTTTAATCTAGTGTGACCAAGCGTTCGCTGCATGTTGCGAAAGGCTGCTGGAAGTCTATAATACATCTACAATTACTACCCATCAAAATGTGTTAATTGCAAATGGTAACGCCGGAAATAAAAAAAATGAAGATACATTTACGTATTTATATCAATATTCTGCCTTTAGGGTACTTTGACAGATATCACTTTTTACAACTGTTTAATCAACAAATGGTAACAGTTCAAGTAATACTTTGAATAACACTTTCATATCATCAAAAGAAAATTTATATTATGTCAGATAATACTTTAAAATACTGTACCTACCTCTACAGTCTATTAAAATTGGTGTCATTGTGACAGTCGCCAGTTTTAACCGATGTTACACAGAAGTAACCATGATGGCTTGTCAATTCTTTGTTGCTGACTGTGTATGCATGTTTTCTGTCTGGCGTGTGCAGAAAGATTGTATTTATGCAACATTGTTTTGCAGATAGCGTACCACAAGTGATTTTAAACAATGTCATCATAAGGCACACTACAGTTGCATTAAGGTTAAATGCTCCTCATGTGACCATATCCAGGTGTACATTTGATGGGAGCTCCTCTTCCTCAGGCATACAGATCCTTAAAGATGGTCCAAGGAATGTAGATATGGGAGGCTCTGCAGTTCAAAACTATATGCAAAGTGGTATATCACTGATAGACCCAGTTCATAGACGACAGCTGAGGCTTTACAATGCTACCGTGAAGCAAAACAATGGGAAAGGTATATATATTGAGGTAGAGGCTGGAGAAATAGTTGTATCGGGCATAATGTTTAGTGGAAACAAGAAATCAAGTCTTCAAATCTCGTTTGGTAGCTCACACGATAGCATTGTATTGGTGAAAAATTGCAAGTTTACACAGCATACGGGCGACGCGGCTTTATACTTGTCACTCGGTACAAACGCGCAACTATTTTCCATTGAAATTGTTGAGAACACGTTTGTTGAAAACCAGATAATCGCCATCAAACTTGACACTGGTTATGGGTATTTAGGTAGCAGAATGAATGTAACATTGAGAGGCAACACGTTTGCCAATAGTTTTGCCCCTGCTTGCAACCTGATTTTAGCACAGGCCACGTCCCTTTTATTTGAAGACAATGTGATCAACAATATCACTGTGGATGACCAAGACGTTGTAGCATTACAAATCAATCAAAGAGGGATCATATCCGAGAATCCATTACAGATATCACAAAATCAATTCATTCATATTTCGTCAAAATCAGTTCTATCTTTGAGGACATTTGGAGACAACATTAGAGGACTTGTATCCTATAATCAGTTCTATGCATGCGTAATTACATCGGGTGTGTTGGATATCCAGAGCAAATTGTTCAACTTCAGCCACAATATGTTCGATAATCCTAGAAGTATCAGGGATTTTAAGACGGGTGTTGAAGATCCTAACCACGTGATCAACTGCGAGAATAACTGGTGGGGGACAACATCTGCATTGGCAATAGAGACCAGAATCTATGATAAGCGCCAGTCTAAAAAACTGGCCCTCGTGGACTTCCAACCCTTCCTCCATAACGCAGGCTTTGATTGCTCAAAGGTGCAGAACTGCAGTAACCACGGAGAATGCGTGCGTCCTAATGGCTGCCGCTGTACTGACGGTTGGACAGGAAATGCATGTTCGGCCTACTCATGCGCACTCAAAGCGAATTGCAATGGCAGAGGTGTGTGTGTTGGACCAAATTTATGTCAATGTGAATATGGATGGCGTGGGGCAACTTGCGCGCGGCCAAGTTGTGCTGGAATTGGCAACTGCTTTGACAGAGGTGTCTGTGTCGGACCTGACTCCTGTTTCTGCTACCCGCAATTCTCAGGCATGAACTGTTCTGGATGTGCTAGCAGTCGATGGGGAGAATTCTGCAAGGCCTGCCTACCTTGTGTCCATGGCACATGTGATCTTAACACAGGTAAGTCATATTTCGTCAAAATCAGTTCTATCTTTGAGGACATTCGGAGACAACATTAGAGGACTTGTATCCTATAATCAGTTATATGCATGCGTAATTACGTCGGGTGTGTTGGATATCCAGAGCAAATAGTTCAACTTCAGCCACAATATGTTCGATAATCCTAGAAGTATTAGGAATATTAAGACCGGTGTTGAAGATCCTAACCACGTGATCAACTGCGAGAATAACTGGTGGGGAACAACATCTGCATGCATGTATGCACTTTCCAATGTTGTAACACAGAAAGAATAGATGCTTCCTGTTAGACTTCTACTCATATTTTTTGACAACACAAACAGCACACCCCTAGCCATACCATCGAGTGGGGCTACCGCAAAATATTAGTGAGGCGCCTGTGCTTTGATGAGCTCAAAACACGCAGGAACATTAAATTCAGTTATACTGACATTTGCTTCGTCTCGCCCTCAAAGGGAAAATCCGTTACCGCGTAAGTTCTCAACTTTCTTTATATAAAACGCACATGGTATCTTCACGCTATCTGTCATTTCTGTGCCAACAGGTTTTTGCAACTGTGATGGCCTAAATTGGAGAGGCCATCTCTGTGACCAGTGTAGCCCATCTTTCTATGGACCACGTTGTGAAGCGACCCCCACCGTTCTGCGACTATTGCCAAATACGGGACCTGACGTCGGAGGGAACGAAGTGCATGTGTATGGCCATAACTTTGTCAATACAACAGACGGTACATTTTTCTGCCAATTTGGATCTTCGGTGGTATCTGGACGGTGGGTTTCTAGGGAACATGTCAGATGTGCGGCACCAAAAATGTCTCCCCGTGCGGTCAGCGTTGAGGTAGGCCGGTCCCAAACTGGAGACTTCACCAACAACAAGGTACTGCATTCATACTACGCCTTACGTCGCAATGCATCATTACTGTAAATTAAAAATACCCAGCACAAAATTATAATCGTAGTGTGCCATTGTTGGTTGATCATAATGTCGTAAATTAGGGACTCTTACTTTCATGTTTTAATCTATTTGATTCACAGGAATGCCTTTAAATATTATGTCATTTCGTTTTGTATGACTTCCTCACACTTTTGAGTTCAGGCCTTAGTTTTTCGCTCAACTTTACATATGTTTTGTGCAATTAATGCTACAGGCATTAATACTTAGGGTTTTATTGTTTAAAAGCCAAACACTCCTGTCACAGTTTTGTACACAGATGTGGCAGCCAATTGGTTTTGAGTAACAATATACACTTTACCGATCGCAAGACTAAGTGTTATACCATTAAAGTAGGTTCATCTTAACTTGTTTAACACATGAGGTGAACATTCATGACAACTTACATATAATTTGCCTTTCACAATATCTTGCAACGTTTATTGCACGATAAGTATTACCTGTATGAAAAGCCGTTTCTTGAAACATAAACTCAACTTTATTTGTATCACACAACTTGCTTCTGCTCTGTTACCCAAATCATGGTGAATTCATTCTCTTTTTACAGCTAAGCTTGTATCCATATACCTGGCATTTCAATTAGAATATTGCATGTATTTTAAGTTGTTTTTTATCGAGCTGGCTATGCCTGTGACAGCGTGACGGCACTTCAGTAAAATGTTTGTGTTGTAGCGACAGTACAGATTTTATGCCCACTGCCCACCAGGAGCCTGTGGTCGTAACTATAGCCAACCACACGGTCAATGTGTCTTCGGGAGCTGCCGATGCAATAGACCGTGGGAAGGAGTAGGGTGCGCTGTGGAGCGGAAACCCCCTCGTATAACACCCATAAAAGAGTCAACTATTGAGGAAGGATCTGCGTGGGAGCGTCAGATGACTCTGCTAGAGGTATTATTTGGCATTTTAGCTTCCCTGTCGTTGTTTCGAGAATTTAGCGCAAACTTGCACAGCTCGATCGTTCAAGTGTGTCTTCAAAATAGGTGAATCTAGGAAGTAGGTGTTTGTCTCCACTGCATACCCGTTTGCACGTAGTTGTCCAGTCATTTCTGCAGGATTAAGATCTATGACAAAACTGGAAGTGTCGGTATTTCAGAAAATATGGATACATGTCACTGGATATAAATATTATCTAATATGAAGAGAACCTTAATAAACCCAAATCTGTAAGCCAAAGTACCGTTCTAACACTGTCAAGTCCGATATTCCAAACGCAAAGTCCTATTCTGTACCATTCACTGAAAAGCTGTCTACAACTGTAGTTCTGAATCCGTGTAGCAAATTAATTTGTGAAAGGAACAAATCCTATTCACAAAATTCTGATATTTAGAAGAAAGTTTTAGGCTTTATTAGCCTTTATATAAGGCTGGGGCATCAGCGGGGAACCAGCGCAAGACTTGTTTAGATGCCATTAATCCCCGGACAAGTCATTCTGCTAACTGGCGGCACCATGTTTGTACTTCCGATTTAAACATCCCGAGCTGATGTATGACGGAATAGTATGATATTTCTTTGTTAATTATTCTGAGTAAATATTCCATACAATGAACTTTGTTAGCCCAAAGTTATTTGTCCTCCTTCTTCAGCAAGATAAATTGATACGATCCATTTACCCTTTCTGCAATAAACTGAAGCAAGTAATAAGCATGTATGAGAGCGATAATAACAATCGTCAGTTTAATCGATGAATGTTGTACGATATCAGGTAAGTCCACAAGTCTGAGATCCAGCACATGACTTTCGAGTCATCACTTTCAATATATATATAACTAATAAAAGGTATTCTGATGTGGCGTTTGCCCACAGTACAGCATGGCTTCCTTTGGGCCATACTCTCAACTCTACCATAAAATGTATTATAGTTTGAATTTGTCAATTTTCTCCCGATGATCCTCACACCAAAAAACCCATGATACAACATCAAGGGCACAGAACCAGTTGAATGGAGACTATTGTCGGCCCCACAAGGAATGACAATCGACTCTGACACGGGTCTAGCAACGTGGCCATGGGCAATTGGTAGGATGCATCCATACAGCATATATGTACAAGCTTCCAGTCGCATTGGGCGTGCAGTAGAGAAATGGACACTAAAGGTCACATTATCATACAACGTGACAATTGACAGTGTGTCAGCCACAAAACCATTTCATTCCAGACTTCAGCCAGTCAGAATCAGTGGTCATGTGACATTCATCGGGCCTGTTACCGCACGTCAGACTGTTCCCGTTGCAATCAGGTAAAATAAAATCAAACGATGGGACACCGTAAATGCAATGTTGACATACTCCCATGACCAGTATATGGCAAGCCGCATAATATTAATGCAAATTCTAGACATTTAAAATTGAAATTATAGATTTCTATAAAGGATTTATATAACTGTGTGGTAGCAGCTTAGAAAATATTTGTCATTTTTTGCTTACATGTCCAACACTCAATGCTATACGTCTGAAACTGTGGTATGAACTCGAATCCACTTTATGCGACACAGTTTATACGCACGTGTGGGAACAGTTCATGGGCGCTTCCGTCAACAGTAAATTGTGCTTTCTTCTGGGTAACTCAGCTAATATTCATGGCGACCAAATTGGGATTATTTTTGATGGTGTATGCAAACGATTTTTAAAAGAAGCTTGGCTTACCCGTAAGTCCTTGGTGGACGGGACTTAACTAGTATCATATACTTTTAGTTTCATTTTCTCATTTATATTGCCCTAAAGTAGTCTTCCACGGGGAGGTGCGTGTGTTGGCTGCATTTTTCCGGATCGCTCCCTCGTCCCGTTTGTCGTCTCTTTTTTTTTTTCGCTGGAAGTGGGTTGTGATCCGGGACGGTAATGTCAGCGCTCACACCGCCCCGGGGGGCAGGGCGAAAGTGTGACTATATTTTTACTCCTGTATATATATATTATTTGATGTTTTAAATGACTATGTATATCTATGTGAACGCACCACAATTTTACCCCTGGTTTGTGGTGCCCCCGCGTAAAAGGGGTAGTTTTGTAAATAAATAATATGTGTGGGTGCAGGTGTAAAAATCGATATATAGATATCTATCAATCTGTTTTAGATATCTTAAATACTAGTATATAAAAAGCAGTTTTGGACATCTATTCATAATTTATACATATGTGAAAATTATTACTGGATCTGAAAATTATATATATATATATATCATTGATTATTGGATAATTCTTTTAGATATCTGAAATTTATTCTTAGGTATCTGTAATGCGAATTATAGATAGCTGTATTTCATTTTTAGATATCTGCAAATCACCATCTTTAAAGATCTCTAAAGTGTAATTATAAAAATCTATAAAGATGACTATAATTAACGCTTCCTTATTGCAGCATAATTCGGAAGCGTTGTTCCCTGCCTCACATCTCAGGGAGCAATCCCAAATAGTGATCTTATTGGAAAGAGTCTGTATGACGTGGAAAATTTTCAGTATTCCCAGTTATAATGTGCAAATATAATAGCAGCGAATATGATTATTAATGAAATTCGACAGATTCCTAAATTTCCATGTTGACTTGAGTGTGGTTGCTTGACCAGGTATGGCTGATAGTTATGTGACATCTATAGGATTGATTTGATTTCAATTTTTGACATTATGACCGACATCATATTCTAGCAGAACTGGTGCAGCATATTGCTTTTTAACAGTTTCATTCAAATTTGAAGATCTTGCCTTACTAAGTTCGTTTGGTATTTTTATTTTGTTATATTGTCTCACGGGACCTGTCTCTCAAGCAGAAGGCACAAGCACACAAAGTAGGGGCAGGGAACCAGCCTAGCTCATCCCAGAGGCTATGATGAGCATTCCATGGCACGTTGCAACTGCGGCCATCTTTAAAGATATCTACAATTGATTTTCAGATATGTAAAAAGATGGCTGAATTATGTAGATGTATGAATGATTTCATGATATATACGATTGGAATTATAGATATCTAGAAAACAATTTCCAATATATTCAAATATGGTGAATTATAGATGTCGAAGAATCGATTTAAGACATCTAAAAATCATTTATAGACATCTGAAAATCATTTATCTAAAACTCAAATTGTATATATCTAAAAGTGTGGATTGAATATTAAAATCACTTGCAACTGATAATGTATAATTCATTTTAGATGTCTATATGATATTAGATATCTAAAATTTGTTTTTCAGATGTCTTTAACTTGCCATATTTGAAGATATGTATCTATGATTCGCCGTCTTCCTAGATGTCTAAAACCGATTGGCCGAATTATATATATAAAAATGATTTATAAATATCTAAAAATTACTGATATATACAAATCAATACAAGGCATGTATATTAATTCCCCGCCACAACTGCATACCTGGTTGTCTTAGTAAGCATAGTCTCGCCTGGCGAGATACGGGCTGCTACTTGTGCGGGAAGCGGAATATTACAAACTACCGCTTATACAAAAACCCACTGGTACTTTCGGACCTGAATCCACTGTCTGGGCAGCCGTGTTTACCAAGCTCCATCTTTAACTCAGTGGGGGCTCTTAGCCCCTTTGCCTAGTGCTGTTCCTTAATTCATGGCCTAGAAGTGACCTCAGTGTCTGATACAATATTCCTATTCTGGAGTCCTCCGTGGCCCACAACTGGCAACTTCATGGCATTGTATTTGCATTTTAAGTAATGCTCACACTGGAAAAGTCCCATAATATATTGTACATTACATTCATTCGATAAATTAACTTGCCTTTAATACTAATCACACATTTATTTTGGATACTTCCTCTTCAAAATAATCACGGGGTGCACAGTTGGCACAACTGCACCGCGCTCGCTTTTCACTTCTCCGGACCACGTTCTATTCACGGACGGTAAAGCAAGTGGGAAGAGTTCCTAGCACTCCTGACTGTGCATGGTGGTTTTGTCCCCGGTCCTTCAGTTTCCTCCACTGCTTCAGACAGAACCAAGTGGGCAGATTAAAGTTAAAATAGTAAGTATTTTTTTAAAAATACTTAACCAACTGTTTGCCCTCGTAACTCAGATAACCAACACCTGGAACCCAGCAAACTATTACGATAACGATCACCGAACAAGCGTGGTTATGCACCTGTTCTCTTTCCCCAGCCCAAGTGAACCCTCCAGACCAACTTGAAATAAAATCCTGTGTTTAAGTTGACTTCACTGCAAAATAACGGCAGAAATAAATCTTTCAGGGTCGATCATTTCCATTAGGGAAGGGCAGCTTTCAACTTTTTTATGTGTCATAATTTTTTAAGGGTCGGGCCTTTTCACTAGGGTCGGTAGGTTTACGCGAAACACACATATATTTTCGTTAGGTCCTAGGTAACTTGCACATTTGTTGAAATATGTTTAGCACGCTTATTCTTCCCCCTTTTACACATTATCTCCCTTCGTGTCACTTTAATTTGTTTCCTGGGCACAGGCCGGAGGCACTCGTATTTTGGAAATAAAGTATACTTAGTAAAGACAGATTGTAATTTACTATTGTAACCAATGTAGGAAACACTAAAGGAAGGTGACTTTGGTACTTGTAAACTTACAATTTCTCTAAACAACATTAGTTTTGTGTTAAAGGGGTATCTAGCCCCGTCTGTGACAGTGATATGCCCATGTGTCCCCCGTGATTGACAGGCGTAATTCCCGTGCTTTGTGGCGGGTAATTAACAGGTATGTCTCTCATTATAGATAATTCATTTTAGGCATCTAAAATTGCGTTTGAGTATCTGTCATTTGGCCATTTTTCAAGATATCTTAGATTCGTTTATAGACTTCTATGCGAATTTTAGATATCTATAATTTGGATGAAATGTTAAACGGCCTGCCATATAAGTAGTCACCCGGTAGTTCATGCGGCACGTTATTTAGCCATCGTGAAACCTTGGGTGCTTCACTGGTTTGGTGCTATGTTTCGTCAACGCAAAGTGTCAAACGGGTATAGCACTTCAAAAGTTCCTGTTTAGAGCTAATGCTTAGAGACGGCATATGTTATTATTATTATTATTATTATTATTATTATTATTATTATTATTATTATTATTATTATTATTATTATCATTATTATTATTACTATTAAAATGTGCACGTAAGTGTACGGTGCACCAATGTCACAAACGGGTTGAAGCAGACCTTTCGCAGAAATTTAAATCAACGCATTTTGCATGGAAAATAGTTAATCCTAGATTCTCTTATATTAGAATATGTTATGTACAAACCGTTGGTGGCTTTCGGGTGTTTGAAGGGCCAGATAGTGTGGGGACAAGCGAATCTATAATCCAATTAGGAGTAAACCAAGATGATCTTGATAACCACTTATCTTTACAAAAGGGTAAAGAATAAAGACCGAGTAAGACACAAGAACGTATGGACATATTTGGGTCAAGCTGGGATTTTTGAGACAGATTTTTACCACGAATCACGTGATGCTGGCAAGTTTACCGTGGTAAGTTTCACTGTAGTTATTTTGTCTTGAAACTCATGAATATTATTCAGCAAAATGAAACAAATTCGATTTCTAAGGGTCCGCCCCATGGGGGGACCCTTTCTGTTTTTGGGTTGTCCGGCCGGCCGGCCGGCCGGATGTCCGTCCGGATGTGGATATTCTTGTTACCGCAATATCTGCAGAATGCCTCCATGCATTGTGCTCATACGCTTACATTACTTGGCAAGATAAACTGGTTAGTTTTGGTGTCACCATGACTCAATTTGAGCAAATGGCGGACCCTTCAGTCAACGCTTACGTTGAAGGTATGTGTAGTTGTGTGATTTGAGTTGTAAAGGCTGAGTACGTGTAAATAAATTTATTTATTTATTTGTTTATGAACATGTTTACCCTGGGTAACCCTTTCAGAGCACAGCTCTGTTCTTCCAAGAGGCCCAGCATACATCTAGATAAAAGCAGTAAAATAGACAATAAGATTAAGGTTAAGAGACAACTAACTAAGAACAGAACTAACTAAGAACAGAAATATATATATATATATATATATATATATATATATATATATATATATATATATATATACAAGGATATATTCATAAATGCTGTTAAATGAACCGAATCAGAAATAATGTCTCTTGTAACGTGCTTTAAAATCAAGTACACTTTGGCTTTCCTTTAAAAACTCCGGGAGACTGTTCCACACGATAGCACCATTGTATAAAAATGACTTTTTAAAAACCTCTTTGTTGGGAGACGGCACAATAACATTTAAACCTGCAGCTTGTCTGGTCTGATAGGAACTGACCTCTCTGGCAAGACTGACCTGGTCACACAAGTAATTCGGGGCAAGACCATATATGCACTTATACATAAGCGTAGCCGTGTGGAAACGCTGCCACTCTGCCATTGCCTGCCACTTTAATTCTCTGACTAGATCAGCACCTCGTACATTGACATAGTCAAAATTGCTGGTAATTACCCGAACAGCAGCATTTTGTAAGCGCTGAGTCTCCTTTAATGCTTTTGCAGTTGTTCCCCATACGGTATCTCCATAGTCGATACAAGGCAATATCATAGCATTGTAAATCATTTCTAACATTTTCTTGGGTAAAAATTTACTTAATCTTCTTAAAACAGCCAGTTTAGACATGATTCTACAATGTAGTTTTTCCAAGTGAGATTTCCAATTAATATTTTCATCCAATTGTATACCTAAATATTTCGTATCGTGGACTTGTTTAATTTCTTCACCATTTAGATTAACTTTGAGCACATCCGAACTCTTCCCTTTTTTATTAATCAGCATAGATTTGGATTTCTCAGCATTAACTGATAATTTATTTCTTGTGTACCAGTAATCCACATTATCTAAATTTTTCTGTAGGGCATTCGTTACTTCCTGTATAGTATAACCACTTGTATAGAGAATAGTATCATCGGCAAATAAGTTAATAGACCCATTGTTCACATATTGAACCATGTCATTAACATATAAAAGAAAGAGGGAGGGTCCAAGAATGGACCCCTGGGGAATCCCTATAGTAACATTACTTTCACTAGACGACCTCCCATTACACACTACTTTCTGCCGTCTATCAGTCAAATATGAATAAAACCAAGATAATTCATTAGCTACAATACCATACCTTTCCAACTTAAATTTCAGAACATCATGATTTATTGTGTCAAAGCACTTTTGGACATCCAAAAAGCAAATAGCTGTTATCAAATCATCATTAATGTTAGCTAGCCAGTCGTCAACTACTTTGTGCAGACAGGTCTGAGTTGAATGTTTCTCCAAGTAAGCAGATTGTTCAATGGTAATAAAGTCATGTTGAACTAAATACGAGAGAAGTTGTTCTTGTATACCTTTTTCCATAAGTTTACCAACATGAATACCAACTGAAATAGGTCTGTAATTACTCATTATATTTTTCGCCCCTTGTCCCTTATACACCAGGGTGACACGTGATAATTTCCAATCAGCAGGAACTTCAGACTGTAACAGTGAAAGATTAAATATATGGGTAAGTGCCGGACTAAGGATTTGAGATCCTTAATAATTTGGTATCAAAGCCCAGGATATCTAAGCAACTTTTATTCTTGAGCATATTTAATCTTTGCGTGATTTCCTGTAACTCAAACAAAGACATTTTAAATTTGTGGATACTCGAAGGTCCTTTCCATAGGAAATCCGTTTCAGTGTTTAACTGACAAATGCTACTTGCAACCATATGACCAACCTCTGAAAAGTAATCATTGAACTGCTCAGGAGTTATATCTGGAGGTATTACACTTTGGCTTTTCTTGTCGGGATAAATATTCTTTAATTCTTTCCATAGACTATGCTTGTCTTTGTTGCTTTGAGTTACAAGATTTTCAAAATATTTCTTCTTTTCCTGCTTAATTGAACTAGTAATAGAATTTCGTAGCTTCTTATACTGAGACCACAGTTGAGAATCATCGGTCTGTACTGCTTTTTCATGTAATCTGTCTCTTGCATACATCATCTTCACTATATCAGTATTAACCCATGGGTTCCGCCTATTTTTCAGACGCATTGTCTTGATAGGAGCATGTTTATTACTTAACATCAACATCTCGTCTCTCCACAATTTTTATGCATCGTGAACATTAGGAATTAACATGACCTGTCTAAAAGTTTCAGAATGTTCCAAATCATAAATAAATTTGACACTATCAAAGTTCTTATAATCTCTAAACGTTATTTCTTTGTGTATTTTACCCTCAGATTTCATATCAAGATTTGTGTAAACCATGTAATGATCACTTAATGTGTACTTCATAACACCCGACCTAGTATGTCTATCAGGCATACTAGTCAATATCAAGTCGATCGTGGTGCTTGTGCTTAGTGTTACCCTTGTAGGTTCATGAATTAACTGTTTCAATTCAAACAAATCCTCCATATGGTACACTGGGTTCTTTGATAACTGTTCATTAATCTTATAGTCAAAGTTCAAATCACCAAGGATAATCATTTCCTTATTCTCAGACTGAGCCATGGTTATATTGTCTAATAATGACTCATAATACTCATCATTAGCTGAAGGGGGTCTATACAGAGAGCAAACTAACATGGTAGGTTTGTTGGAAGGTTTGATTTCAATCCAGCATGCTTCTACTTGTCTATGTTCAGGTGTCAGGTCTTTCGATTTATAACTTTGATAGCATCTTTAACATATAATAGAGTGCCACCTCCCCTTCTATTTCTGTCTTTTCTAAAAACCTGATAACCCTGGATTGCGATTTCAACATCACTTATTGTATTATCCAGCCAGGTTTCATTGATTGAGAAGACGTCAGGTTCAATGTCTTCGACTACATTTTGAATTTCGTGTAATTTTGGTAATAGACTACGCACATTCAAATGAATGAGAAGAAAATTGTTTTTACATCTCGTTTTGAGTTTACTTTTCTGAGTTGTTTTAACAATGTCAGTGTTAAATTCTTTGCCTGCGCGTATACTGCATTTCAAATTTGAGTAATCATTTGATTCCTTATGGAAAGAATCACATACATGGTCATTCTCAGTTTCATGATCATCATTTAAAATACTGAACCTGTTGTATGTTGTGACAGTGCTATTTGTGACAAGCAGTCTCCCCGTCACGGCCACATCATGCCCATGGCCATACCTCTATTGGTTATGCACGTGACTACAGTGTTTTTGTTTGTGAGCATAACCACCACAAGAATTACATTTGATTGGTCCATCGAACCAACACGTCGCGGACAGATGCCCTGGTTCATTGCAATTAAAACAACGCGGTTGGTTGTCACGTGTTGCTTGATTGGTGTTTCGTACTAACTTAGTGTTGTTGAACTTGTTTCTTGCAGGGTAATTACCAGACTTTTTGTTTCCATATCGCCTGTTGTTTGACCCGATTGACTGAAACACACGCCGCCCGTATGCCTGCCTCTCATTTGATTGATTTGAAAAGTTCATGTTCTTGGCAAATCTTTTCACCTTCACAGGAGATTTGTACAAATCTAGCCCCGCTTGACAATCAATGTTCTGAATTAGTCTTTCCGTCCCCTTGTCTGTGAGATGTAATCCACCCTGTTGTAGTACCTGCGAATCAATTGATCCGTCTCTATATGTCATGGATAATTCGTGGTCAACGAAAACACAGCTTTCATCATGGCAAAGTTTTTGTAACTCCCTGTTTACATCATACCCGATTTTAGCAGCCTCTTTATTGTCATTTCTAGGACAAATGCCAGACATAATGACTTGATTATTCAGTGCCCACTTTTTTGCCTCTTTTATAAGCATTTTCAGGTCATGGATGATGTGTTTTGCTTTGCGTTGGTCACTACAGTCATTTACACCCGCATGAACAACCACAACTGCCGGTTTAACCCCTTCACGTCTCAGCTCAATGGCTCTTTCTCTTATCTCTACAATTCTGGCTCCACGAATACACTCAATCATAACATCATCCTTGACATACAAATGTGTGTCACGAATGATAGAGTCACCTAGTATTAATGCATCAACATCCTTGCCAAATTGAACGTTGAAAACTGGTTCTCGATTGTTCTGATTTGTAGAGGAACTACGTTTGTCCCATAGACTACCTCTCTTCATGGTAAGTTCATTACTACTGTTTCTGGGTGATTCCCAGTCATTTTCCCAATTATTACTTTGATCAAGATTGGCGCTGGTCTCAAGAGTGATACTCTGATACATGGACTCATCAGGGTTTTCATCTTTATTTCCTTTTTCACATAACTTTTTATGCAATCGCTCATTTTCAAGCCTAAGCTCATTGCATTCTTCAGTCTTTTCAGTCAGTTGTTTCTGAAGCTCTGTATTTGCCGCCAACAAATTTGACAGCGTGGAAGACAGTGACTTCACTTCTTTTAGTATGGTATCTACTTTGTAAGGGGTCTGTCTGCATTGATGGCAGCACCATATTCCAACAGCATCAGCTTCATTTTCAGATATACAGTCAAAGTGAAACCATACCATGCATTGTGTACATCGTAACATTGAAGCAACCTCACCCTTGTTTTTGTATTTACAGGAAGAATGACAATATTTCTCCTTACTTTGTGAGTTAACCTCTTTTCCATCTTTATTTTTATGGACCCTTTGGTTTTGCCCCTTTCCTTTTTTCTCTATATCCAGCTTCTGTTTTGGATAAGTAGTCTTACTGTCATTCGTGTTTTTCTTGCTTGCTTTGTCCGCTTTTGAGTGGTCAACCTTCTCATGACAATCCATATGATCACTATTACTTATTGCTTGGACAATATCCTCGATCTGAGACTTTGTGACTTCAACCACCTGGGATTCCGACATATCAAGCTTATGATTATCCGTTGGAGATCCCTTTGAGATTCCAGCCATTGTGTCTTGGTTAATCAGTATGAGACATACAGTGGAAATAGGTATTATGACCTCGCTGACCTGCTCGTGGCGGGAGGCTCCACAATCTTCGAGGTAAAACAAATGTCCAAAAACACTGCAATCCTAACTTCAATTGCCAAACCTGAGTAACCTATGGTGTCACCAATGTATCATAAATGGTAAGTCCAATGTTGGCGAAAATTAAGTTTGTATATCCGTAATTTCAGACAAGAATATGCTGCTCCGATCGAATTGTCTAACAATCCATTGTTGCATCACGTGACCAGTATAAATAAATGAACACTTGCCATCCTAAATTGTTTTAAGGGTGAGGGCACAACATACATGGTGTTAGTGTTTACCGTAAATAATGAATCATTGCTTTGAATCTTGCTATTTCCTTCAGAGTGAAATAATGTGACATCTCTCCCGTGATTCTTTCAATTTTTTACCTCACAATGATGAATGCCAAACTGTGTATATCTGTTTATCTGTTGCGAAATTAGAAAGGTCTAGAAGGTAAGACCGACACGTTAATATTACGGTACCTCTTGCCCTGCCTGTGGTAGTGCGAGCATTTCACCATGAGGCCAAAGTCATCACGACAAACATGATTTTCGTTCAGGTGTGTTATCAGTCAGCTCAGCTCATGATATGACCCTCCATCTGCGGTGTTCCTTTCGTCCGTTATCTGTCGTCGACAACATGACCCTGTCGAAGCTTTTCCTGATCCTCTTTAAACTTGGCAGAGGTTTACCTTTCTAGGTTGCCAAATGGTAACATAGTGATGGGGGGAGGTATTTTTTTTTAGATTTTTCTGAAAATCTTGTACAAAATCCGATTAATAGTAAAGATGTACTTTTTAGTACCAGTCATATAACAAAAAGTATTTTCTCCGTCCATACATAATATCCACTATCTAGGTTACCTGGGAATAGCTTTTCACCCAGCACGCTTGTTGTATTATTAAACGGCAAATTTTTTACCATGATTCGGTTGGTATGTATGTAAATCATTGTTCTAAGCACATCATGTAGAGCAAACGATCAGCTCCGATTTGATCCCTTTGCTCCGCTGCGGTGACCCAAGTCGTGAGTGTTGTAAGCTTTCAGTGCCGCCTCATCCACCAGGTATCACCTGAAACGTGAGTGTCACGTGGGAAACTATGAAAAGTGTTTCATGGCATTCACGGGTGATGCTCTAGCTCACCCAGTTAAGTCAGAAGCACAGCCTGGTATTTGGCATCATAAATATGCTGCGTCAGTCCATTAACCTTTTAATTTTGACGAAACAAGATTACTTTGGAAATGTAGATTATTAATTTCTTTGAAAATGGCACGCGATGGCTGCCCGTAAAACCCAACCCTTGCTATACTAGAATCCACGTGCTCCTAGTGACACCTAGTGGTTGAAGTGGGCCTAGAGGCTTTGTTTGCTAGTGTTCTGTGTGGTCGACACTGTCATATTACCGTCAGGTTCGTTAGAAGAGCACTTAATGGTGGCTCATTATTAGGTCCACATTGGAGGTGTAACAATACGTTTGACAGTTTTTGCCCTGTTAGATTAATCCACTTGTGCCATTGTCTCCTGAAGGATGGACGCCATCCGTCCGACAACCAATTTACTGGCCAGATGGACTGGTACGTTTTGGGCATGGAGGTGACTCCCTCGCAACTGTCATTGGATGGCTATCTTGACAGTCTAACCTTTGAAGACATAGCGTCAGTAGTCAACACGGGCGTCAACGACTTAACGTCCATTGTGGTCAAGGAAGTGAGTGTCCTGATTGACTGAGGAGTTAGTTCTCATAAACAGTGGTATTATTCTAATGCTACTAAGAAAAATAAACAAAACAAAGAACGAAAACAAAAACAAAAATACTAAAGCTTCGTTCGGTTAAAAGTTGCCGCAAAGTTAGCATGCTGTCATCAAGGCACTTGGCACTCGAACCCCTTATGCAAAGAAGAAGCAACGTTTGCGGGGTTTTTTTTCAAAATGCGCAATATATTGGGCATATTTTTTTTTAAACTTGCTTGACTCTTATGGCTGTCAGACGCTACGTAAAGAATCATACATATTTAGTAGATTAAGAAATGTAATGGCCATTTGGTAGTGACAAGTGCAAGTAGGGTTAGGTTTAGTGGCTTATTATTATTATTATTATTATTATTATTATTATTATTATTATTATTATTATTATTATTATTATTATTATTATTATTATTATTATTATTATTATTATTATTTTTACTAATAGTTATAAAAATGTTTGCATGCATTTCGCTTATATCTGCACAGACACAGGGTATTGGTTCTCCGTTGGACGGCTTTAATGTCCGATTCCGGGATGTTCCGCGAGAGGGTTCAATCAAAACCCTAGGTCCACGGGACAAGGAATCATTTGACGTGGTTATGACGGCATCTGGACCATTCAGGGCTAATTTGGTTATCGTGTTCGTCAGTTCAGAAGGAACTGCAGCGTATTTCCGACTTTCATTGCAAATACGAGCACGTACTCCATTCCTCGACCTACGGCCATCTTTCCTGTCAGCCAATATACCACGTGGTACACAAAAGACGTTCAGTATCGACGTCTTCAATAATGGTCAAGTACGAGCTACACAAATGCAGGCACTAATTCCTGTTACTGAGCGCCGCATGAGCATCGTGGCTTTCCGCAAGGCTGACGATAAATCAGAAAGTGAAACAGGCTTCATACTTGAGCCGTCAGGCAAGGCTGTACTGGTGTTGGCCGTTACGATACCCAGTGACCAGAAGCTGGGTGAAATGACCGGAAATGTGGTGGTGCGCTCTCAACTAGTGTCTAGAAGTATCCAATACAGATTTTACATAACGTCTACTAACATCGTTAACCTCACTGTTCAAGTGGAAGACGAATACACATATTTTGCACCAGGTAAATTCCCGTCACAAAGAAATGTGTACACCTTTTCAAGGTTCAAAATAATTGTAAAGCAAATTACTTTTTGCCAGATACAAAGCACCAATTTACTTAAACCTCCTTGGTAGGGTGCAAGCACATGAAAATGTACAAAATTTTTGTGATCAGTATCCAGAAAATATATTAACTGGGAATGACTTTCCTTCTGTCCCATAACTGGTAATGTTATGGACCAATTTGCGTTAACTTTAGCTGCAGGGATCACTTAACATTGCAAAACGTTTTAATTAAAGACGCTACATTCGACAAAAAGTCGTAAGTCGATGTCGTACGGGAATTCGAGCGAAAGTTGTCAAAAGAGGGAACGAAAGCAAAAGGAGACATTAAGTTGTGCACGTAATCCTCACTGGGAAGTTAGGGTGATCACACCACTTTCCGTAAATCTTATCATTGATTCTATGTGATTTTGTATTTTGTCATTTTCTTCAGAAAGCATAACAGCGAGTGAAAATCATAAGGCATATATCATAGGAAAACAATGTCCATAAGTTTGAAATTTATTTCAAGAGTTGCGCCTAGCACAATACCGTGTTATTTAATAAGGCGATTTTTATGACACTTATATTGACATATACAACCATACTTATATCCGTTACATTGGGCTTTAAAAGTTGTGTTTCATGTACCTTTTAATGTGGACAATGAAGTAAACTTGTCCAGAATGGTGCGCCTTGCGATATATCTCTCATACTTTTATCTCTCTCTCTCTCTCTCTCTCTCTCTCTCTCTCTCTCTCTCTCTCTCTCTCTCTCTCTCTCTCTCTCTCTCTCTCTCTCTCTCTCTCTCTCTCTCTCTCTCTCTCTCTCTCTCTCTCTCTCTCTCTCTCTCTCTCTCTCTCTCTCTCTCTCTCTCTCTCTCTCTCTCTTCACATTACATATGGTTGAACCAGTCTTCTCCAAGTTATATTGACCATCAGAGGCTCTTATCCGATTTAGATAGCTCACTTATATGCTACAATGAGCAGTTATATTGTTCAAAGATTTGGAACTCGAGTAAGTTGGGTTTTCATCGAAATTTAAAAGTTACTTATAAAATGGAAGATTATTTCCACGGAATCAAAACTTAAAAACATATACTTAAGGTGAGCAACTGTCCATTAAGAGTCGAGACTGGAAGATACAACAATAAATTAAGAAGTGAAATAATTTGTAAACTATGTTCATTTAATACAGTCGAATCAGAACGGCACTTTACCTTGCATTGTCCTTCGTATTATGACATTTAACTGCAGTTGTACCTCCAAATAAGTAAACATGTTAGTTATTTTTGAAATTCATATGACGAACTGAAATCGAATATACTTCTGCGACCACATAAAACATTGTCAGAGCTTTAAACTTATGTACCAACTGATGTTTTCGGTCCAAGAAGGCATGAATTTAGCAGTGCACGCATCCCTTAGCATATAAAACCATACTTGTGCCTTGGTTTGTATGTATCTTATAAATCACAAACAGAACCCAGTGGTATAACTGGATCCCGTATGCGAGCTTTACTATCAGCCATCTGAGAATCGTACAACTGTATACTAGTACTTTGTAGAATGTCTTTACCTATGATTTCATTTGTCTTATTCACGTATATATTTGTATGTATGAACCCGCAAGTGCATAAGTCAAATTAAAATCTTCGTCATAAAAATCTATAAAGTTTGCTACATGCAAATACATATTATATATGTTTTGTATATGTGTGGGGGATTGGTGGGTGGGTAAGTGGTCAGCCTTCAGAGACATTTAATTCTTTATCGCTTATTAGTGGTTTGGTTATGTTTTCAGGTAGCCCGGGTGTCGCAAATGCCACAGTAATTTTGGGAAATCACAAGAGGCAAATAAATATGAAGGAAAAAACAGATTACAGAGGTCAGGATCTTCTCTTTCTTCTGAAGTAGAATTATGTTATAGTAACATAATTTAACAGCTCATATGAAATCACGCAAACAAACATATTTCTTTGCCTTGTGTATTTGGCCAGACAAATGGCATTTTTAGCTCCGAGAAGAGAAGGAATTGGCAGACATCCAATATGACAAAGAAAAATGATGAAAAAGAGAATGCTATATCGGCGAGTCCAAATTGGTCTATAATTAACATAAAAGGTCATATCTATTCCCATCATAAAATAATATATTTGAACTCTGTTTGTAACATGTGCAAAGTAATTAATCGGAGAAATACACTCAGACGGCATTTACCAAGTTATATAGAGTTACTGATTTTATTATTACACGCTGAAGCTTGAATGAATCATCTAGACATACTACGTTGTTAATGCCGATCTGTTGTGAACACATAGACACAAAAGAGTTATTCTTCACATACATACACACAGTAATGTTCTGTACATACATGGGTACAGTAATGTTCTATATGTACATAGGTACAGAAATGCTTTGTATATACATAGGTACAGTAATTTCTGTACATACATAGATACAGTAATGTTCTACATGTGCATAGGTACAGTAATTTCTGTACATACATAGGCACAGTAACGTTCTACATGTACATAGGTACAGTGATGTTCTGCACATACATAGGTACCATACAGTTCTATATGTACATGGGTACATTAATGTCCTGCACATACATATGTACAGTAATGTTCTGTACATACATTAGTACAGTAACGTTCTATATGTACATAGGTACAGTGATGTTCTGCACATACATAGGTACCATAAAGTTCTATATGTACATGGGTACATTAATGTTCTGTACATTCATAGGTACAGAAATGTTTTGTACATACATATGTACAGTAATGTTCTGTACATACATAAGTACAGTAACGTTCTATATGTGCATGTACATAGGTACAGCGATGTTCTGTACATACATAAGTACAGTAACGTTCTATATGTACATGTACATAGGCACAGTGATGTTCTGCACATACATAGGTACAGAAATGTTTTGTACATACATATGTACAGTAATGTTCTGTACAGTAACGTTCTATATGTACATGTACATAGGTACAGTGATGTTCTGCACATACATAGGTACCATAAAGTTCTATATGTACATGGGTGCATTAATGTCCTGTACATACATAGGTACAGTAACGTTCTATATGTGCATAGGTTCAGGATGGCTCTGCACATACATGTTAGCGTGTAGACGAAAACAACGAATGACCTTATATTTCATTTTTTTTCTACTTGTATCTACTATGCCTCTAATATTTAATGAACTTGTATCTTGTTGTCTTCACAGGTACCGCGCACTTTGACAACATTCCAGAGGACCGCTATGATCTGACAGTCTGGGCCGCGGGGCATGGCTCCTACAAGGCTGTCATCATTGTTCGTCCAGGGATGGCAACACACAAGGTGTTCCTACAGCGTATTGCCGTGCGTTATACCTGGACTGTGACACCAACCACCTTCCAGGACAAATACGTGGTCACCATTGAGTCCACTTTTGAAACACATGTATGTGGCTTTAATGCCTTTTACTTCCAGTATTTGTTTCAAAACGTCATTTTCTGCAAACGAAATCACTGTATCGCAAATTTTGGTTTTCCTATGTAAAGCCAATAAGAAACCGAACAGTAAAAACGACTGTTTGTACACAAATAATCTAAACCGCTCGTACATCAAAGCCTTCATCCCAGTCCAGTCACGTCGAACCAAACCGAAAGTAAAACATTTGATCCCAAGCCTCTGCGCCACAACTTAAACAAATTTGACTGTCTTTAAACAAGCCTAAATTCAAGAGACTACTGTCTTGTGTCAAAAACTCGACATTTAAATCTGATAGGCTTTGAAAACGAAGGGTACATTTGCATTAAAAACTTCTGAATTAAATGATAATTAATATTCATTTTAAGTTGCAAACGTCTCTTTGAAAAGAAGGAAACTGAAAGATTTGCACAAGTTTTTGTCTAAACCAGTAAAACTGAACCTTAATTTAGCAAATAAAAGTTGTAGAATATAAGGGACTCTGTCTGCATATCAAGTTTTAAATTGTTTTGGCTGATAGGCCCCAATAGCAACCATTCTATGTTTTTGGAGAAAGGTGACAAACGGCGTGAGGTAGCGTGGGGACGGTTTCGACATATTGCCGAACAACGATCCGTGTACCGCAGGATGATCACGAACTTTCTTTGCTTCTTTAATTCTTCAATATCTTTTTTTAAACAACAATAAAATTGTATTGTGACATTCAATGAAATATAACACATATTCAAGACGCAAAACACGCATGTCGCTCGATCTGCAAGAGCGACATCTTCCGTAAAACGTGGAATCGTTCCACAGTATACTGGTTTCAGTGTCTGTTGTCACAGAAAGGAATGGCGACAGCGAACTACTTCGTATCTCTAAGCTTTTGTCGACAGAATGAACATACAAAAAATCTTCGATACCCGAAAATAAACTACGCTCCTGGCGTTGCTTCCTCAACAGATCAAAATATAATAATAATAATAATAATAATAATAATAATAATAATAATAATAATAATAATAATAATAATAATAATAATAATAATAATAATAATAATAACTGGAAAATTCGATTTACTTGTTAGCTATTATAGATAGATACAAAATAATAATAATAATAATAATAATAATAATAATAATAATAATAATAATAATAATAATAATAATAATAATAATAATAATAATAATAATAATAAAAACAATAATAATAATAATAATAATAATAATAATAATAATAATAATAATAATAATAATAATAATAATAATAATAATAATAATAATAATAATAATAACTGGAAAATTCGATTTACTTGTTAGCTATTATAGATAGATACAAAATTCAAAGTTCAGCATATAGGTTTGTGACATCTGCCAATCTAATGGACAGTGAACAAAAGTTGTAAAATTTTAAATTATGAGAATTAAGGCGCTTTGAAAATTTAAATCTTTAATATCTAATTAAATATTGCATGTAGCTTTACCAAATTTATGTCAGAGATGGTACCTATAATGGGCCACATATCTATTGAAAATCAGCTACATGGGATGATTTTTTTTATTTTTTACGATTTTTTTTTTAGTATTTTCCTAATCTGGGCAGATACAACTGTATAAGTGATCTAAGTTTGTATCTCGAAAACTGTGCATTTTGGGCTACAGTTACTTTTAAACATTAATAGGAAATTGCATATGAGCTTTTACCTGGTGCTGTCCTTTTTGATCTTGACTCACAATGAAAGGTCAAATCAAGGTCACAGACCATTAAAATCTTTGTATATGGAAAGTGGTGCACTTTAGGGTCATAGTTACTATAAAACACGAATAGGAAATGATATGTAGACTTTCATGTGGTGCTGTGTTTATTTTACCTTTAAGGACCCTGACAGGTCAAAGCAAGGCCACACAGAATTAGAATATCTGTATATGGAAAACGGTGCACTTTGGGGCCATAGTTACCATTGAACATGAATAGCAGATGACATATAAGCTTTCATATGGTGTTGTCTTTTTTGATCTAGAGTGACCTTGAAAGGTCAAAGCTAGACATGTCCATCTATATCATTCTGCAACACTTTTCACCAACTTGGCCATACTGTTAACATGCCATTACACATTTGGAGCTTATGTCACAGCTGCATACATTGCATTGCAGTTTTTCCAGGCACCCAGACTGATTTGCGAACAGGCAAATCGAATTTTCCAGTCTTCTTTTCCTAATCGTCAGCTAATTATAAATTCAACGATCAGCCCCGCTCAGCTGACAGAGTTACAGACTGAGATTGATGACGTAAATTCACGAATACACGCCAGCATCAGTATACCCCATATTCCATTATTAGAAACGCGTATGATACTACGGTGGCGAACAGACAGAGCGTGTGTGGGGGTGTGTGTGTGGGGGGGGGAGGGTTGAGGAGAAACCCATTTCCCCAGTATTATCAGATGAACAGTACTAGTTCTCTGACTAAGAATGGTAAGTATACTTCCATTAGCAATTACCCGGGGAAGGTAGTGATGCGGCCGCTGCTGAGAAGGACCCTTGCCAAAGTTTTTTACTTGAGTTCGATTGGCCAAACCAAAGTGGTCTCTTCTACGAGCCTGACCTACTGAGCCAGGACGTGGGGATCCGGCCGAAAGGATGACTGGAGACTGACTCCGTCCTAAGTTGTATTCGAACAAATGGTCGTCAAGTAGCGAGCAACGATCTTACACTTGATGATACGGAACCTATTTTCTCTTGGCTTAATATGCACGCACGTGGGACAAACGAACTATAACTCTGGATATGACGTCACAAGCGAATATTCATGAGCTGTACACGTGAGTGTTGCCGACGCACAACGGCCAAATTACTACTTCACAAAGGCAACGAAGAAAAGTTAACGTACCCGCCTATTTGTCATTTAGATAAAATCGGGTGCACGTTTGGCGGAGTTGCAACACGCTCGTCTTTCACCTCTGCGGCGTGGGTTCGACTCACGGCCGGGGAAGCATGTGGAAAGGCGTCCTACCACTCTGACTGTACGCGGTGGTTTATCCGAGTCCTTCGGTTTCCTCCACCAATCGACCAGGTAGGACAGTATACGCCACCAACTGAGCCGCGGAGAGTATTTAATGTAGACTTGGCCTGCTTCGCAATCCATGTAAAAGATATGAGTCTATACTTTAAAAAAAGGGAATAAAATGAAATACGTAGGAAACATCTTGGTGCAAGTGTTCAGTCAGGTTTTAATTGAAGTTTGAACATTCAGGTTCCGTTTCCAATACTATCATGATTAATATTTTACAAAAATGTCACTAGTTTCCAAATACATCCGCCTGGTGACTAGCCACAAAGTGTTCCCGAGCAATGCCTGGGGACAAAAACGAGCCTTTTTGTAAATCCGTACGGACAGCGTCGTCATAAAAATAACAAAAGGCATGGGGTCATGGGGTCATGTTGGGTTGAGCACCATTACTTCAAGCTGATGAAGCAAAATTCCGTTTGAAATTTGGATATTTGATATTGCACATGATAACAATCTACCAATTATCCCAATATGCCAACATGAATCACAGCAGGTGTTATGGCGCTTTCTTTTACATAGCGTTTCCATCGACGCCAGGTACAAATGTTTTATTGGTTAATTTGTGTTTACAGGTGATGTCTTATCAATTACAATTATTTGTATTATTATTTAGGTGCCAATGCCAGTGGTGACGATTTATCCCAAGAAAGTAAATTTTTTGCCATATGAACAGTTCCAAAAGGACACCATGGTCTTTACCTTGACAAACCACGGACTTATTCGGGCGGACAATGTGCGCTTTGATCTTCCTACGTCACACCCCACACTTACGTTTGTTCAGGTAAGTTACCCTTAAGTTCAGTTACAAAATTAGTCTATTTTAGAAATTTATTCATATTTCAGGTATATTTACAACTTTTTTTCACATGGTATTGATTCGCTCGTGGTATTAGATCAATATCGACTTAGAAAACAAAGATTTGCTGGGCAGAAAATTTTCTGTGTCTGTGAAAATTCTGCACATTTCAATAACAATAATGGATATGCCTATATATAGCACAGAGATATAAATCTAGTTTGAAGTAAACCTCTATCTCTAATAGTCCTATAGATATCAACATTGGTATCTTGTATCAGCAATCAGCAATATACTACTCATTGAATGCACACATAGCTGAAACATTTCAATTGAAGTTCGAATGGCACGTCTATGTATGGTAGTTTTAAGGATATCCGTCATTTTTAAAGACTGCAATTTTATGTATCGGCCGAAATTCACATAAGTTGAATTTGACAATTTTCAATCACTGGTCATTGGATGTGCCCTTAACACAAACATGCAAATTGAAGTTTGAACGGCACCTCTATCTATACAAATTTTAAAGACATTGATTAATATTCATCATTTAATTTGATTTAAACATATTTTGTTTGTCAATTGAGAAACAGGGTCCGGCCCTATATGAATCTCGCTTGAGAAAAAAATAAATAATAATAAAAAAAAAAATCCAAAGATGGTAATGACATGTTCCATACAAAAACCACCAAAATTACAATTTGAAGATTTACAATGCACCAACGCTACTGATAGTGGGCTTATATGTCAAGGGCACAGGGAGAGGTTCCTAAATTACTTACTTAGAAATTTCTTCGTGTCTCGACTAAATTTATGCAAAAGTTTAACTATGTTCACGTTGGAATCAATTGAACCTGTTTTAGATCCATGCAGAACGGTGGCCAATGTGAAGGGAGTGTATTTCAAAATAGTACAGTGTAATTCCTCTCGTTGCAACAATTATTCGGACAATGAAAGAAAAAAAAGTAGAATATGTTTATTACCTCTTCCACCAGAACAAATAGGAGACTGTGCGACTTTCATCTTGATCAGATAAAAGTTCAGTTGGGGTGCAGCCCATTCGCATCTGTTGAATTCTACCAGTGCATCTATCACCAAATTATAAAATGACTTTTTCTGAAAACTTAAACCTGCACCTCTTTTCGAAATGTTTCTTAAGTAAGACACATTTTCAGAATTTCGTAAACGCGCTGGTAATGCGTTTCAAATATTTGCTGTAGATGAAAAAAACATCGGGAAAAGGATATGGTTCTATTTGGGATGGGCATAATATTAAATCGACCACGTTGTCGCATGTTGTACGCCGTTTATTCGTCAATTGTTGGAAATGCATCGTACAAATAGTCTGGCCTTAATCCATTAAGGTTTTTGTGCATGAATAGCAACTGTTGGTATTCACGTCTTTTTACAAGTGTTTGCCATCCAGTCCGTTCATATAACTTCTCAATAAGTGAACTGTTCAATGTCCCAATACCTATACGGGCTGCCTGCAACTGAACCTTCTCTAATGCTTGCTTGCTGGTCTCAGAACATCCATCCGACACAAAACTGCCATACTGAAACAATGGTCATATGTAAGAGAAATGAATTATTTCTAAAGTTGTTCGCTGAAGTGAATACTGTAAGCGTTTGAGAATATTAATTATTTTTTTACCTTTTTGGATTAAATCTAGAATATGCATATTTCAAGAAAGGTCGTTTTTGAAGGTAATTCCAAGATGTTGATGAGAATTTACATTCATTAATTGCACATTTTAAAAATAAAGTGGGGGGGGGGGGAGATTACTGTTCCGCTTCCTAGATATAATCATAGATTCGGTGTTAGAGGGATTGAATATGACCAACCACCTATTAGACCATTCGTTCATGGACATCGTATCAGTATTCAGGCTATCAGCAGCAGTTTCAAGGAATTATTACATCAATATACAGAGTTGTATCATCAGTCAATAACCTGATATTTGAGTTGACAACGTCCAGAATGTCATTTATAAATATTAAAAATAAAAGCGGGCCAAAGACCGGACCTTGCGGTACACCCGCTTTTAAAACAACATTGAAACCAGTCAAACAAATCACCATCGATACCAGAAGAGTAAATTTAAAAATGAAACCTTGGTGCCTGACGCAATTCAAATGTTTTACTTATATCACATAAAATAACCTGTACCTCCTTCTTGTCGTCTAGTGCCTTAGAAAATTCATGATAGAGGTAACCAGTTGGTTAACTGTGGAATCATTCGGCATAAAGCCAGACTGTTGGTATCGGAACACAAGGGAATCTATATAGAAATTGAAAACATATTTAAATACTGCTCTTTCAAAAGCTCTCCCTCCGAAACATAGTAGAGAGATAGGTCTATGGTTGTTAGAAACATTAGGCGAATTTTTTTATGAACAACAGTAAATTTGCCCCTTTCCATTTAGCTGGAAACTGTTTGAGACGCAGAGACAAATTAAACTAGGAAAGACGATTTGCTGCATAGCAAATCAGTGTGTGTGTGTGTGTCTTCCAAGCATATTGGCATGGCAATATACAACTATTCCATAACACAGGAGTAGAAGTTGGAATGGCATCTCTATCTATTATAGGTTTGAAGTTATTCAAGATTTAAAATTTCGAATGGTGCTATTCAGCATAATTTAAATTGCTAAAACTTTTATTTTTAATTCATTAGGTGCGCAATGGTCAACAACCCCCTAGTAGAGGTTTGAATGACACCTCTATCTATTATAGTGTTGAAGATATTCAAGATTGAAAATTGCAAATGCTGCTAATTAACATAATTTAAATTGCTACAACTTTTGTTTTAGATTCATTACATGCACAATGGTCAACAACCCCCTAGAAGAAGTTGAAATGACATCTCTATCTATAATAGTTTTGGAGATGTTCAAGTTTCAAAATTCCAAATACTGCTAATTAGCATTATTTTAATTGCTACGACTTTTGCTTTAGATTCATTACATGCGCAATGGTCAATAACCCCCTAGTAGAAGTTAAAATGACACCTCTATCTATAATAATTTCGAAGAAATTCAAGTTTTCAAATTTCCAATACTGCTGATTTGCATAATTTTAAACATCTTCATTCCTCTGTATAGAACGGTCAAACTCCTTGTATGGAGGTACAATCATGCCAGGTTTGGGGATCCTATGTATAATAGTGTCCGAGAAAAGTGCCGGGACAAATTTGCTGGTAAAGAAAGAAAGAAAGAAAGAAAGAAAGAAAGAAAGAAAGAAAGAAAGAAAGAAAGAAAGAAAGAAAAGAAAGAAAGAAAGAAAGAAAGAAAGAAAGAAAGAAAGAAAGAAAGAAAGAAGAAAGAAAGAAAGAAAGAAAGAAAGAAGAAAAAGAAAGAAGAAGAAAGAAAGAAAGGGAGAGAGAGAGGGAGGAGGGAGGGAGGGAAGGAAAGAAAGAAAGAAAGAAAGAAAGAAAGAAAGAAAGAAAGAAAGAAAGAAAGAAAGAAAGAAAGAAAGAAAGAAAGAAAGGGAGAGAGAGAGAGAGAGAGGGAGGGAGGGGAGGGAAAGAAAGAAAGAAAGAAAGAAAGAAAGAAAGAAAGAAAGAAAGAAAGAAAGAAAGAAAGAAAGAAAGAAAGAAAGAAAGAAAGAAAGAAAGGAAGACACACACACAATTTAATAATTTAGTGAGTGGTAGAAGCAGGTGCCTCTTTCAGCGTTCGAGGACTTATCTCGTCAGGGCTTGTAGCCTTGTTAGTATCGATGTTAGATAAATTATATTATAACTTTGGTCATGGTCTAATTGTCCTGTGTCTAAAATGGTTTCTGGTATTAGATTATCTGGTAACTTCGTTTCGTGATCGTCAACATTACACTGCTCCTAAAATGGTCATTGACGATTTGTGCTTTCACTTGATTATCACTATAAACGTGGTTTTGATGTATCAATGCTGGGAACCCTGAACCCTGGACATTGCCTTGCAAGTTTTTGACAACACGCCACCATGCTTTATCTCTTTTCTTAGTATTAGAAAGTTTATCGTTTAGTGTTTTTCTGTATTGCGGTTCTGAATCTTTAAGCTGGGATTGATAATAATCTCGAAGGGTTCTTAAATGTTCCCCAGTGGATGCACGATTCGTTGTTTCAGCTTTTTTATGTACTCTATCTTTTCTACGTTTGAGATTTCGAAGGGATGAATTGTACCATGTGACGTCATTCGGTAGAATGCATGTAGCTTTATTGGGTATAGAATGCCTTGTGGTGTTTAAAAAGTATCTGTCCAGGCACAGCATATATCATCTATAGGATCAGAGTTAAAACAGGTATCCCAATCAGCATTACTAAGCATTAATCTGATTCAACATTTCAGTTTTGTGTATCGGCTGAAATTTGCATAAATTAAAATATAACAGGTTTTTTTTGTCACTGTTTATTGGATGAACCGATACCACAAGCATATAAAGTGAAGTTGGAATGGCACCTCAAGCAATAACAGATTGTAAGATTTTTGACATTTTTAAACCGTACATTTTGTGTATTGGCCGATATTTGCATAATTAAAATCCGGCAATTTCCATTACTATTCACTACATGCACCAAATGTTCAAACAATGAATAGAATTTTGAATGGCATATCTATTTATAATAGTTTTTAAGGTATTTATCATTATTCAACCCGTCAATTTCGTATATTGGCCTGAATTTAAATAAATTAAAACCTGACAGTTTCCAGTCACTTTTATCGAATGCACTCATAGCACAAATAAATTGAAATTGGAAAGGCATCTCTGTCTGTTATAGATTTGAAGATATTCATCATTATTCAACATTTCATTTTTTTATTGTATTGGCTACAATTTACATTAAATAGCAACTGATAGTTTCCAATCACTATTTATCGCATTTGCCTATAGCAATAGCATATAGATTCAAGTTGGACAACTGAAATTATATGAGCATACAAAAATGAAGTCTGCAGACGTTTTATTTGACTTTATTGACAGGTTGATGAGACACTGGGCAGCATCCCTGCTAATTCTAGCGTCACTGTTACCATCAAACTGGTCCGGAAGACGAGAGTTCGTCGATCATTGGGGTGTTTTACCCGTGTTCTTATCTGTGGGTTTCTGGCTCTTTATGATTACCTTTGTGGTGAGATGCGAACTCAGACACTGGATGTCACTCTGACACGAGAACAACCGGGATTACCGCCCCGGCCATGTCGCACCCTCGGTGGGTCCTGTGGAGGGAGAGGCATACAAATAGGCACAAGTGCAGCAAGGGGCCCAGGTACGCCTGCCGGTTCCAGGGTGACCACATACAATGCAGTCACGCCAATGTCCTGTGACTGCGCCAAGGCTCTTATCTTAGGCTGTGCTCTGGGGTTCCATCCCCTCCTGGGCTGTGCAGCGTCAATGACAGGCTGGGCAACTGCCTCTTCAACTTGGGATCGTGTGTGGGGACCTATAGATACAACTGCAGCTTGCCTCCTGGGCCCATTCTTCCCCATCGGCGGGACGTTGTACACAGCTGTCAGGTACTGGAGGACTGTCTTATTTAGTTTGTCTCCATGATCAGTATAACTGACAGGACATGTGAAGAACTTTTCAATATGTACAGTAACCATACATTCACATGCAATGCTTCATGTCTTATAATCGGGATGTCTAACACAAATTACAATTAATACAACGAATCGTCTGGAATATTCATGGCACAGAAAGCCTGAATGCTTTTCTCTGCGGCTTTCCAATTGACAAGTTTAATTGCTTATCGGAGAAAATTTAAGGTTTATGTGTTACAGAAAGTAGAGACGACATGCGGCATGAAATGTGCAATTTGTTGGAATGAAATAAATGGAATTGCGATTCTACCCATAGGTGTATCATGGAAGCTAACCGAAATTGCAAGTCCAAGAGGCGCCGCCGCAGAGAAATCAACAGTGACGTTATGGAAAATCTTCTTAAGAGCGCACCCTCTATGGACAGATTTTTCAAACTGTCAGTTGAAATCTTTGGAAGTGAACAAATGTAAGTTCCCCTCAAACTGTTCCGACTAATTATGACTGTTAGAGCATATTTCAAAATATATAAAGCCAAATTTCTGCATTTTGACAGATGACATATATGATGAAATCAACACATTGTGGACTACATATGTAGAAACTAATACAAAGTAACTTAAATTCCGTCAAATTAGAAGAGAACGTGATGAGAAGAATCAAAATTAATAGTCTGCATGTTCCAGTCGAATATATGTGCAAAGCGTAGGGATCTTATCGTCAATCCGTTTTACGCATTTCGTGTAGACCTGGTTGATCCAACAGCGGAAGGCGTATTACTATTGAGCTGGTTATAACCCAACCTTTACCATGGTTATATCTGCGTGTATATATAATTTTATGTGTACCTCGGCACATATGCAGGGACAAATGATGTTCGTCATGATCATCTATCTATCTATCTATCTATCTATCTATCTATCTATCTATCTATCTATCTATCTATCTATCTATCTATATATCTATCTATCTATCTATCTATCTATCTATCTATCTGTCTATCTATCTATCTCTATCTATATATCTATCTATCTATCTATCAATCTATCTATCTATCTATCTGTCTGTCTGTCTGCCCATACGCCCGTCCATCTATCTATTTATCTATCTATCTATCTATCTATCTATCTATCTATCTATCTATCGCTAATTAATTAAGTCATCCAGCCAAAATTCCGTTCACCTGGCACTCTCATTTTGACGATTCATGAGGCATTTTAACACTAAGTAAACGTACATATATCGCTTATTTCAACATCGCTAAAGTTGATATTAGTTGATGGTCATTGTAAATCGTGTACACTTTTCTTGTATATGTTAATATTCACCTTTCAGGTATTTTAGGCTTACATGTATTCTGTCAGGTTAAACCCTCAGGGGCCATCGGTAGCGAGCAGTGGCCGACGACAGTTACAAGTTTGCCAAATTATACTTAAAATCTTGTCTAAACCAATATTTTTTGATAACATTTTTTATTTAAATGCTAATAACTTTCATTCTTTTCTACTATGCCTGAATACACATTTACAAATTACTCAAATTTGACAGTCTTCACGTAAAGCTCATTACGTTGAAAGATTGACTCAAGGTTTGCAGCGAAATAGAGCTTTATGGTTTGGAAACTTTCAACTTGAGGAGTAGGTGTCATCATGTGGTTTCTTTTAGATTTTTGGTGCAGGGTGTCCATTATTGCACTATTTGCTAGGATTTTCCCAGGTTTGTACAGGTGGTCTAGCTGCAACTCTTTACTGTACTATCACTGAGACTGAATATAATGCCCAAGTTTGAATCTACTGCAGTTATACACTGGCAGGTGGTTTAACTAAGGTAAGCTATCCAGCTAGAAAGGGTTCATACTGGTTCAGGAGCAAGTAAAATTGTTCTTATCTGAACTTGTACTATACATATTTAATAATTATGTTTGGTTTGACGGGTATTCTTTATTCAGAATGAAGCTCTGCATTTATAGGCAAAACTTCACTAACCTAATTTATCATTTGTCACGTTCATATTTATTCATTATTATGTTGGTTGTCTTTGCTGAACATTTAACTCGGACAAGGAGCTCCTACTCAGGAAGACATGTGCGGGTACAGGTTCCGAAACATGGTCTGAGTAGTAAGCAAGTGAAGACCCCTTTAACTTATTTTGGCTAATACAGCTTATGTCAAAATTCTACAGATGAACGTGTGGGATATAGACAATAGTACCTCATACGTATATTGGTTAGACGGTGACAGGTTAACTTGTGGAGAGTAAAGAGTTCGGACAGCGGAATAGGGTAATGACTACTAGGAAATAGTTCTGGACACAAAAAAAAGCAATTGTAATATACCAGTGGTTTGTACTTTTTTATGTTGTGAGCCCTTTGATGCATTAAAAAGCACGTCTAATTACTTTGAAGGCTTCAAGCTACGGACTACGGCTGGTTCTCGAACTTCAAACAGTCTATAGCCGATGACAGTGCGAGTGGCCAGTCCATCACGGATGATGAAATCCAACTCGTTCTCACCAACACCTCGTCTAAGTCGCGTCCACATGTAGTCAATTTTCTCCGTCGATGGAATAACACCGTAGCAGCCTGGAATGCCGGCAGAACCAAACCTTCTGGACCAAAAGATAATTTTATGAACTCAGATGTGATTGAAAAACTACATACTGATTTGAAACAAGATTTAGAGGCAGCAAACCAGGTAATAGCGCCCAGAAGAAAAGTTTCCCTGAGTGTTTTATGTTAGTTTATTTTCGTAACTGCCCCATCCACAGGAGTCCTTATGGTAGATATATTCCGCAATTCATAGGGAAATATGGCTGCGTGGCATATATGTTTGTTCGACTCTGCACTGAAAGAGAACCGTACGAGGGGCACGGGGTACAACTCCCGGCCAAAGGGATTCGTCCCCGGCTCAGAACGTGCACTGACCACTTAAATGTTTGAAGGTTTAGTGGGACATGTTTCGGTTATTTGTGCCTGATCATGTCAGCGGCGATGACGGAGGCTGCAAGTCCCCTGACTCAGTAGTGGCCGCTATAAGGTATGCACTCACGACAGGTCCCCGCACACACGTGTGAATGATTGATTGAGGGGCGCGTGCAAGGATTAGTGCAGTATGCATAGACATTGTCTATGCATATTTATAACCAATAAGCCAATTATTTGGCTCGTCTTGAAAGCATTATATATCTAAAGAAAATTATCACATGGTTTAAATGCCAATTTTCTGAACTCTTAACTCAGGATGGTGTAACAAATGAAAGCATTTAACAGATTAAACGTTTGGAGGATATTCTTAAATAAGATTCAACGGGACTTTGCTTATGGACGGTTAGATTATCTTGGTCATAAGACTCTCTTTTTGCCTATATATAACATAAAAATATTGTGTGGCATTAAAAAAGTATTAAAGTCATCGGACTGTATCTGTTGTAGTGTGAAATATGCTAATTTAGTGAACGTAAGTGTATTTTGGCAGTATGTGAAATATGTTGATTTAATGAATGTCAGTTTATTTTGGCAGTATGTCTAGTGAAATAATTTTAAGTGTCTGACTGTATATGTTAGCTACATGAAGTAAAGTAACCATGAATTTAAAATTGCAGCTATCTTTAGACACGTTTTATATGGACAAAATATGCCTGGAATATTTGTAACTTAAAAATATATTAACAAATATGGAAGTTACCTTTTCTAGGCAATGACATCAAACGTGGTCATATATGTTAAATTAAAAAGTACATTTTCTTTGAGATTCTAAGAATGATTAAAATGTCTCCTTTGCTTACACAACTCAGAACTCAAAAGTGATTTAGCGACACACGTAGGATACAGTACACAACACAGTTACATTGAAAAATACAAACACTAGCATTGTACGTTTTATATAGCAGGATGACCATAGTCTAGGACACAATGTACGCTTTCATTGGGGTAAACAACAAAATATAAAACAATATCACAGCAGACAGCTCATCAAAACAGGACAAGAATCAACCAAAAATATACAAACAAGGCATGTTAGTCGCCGCATACAAAACAACCAGTGATGGTTATAATATATTTACTGATAAAGTGATTTGTGGCCTCCTTTGTGAAACCAGATAAGGAATTAGTGTGAAATGTTGCCTTGATGCACTGGGTTTTGGTTTAAGGCGTGAAGCGATTAAAAATCGCATATATTTACTTCTTCTATGTCTTTTAAGAACAGGGACTTGCGATGAATTTTTGTTTCTTGTTGGATATGGATGATTTGCTGGTGTTTGTGTGGAAATATCGAAAAGATATATATGATGACAAATTGTTCTGAAGGGATAATAACAGCTCTAAGTTTAAATAAATCTTCAACTTAGAGAATGTTTAGTGTGCTAAAAAGTAGATTAGTATGAGCGTTATGAGCGTTACATTTAATAATCAATATACAAATGTACAGCTGGCCTTTATTATCATATTCTGACATTGTATGATTTATATCCCATTACATAAAAATTGTATTCTGTTTGACCTAGATACTGGACTTAATTCTGGATCTCCTTTGGTCCATGTGTCGTTTGTTGCAATGATACATTAATATAATTTCAATATTGTGCATCTTCTCAAAAATTCTGGAAAAGATTGTTTATTCTCAACTAGAGACATATCTGTCCAAGTCCAATATTCTCTATGGTTTTCAGTCTGGCTTCAGACGCGACTATTCAACAGAATCCTGATTTATTCATTTGACGGATTATGTAAGAATGAATATGGACAAAGGCCTTTAGGCCACAGGGATGGTCCTGCTTGACTTCCAGAAAGCTTTTGACACAGTAAACAATGGTTTACTGTGTCGAAGGCTTAAATCAATCGGCTTGGACTTTGCATCAGGCGCTTGGTTTCATTCCTATTTATCTGATCGCTCACAGGTTGTTTATTACAAAGGTGCTACTTCTAAAGCAAATACAATCACTTGTGGCGTGCCACAAGGTTCCTAGCTCGGGCCACTATTATTCTTAATATATGTCAATGACATGCCCATGGCTGTCTACTGCAAACTTCTTTACCCAGATGACTCAGCCTCACTGGTCTCTGCGAAATCCATTCACGAAATAGAACATACTCTTTCTTCTGAACTTCACTCACTAAATCAATGGTTGATCGATAACAAGCTCTCTCTTCATTTGGGCAAAACAGAATTAATATTGTTCGGCACAAAACCTAAAATTAAGAAAAATTCGTCTCTCAAAATCACATGCAATAATCAAGAAATAAAATCATCCTCTAAGTTTAAATATGTGGGAATGATGCTGGACGATAATGTTTCTGGAGAACTTCATGCAGAATCAGTTTTGAATAAAATCAACTCTAAACTTAAATTTTGGTATTGGCAAGGATTGGGGCTGAGCACAAGAACAAGGAAACTTCTTTGCTCAGCGCTAATGCAACCTCACTTTGACTACGCGTGTGCACAGCACTGTGACCTTGAAAACAAAACAGAAATTCCAGGTTTGTCAAAACAAAATGATTCGTTTTATTAATAAATGACAGGCAAGAACCCATATTGGTGCTGAACAAATTTCCGATTTAGGATGGCTGGATGTTTCTGGCAGAGTTGAACAAAACAAACTGACACACATGTTTAAAATAGTGAGGGGCACCTGTCCAGATTATATGAAAGAAAATATGGTCCGGACCGGTGACGTTCACTACCATTTTACTCGCTCAAGCGTGGATTCCCTGGTGGTCCCAGGAGTTGGGGGGCCTGGACTAAAATCCTGCCTATATTCTTCTATAAAACTGTGGAATCGGTTGCCCTCAGAAATTAAATCCAAGGACTCGATCCTTACCTTTAAAACTGCAGTTAAGAAATATCTAACTAATATCATGGTATCCAGAGAATACAATAAGTTTTAATTGATTTACATTTAAATATATTATAATAAGCATATATGTGATATTCATAGTTTGTTGGTTTATCCAAACTCGCTATTCCGAGCCACCCAGTCTTGGGACTGCCAGGGACCACAATGGAAATAAGTCTTAACGACTTTATAGTGTATATATCCCAGGTAGTCATCATTTCATGAAAGCTTGGAGGATTCACCTGTTTTTTTGTTTTACTCTAACTTCCTTATAAAAGATATTTTGCCTTGTGTATTTACATTTTATGATGATTGCCTGAATAAAATCAAATAAAATTAAATCAAATAATACCGTTACAATAATACTTGACATGGGTTGATAATTTCAGGCTGGTCATAGTTCCATATTTGACCAATATGGATCTGCAGCTAAGGCATATGAAGAGAGTAAAAAGAACGAGGTAAGTGGTATGCCAAGAGGGCTACTAAAATCACAAATTGGAGAACTTTTATTCATCGAAGTCTAATAGAAACAAGTAAAATCTGAAGTAATAGACCCTCTTTCCTAAACGTTAATAACAATTATTCGTGTCTTGTTGTACCCCATGTATGAACATGTATCGTTTGCATGCCGGCGTCTGGGCAGCATTCAGGCATCTCCATATTTCTCCATAGATGGAACAGACCGAAATATATAAACGCAAAGTTGGTTTACACATGTTATCTTTCAGAGGGAAGCATCCTGATAATAGGATATTAATGTTACAATTTGGTACTTAATAACTGCTACATGTACAGGAATTCCATCTAATTTTAAAATGCAAGAACCTGTGGGAAAATCTAGTAGATTTGCCATAAAGATATATATTTGTAGCCTTCACTGCCAGCTATAAACATCTAGTTACCATGTAACCCAAAATAGGTCTCCGTTGTCCACTTCATTACACAACCGAATATGATGTGTACGTTTGGCTGGTGTAACGCCTCATTTTCTGTTCTGGTTTATTTTGAGTCTGCGTATCCCTCCCTTTGTGGTCTCGCCCCATGCTGAAAGGTGTGGTGTTTTGTCTGTTCAGACTTTTGTCATTTCCTTGCGAGAGAAATTCGTATATTATACAGACTTTTCTTTAAAACCCGTATTTATATATTTATATTTTTTTTCAAGGCACAGAGTTTTTCACGTCCAAAGACCGAACAAATTTATTTTTGGCACAATTTTTGTTACATAAACGTCTTTGTACGGTAACTTTGCTCTTTTATTATGTTGCTTGATTGGAGATAAACCGTTGAAAAGTTATTCTTAATAAGCCAGTGTGTCATAATACATCAATATATTTGAATATCGCGCCATACATTTAAGATTGTAACAAAACGTGAGGCAAACCTAAAGAATTTTATTGTTCACATTAACAGAAGAGTGGAAGTCAGGATGGAGTGTGCGCGAAGGTGCGCGTGCGCATCGTGCAAGAGCTTGTGCTTACACGGAAGGCCTTCAACGCTCGTCTTGAGTTGGAGAACGGAGAGGAAAGAGCATTACATGGCATCAAGGTCACAATTGAGATACGAAAAACAGGCGATCCAACGCGGACATTGGCCAATAAGCAATTTGCCTTAGGTAATGTTCAATTGAGATTAAAAGATGGGTTTGTTCAGTCACTACATGGTATCGTCTTGTGGTTACAAAAATATAATTTCCATCAGTACTAAGCCCCTCATGTTTTGAAACTTTTGATGGCCCTAATTTGCGTAACTTGATACTATTATTAATGTCAGAGAATCAAACTGACTGGAGATACATATCCATAGCAATTATGCAGATTCTAGGTCAAGAAGTAACAGAGAAAAACTCCAAAAACCTCGAGGGACACAAAAAAATATGTGCACAAAGACTGATGCATTTCTCATAGTGGTGTTGCACACGTGTAGCAGCTTATGATCAAAGACTTGGTGGCATTGGTTTTATTAGTGCCTGATCGTCATCCACTTTAAAAGCGCCTTTCAGCTACAGCCAGTGGAATTCTTAAAGTTACAAAATAAAGGAGAACTGTAAGCATCTGACATAATCATAATTATTTTTGCGATGGCGATCTCTTAGAGGCAATTGTGACAGATCTAACTTTAAAATCTTAGCATAAAAGCAACTTAACCACTTGTCATAATATTCAGTTTTTCCTCTGTCTCAACGGTTGGAAGCCAACTCATTGTTCGCCATGCACTATTGAATCAATACAGCTGCATATTCATAATGACAATAACTAATGCAGAAGTTTTTAAACAGTCCCAGGAAGATTCAGTTTGATGTTGCAGGCTAGGCTTTCTAATGTTAAATGTTTGACAGCGTGAAGAGAAAATGCAAAAGGCCAAGCAGAGACAGTTGTGTAAGTGCATGATGGACACACTCAGTCCTATTCATTGATTTAATTTGCAGGGATTCCAAACCTAGTAGGTATAACTGGCGTGGATGGCTCAGGTAGCATCGCCCGCGGAGTGTCTGGAACGGCGGAGTGGCTTATTGTGCCGTTTCCGGCAGCCGCCCGGGTAGACGACCAGGAGTATGATGTTGGTGGCTGGCTCTCTTATTCCGTGGGCGGAGCCAACCTTACGTTTCCGCTGCTGCCTGACACCATCACCGTAAAACCAGACCCCATTCTTGAAGTCCACTACTTCCACGAGAAGTACGTGCAAGGGGACAACCCCATGACCCCAGCCACGGAACCCGTGAAGCCATTTAGCTTGGCGATTGCGATCAAGAATAAGGGGAACGGAATAGCTAGAGCCATGAAAATAACATCCGGTCAGCCTGAAATTATAGAAAATGAAAAGGGGCTCTTGGTATCTTTCAAAATTATTGGAGCTCAGCTTGGGAAAAAACCTGTTGAACCGTCTTTGTCCATTGACTTCGGAGATGTTTTACCACAGCAAACAAAGAATGCAAGGTGGCTCATGACTTCTTCCCTCATGGGGAAGTTCTACAACTATAGTGCAACATTCGAAAATATTAATCCATTGGGTGATCCACAACTGTCGCTGCTGGAGACTCTAGACATTCACGACTTGATCCGAATAGTTCACCTCGATAAATCTACAACAAATAGCCGTATGGGATACCTTGTCAATGATATAATTGACGCAGATGAACTTCCGGACACGGTTTATGATAGCAGTGATGTCGGTAAATCGTATCGTGTATTCCACGCTAGAGCCCTTGAACATCAGCTTGTCGCTACATATACACTCGGATCAAATACATATTATGTCGTCAATCTACTTTTGAATGTGACCGAAAATGAGTGGAACTACATGAGGATTGAAAACTCTATTACTGAAATCAGAGGAAATGTGGCATTGCAAGCAAAGGGAATGCACAGTGATGCTGTATCTGCTGCTAATATTTGGCAAACAGCTCACATCCATAAAAAAGAATATATGCACATGTTTCATTATTACAAGGCGCCATCTAGCGCCAAGTCCCGCCGCGTGAGGCGTGATGTGGGATCCGCTTCACCTTCCAACATAACAAGTGCAGCAACGCAGCTCACACAGATCAACGTCACATTTGGCCCAGAGAACACATACACTCCTGAATTTGAACACGGCTTATATGAAATAACACTGTCAAGGCAGACACCTGGAGACATTATTGTATTAAAAGTGAATGCCACTGACAGAGATGGAGACGGAGTGATTTATTCCTTCAACACAACAAAAGCTTTCTTGGTCCATGAAAGCACTGGCATTGTTAGAACTGCAAATGTAACAGGATTACAAGAACGCATTCATGAGTTTGTATTGGTGGTTGCAGATAGTGGCATTCCTTCCAAAACTAGCACAGCCGTGCTAAAGGTGATTATCACTAGTCTCCCCTACACCACAGCCTCTGAAGACTCAACACGACCTGACATGAGCGGATCTGGTGACCCCACGTCTTCCACCGCTGCAACTCGTCTTGTTTCTCAGAGCACCAAGGACTCAGTGGAACCGAAACAAAAGTACTCCAGGGGATCAACGACTCAGTTAACATCCAGCTCTGAAGCTACATTGATCACTACAGAAAGCATCTTATCAACCTCAGTGGCTTCACTTTCAACAAGAAAAGGCGATGCCTTGAGTTCAACAAGCTCGTTCACAACAGGGATTGCTGTCACAGATGGTCCACCTACCAGCATTACAGGTATTGACCCGTCCAGCCCAGTGGCGTCATTGGCAACTTCACCTGGTGGACGTATGGACGCAACAACGTCATTCATAACCAGTCGGGAAGTTACGACCCATTCAGCCACGTCTACCGACAGTGTATTGTCGAGTTCAACGGTTCACACAGGCAGAGCAACTGTGAATTCAGAGGGGTCAACGACACCTGGTGGCGTTTTTAACTCAAAAACGTCAGGTAAAATTTATTCTGGCTCTTCTGCTGATGCGACTGTCTCAGCTGCAGGTTCATCGGTCACCACCACTACTCTACGATCCACGGCCAAGCTGACACGAACCTCGCCCAAAGACACCCTCGAGCCAACCGTGACCATCCCTTCACTCATTTCACGGGCTCATCAGGAAGTATCTTCAACTATTTCTTTGGTTGCTCCAACATCCGAAGCCCAACCCCAACCGCAAAAAGTATCGACTGTACAGGATAAAAAAATTGGCGAGTTTTCCACCGCTTTAAAAACAGCTGCGGGGCCAAGCACTCAGTTACCAAGTACAACCAGCAAGCGCCCTGGCACTTCCGGTCCACCTGCACAAAGTGGACTTGTGAACACTCTCCTGATAACTCTACTTGTAGTGTTTAGCATTCTTCTAGTCATCTTTACTGTCATAGTATGTTTGTGATATTATGACTGATGATATAAATTTAAATCCTGGGGTTATTGATATTTATGACAAAATATAATGTAACAAGACATGTACAGTTGTTATATATATTATGTAAATACAGGGAAAATCCCCGATATGTTATGGATATCATCTATATTTTGGATGTTTTTTAGAATTATCCAAGTGGCAAAAAAGTGACATTTTCGTGCTGTGATTAAATGTTATAATCAAGGACAAGGAGATTCGTAAAACTCTTGCATCAATCATCCATAACTAGACGTAGAATATCTATTGATCTTTTCTTTTGATAAATCCACCTATTTTGGTATGGTGGTTATCTATGATGTGAGGGGCCCTCATGCAAGTGCAGTCTACAGACTAGTCAATGACAGTGTTCCTGATGTGACTGAGTAACTGAAGTAGAGTGACAGTATTTGTCTCAGTTTGGATGAAAGGGAAGTCTAAACAAGCAGATACGTAATTTCGTGTGTATTCTGTGTTATTTGATCTATAACAAGTTGTATATTACTGTTTGGTTGCATGTGCTGTGATGTAAAGCACATGTGAGTATTTTAACTGCAGATATGCGCATGTGACTAAAGCAACGCAGAACATGGGCTATTTTCTATCACCTCATTGATTCTCAAAAGACCGCATCATGTTTAATATATACTGCGTTGCTTATATTTTTAAATGCAGTATCCGATGCATACTGAAATGTTTATGGAGAAGGCAGGGGTATTTCAGCACTACATGTAATAATATTCATTGATGTCGTATCCATTCTGATGCCTTTTTATAATTTGCATTTCTAATATTCTTGGAAGACCGTGCGAGAGTTGACGATATGTTGGTAGATCCGTCATTAATTTTTTCCTCTTGCAGTTGATATTGCCCGCCGCCACTGAAGTGATATAGGGGGACCTCGAAACAGTAGTGATAGGGGCTGTCAGTCTGTCCGTCCGTCATATCCGTCGCGTCAGTGTTGTTTGTCGGGTCCGTCACAGCCTGTAGCCCCAAAAAATGCTTCAGGTGGAATTATGAAATTAAGGCCAAAGCAGTCAGTTGAACCACGACATGCATAAAATTGGCATCGCAAGTTCTCCTAGTTGTGCTTGTGGCGCCACAGTAGAAAATTCGTACCATTTTTTCTTTGAATGTCCTCGCTTCACTACCGAACGCAACACTCTTCAAATGTTTATTATAACCAAGGCTCCGTTTACATTAAATACAGTTCTAAATGGAAGTTTAAAATGTTCAAAATCCGCAAATGTAGCTATCTTTGAATCTGTGCATACGTACATTATCCGCACTGGCAGATTCAACTGAAGCCCGCACTGGTTTCACTTGGTAGTTTGTATATACAGTTGATATTATGAATTTTGTTATATAGATATGGGTAGGCCTACCATTTAAGTGGCCACGTGCGGGCAAACATCATTACTTTTGTGAAAGACTTATTTCGAGACTGTTTATATCTTATAGTCAATGCAAACTACTCATTACTCGGACCACTATCTGTGACGTCTGGTGGTGTCTTTATCTTGCATTCTGTTATGTGTCTGTTTATGTACTGTCCTGTGGTTTGTGCCGTTACCTTTCACACTATACTGTGTATTTTACTCCTTATTATTATTTTTGTTTTTGTTTTTGCAAGAGGAATTTGTATAGGCTATGCCTGATTTCCAATTGCTTTAATAAAATATGTTTAAACCAAGGCCACAGACGTATTGTGTGTTGGGCATGTAGCCAGTGCTTTGTTGTTGACCTTGACCTCTTTTTAAGGTCATAGGGCACCTAAAGGTGTATTTTGCACAGTACTTTTCTTCCATATTTTAAGTTTTTATGAAAGCTCGGCCCTTCATTTTCGCACTAAGAATCATTCCCTAAAGGTTTTACGTATGCCTTATTCTGGTTGACCTTGATATAATTTCAAGGTCATGGTAACTCCATACATGTCTGTGGGGGGGGGGGCAATTAGTGTATCTTGGCAACACCTGATGTGGCGGGGGACATCGATCCTTTGGGTCATATAGTATTTTATTAGAAAACGAGCCATTTCACCAGACATAGCCATAACTGAATAGAAGTAGGAATAATTTTTTGCCTGTTGGAATAAATACCGGACTAAAACCATTCGATATACAACTTCCATTTCCAATATCCCAGGGTATTTTACGCCATACATAACAAGCAGAGCTAGGCACATTTGCCTTGTGATTGCATGCACAATTGACTTGCCAACTCGGAGTGAACACCCTGTTGTCTGTAAAATGGCACATGATGGTATGGATGGGGTTCAGTTCAGATTAGTTTAACTTTTGCGATTAAAAGATTGATGTTTACGTTGTATTTCATTGCAGTTTAAACATGCGTCATTGCTTATGTTCGTTATTCTTGACAGCTTCGGATTATTCATAACTTTGATAAAGTAGTCAATGTGTGGTGCTTCAAATTATGTATGTACACAAAATTATATCGAGTTTGGTGCTTCATTTGATTGCATGATGCGTATGCCAGATAATTACTTTCCATGTTTCAATTATGAACCAGTTGTGATCATGAAGCTCAAGTGACATTTAGATCATAAGGTTTTCAAGACATGGACCTCAATTTGAAAATCAAAGAAATAAAATTATACTGTAAATAGGTATGTTCTAGAATGTAAAAGAAAAACCTGTCATATTTTTCTGGCAAAAATTAAAAGTGATGTATCATCTCCCCGTCATGAAAACCTGCTGCCAAAGAGTGAAAATTAACAAGAGGCGTGTTTTTGATGCTGCGGTAAAAATGTATATTGTATTCACTTCGCATAAGTATGGAAGGGATAATTATCAAGATATGAAGTGGTAAATGGTAAAGCAACAACTCTGTTGCAATGCAAAGAAGGAATCTCCTGTTTGCAAGCTTCCTAATGGAAATATTTAGTAATTTACATTGCAATTGAGACTGTTACCCAGTGAGAAGGGTCAGTCATTATTTAAACAGCAAAAGCAACAAAACTCATGAAGAGAGAGCTCCACGGATATTCTACAAACACATATTTTGGTTATTCGTTTAAAGTTGATGCAAGTTTTGTTTACCAATCCAAATAGGAATGTGACAGCCATAATGTTTGACTGTGTATTCCTTGTAGTTTTGCATACACATATTTTTCAGTGGACGTATGGAGTACAGCGGGTAACTGATTCCTTTCTCTATGCAGTAGTGTAAAAGTGTTAACCCTAATTTTAATTTCACAAGCCAACCGTAGGTTTTAAGCTGGAAGTTGATGACCACTGACATATTGTTGATGCCAAAAAGCCATTGATTGGTCTTCTATTGTTCGTATATATTGTTGAAGGTTCCGAATAGAGTATTTTAAACCGTCAACCCTACTATTAATGTCACAATTACCTTAGCCAGTGAAAGGCCAAGATACTCGCGGATATTTTTTTCAGAAAGAATGCAATCTGGACGTAAAGACACCAGCCAGAAGAGCAGAATTACAATAATTATAATTAATAATAATAATAATAATAATAATAATAATAATAATAATAATAATAATAATAATAATAATAATAATAATAATAATTATTATTATTATTATTATTATTATTATTATTATTATTATTATTATTATTATTATTATTATTATTATTATTACTATTATTATTATTATTATTATTATCAAGACAATTACTACAAAATTTAATTTTATCTTTTTTATTTCCTTTCTCATCTACTTTCATTAAAGAACATGGTACCAGACGTACTTGGATTGTGTTCAAAGTGCCACAGGTAACTATAATCGCACACGGCATTAAGCTATTGATTCAAGAAATTTGGTGTCACAGCAATAATTGTCATATCATCTGCCACTGTCGGAGCCGTTATATTAGCATCATGAAGCGATACACCCACACAATTTTTTTTCAATAGCACCGACAAGTTCATGCAAAAGTATCGTGAACTGAGACAGAGACCAGGACTCCTTGACGAATACCTCTTTTTACAGGGAACCAATTCGGAAATTTGTCATTAATTCTTGCTTCAGTCCTAAAGTTATATAATTTTCTATCATGAGGATCCAGCTTTTCCCTTTTATGCCCAACAAATACAATTTTTACAACATTTCTTCTGTCCATCGCTTTACGTTCGTCCAGTGAGGCCACATATATTTCTCACCTTTTTCGTTCAGGTAACCTGGTCTCTCCTGTAATAAGACTGACGCATTTAGACACGATAGCCCACTTGCACATCGTAGCGGGTGCGGATACTCAACTTGCCGTATCCTAACTTTAGGCATCTAAGGTATTACGAAATTCCATGCTTTTGGAAAAACGAACATTAATAATATTCCTTGGCATCTGTCTATAGACAAGGGATCTTTGTTGGCAAAAATGGCAGATTTCATAAAATTGGATGGTACTTATTCGCTCTGGATGGTACTTTTGACCATAACCCTAAATATGTTTACAACCATATTTATTCACGTATCGCCACCATACTTGATGTGTTCCCAAGTGATCCCATCACAAACGTCTGCTTTGCAGAAGCTCAGCTGTTCACAGATTAAGTTAACTTCATATAAGTAATATGGGAGTAAAAAAATCGCATTTTTCACATCAACCATTATCCCTTTGTATGTATGCTCTCCCCAATGACGCAAACGCTATATGCGACAGGTACTTTCTTCTTCTTCTTCTTCTGCTTCTTCTTCTTCTTCTTCTTCTTCTTCTTCTTCTTCTTCTTCTTCTTCTTCTTCTTCTTCTTCTTCTTCTTCTTCTTCTTCTTCTCTTCATTATTATATTTAGTGGCGGCAGTTGTGGTGGCCGCAGTAAACAACACTGTCATCCAATGATAATGATTGCTTACAAATTTTGTGTAGTATCCATAAAAATGTTCTGTGTTGTTTGCAAGGGACAAAGATACAAATTAGCGTGTTTCTTCGACAGATTTTTGTATCAATAAATATGCGTATGTGGTAACTGGATTCACTGGCTTTACGAATAGATGTTACCAAGCTTGTGAGCAGTTATAATGGCGACACTCTGTGCATTTGGTGCAAAAACTTAATGCCAATAAATATGATATAGATAAGGTCCATGCAATGGAGGCAACTGTTTGCAGAACCAGCTGTTCAGATCAGGCGATTTATTTCAGTATATGGCACGCAGGACCTTGTATTTGGCACTCCGACAGCAGCTGCCTGATAACTGGGAAGACACGGGCGTACCTTCCCATAAAATTTGATCTGCACAGCTGGTTCTGCAAACAGTTGCCTCCATTGCATGGAGCTTATCTATATCATATTTATTGGCTTTATCTCATTTAAATTACAATTGGTATAAAGATAATGAGATCCTGTTTACCGCGATGCTTGTGAATCACATAACATTGACACAGACCACTTACTGGAAGTGCACTCTCACGGACTGATATAACCTTAAGACGATAAAAGTAATATGTCTGAGGCTTCAGACGCTCAGAAGCGATACACACCGACATCCAGCTTGGTGATAATAGCAGGTGTTTTACTTGGTGTACTATATACCTATAATGAGTGGGGACGCTGTGGATGCAGGGATTTAAACCTTATGACAAATAACAGTCAGACCGTAAAGGATCGTCCACTTGACAGCCTACATAACGTCAACACTGAGGGGAAACCAACCCAAAATATAAGGCAATCTTATGAAAAACACCTGGCCAGATATTAAAATTTGAACTCCTCAGTTTTGGATAAGTTCGAATATATTTGTATTTTGTGGCACATAGGGGCATTCTGGACACATCACTGTACAGAATGCTACATTTGGTACAGGTAACTTTTTTGGGATGACTACAGTGACATCATTTCAAGTATCTTCACACGACTTTTCAATTACAAAGGAACATCGATTAGCTTTGGGATTCAATTAAAATCATGGATCAGGTGGTTAACTGTTATTATGAATCGAGTGCATTTTATCAATATGGATTCCAATAACTCCGCGTCGTGACATATTTTGGTGACAGTGTATTTTCATGCCAGTCTTTGGCATATATTATTGCCTTGCACTGCATAACACTTTATGCAGTATAATAATTTAAGATAGGACTATTGGAAGAGGGGGAATACCTAATCCAGCGCAGGCATATGCATGTAATGACATAAAGTCCAATGGTGACCTGGACAAACAGATGGAGCAGCATATGGCAACGTATGGGACAGTATACATACCTGAAGTCCAGTACCGTAATTTACGCCGCAGGACGGAACATGTCTGATAAGTACACCATTCCCGTGAAGGCATCATCTGGAACACAAGCCAAAAGTATTAAAAAGGCGCTCTGTACAAATGTAGATTTATAGATAAGCGAAGCACGGCATTTTAGTACGGGAAATTCATATGAATAGTTGGGTACTTCATCTAGCAACATGTATTGGCAAAAGTATTTACAAACGGCTATGTCAAGTGTTGCCTATGTTGTGAATAGGAGTCCCCACTCCTATTTATCACACAGACAGTATATCGAAGTTTTGCAGTCTGGCATCCATGTACATGATGTAGACTGTCCTGCTTATTTCGAATGTGGGCAATTTGGCACCATTCCATGTTTAGGGTATATCGTGCATGGGTAATTGTCTAACCATGTCTGATGTAGATACGGTGCAATGAATAAGGCTAGTTCCCGTGCGAAATAATGTTAACATTTAAGGTACAGGTACCCGTTCTCGACCCTTAGTGAATGAAATTGCCAGCTTGTGGCTATAACAGAAGAATCAAATGCAGGAAAAAATATATTTCTAAGGACACCATCGCAAACAGTGTTTCACTGTATCCCATTCCCATCGGTACCTGTCGGTTGTACCCAAAATACAGCGCCCTGCAACTGAAATAGTATTTCGTTACTTATATTCTGGGAAGTGTAAAATAGGGTATATATATATATATATATATATATATATATATATATATATATATATATATTTGATTAAAGCACATTTGTGTCAACAACTGAACAGCCTAACAGTCAATTAAGCACTGATCAAAAGGGTCTTCAACGCGTGAATAAACTTTATTAACTGCATCAAATTACAAATATGATATTATGTTAATACAACACATAAAAATAGAAAACACAAGTTACAAGAACACAACCCCCCCCCCCCCCAAAAAAAAACTCATATCACACAATATACCCACAAATCACATTACACACAAGACAGAAGAAAGAAAATAATACAAATACCGTTGCAAAACAACAAAACAATAAATTACCATAGATATATTCGAGAGCCATATCAGTGTACATACTTGTGGATGTTTACACAGGGTACATAGTCTAAAGAATAGAGGGGAAAAGAGAGGGGGAATATACATATTCACAATGTTCCACTCTTATTCAGTGTCTCGGAGAAATATTTGTTAACTATTGTAATTTTTTCCACATCGTCTAGCCTAATAATGAATATAAATTTGTCGTAGTCATCTAAATTATCAAATATTGGGAAAATATTGGTTAGTGCACCATATATATTTCTTCTTTCCTTTTCATATTTTCTACAAGCGCTTATAAAGTGATATTCGTCTTCTAGTATATTACAAGTATCGCATAATCGTTCCTCTAAAGGCATTTTGTGTGGTCTTTTGTGTCTACCAGTTTCGATTTTCAAATTGTGTGCACTTATTCTTAAACGTGTAATATCTTTCCTTAAAGCATAATCTCGAATCACTAATAAATATTTCTCTAACTCAAATGTTTCTTTAAATTTAGCATAAGTACGTAGTTTTTTGTCTGGAGCTGAATTGCCTTTCATTGCTTCTTGCCACTGAAGGATAAATCGTCTTTTAATTCTTTTGACAAAAATCGGAGTAGGGAAAAAATTGGTGCGCGAACCGACATTTTCCCACATTTTGCTGAAACCAAATAAGTTAAATGTGTCTCTTAGAGATGTGATCCATTTGAACTTCCCGGTATCGATATGTTCCACATTACAAAGAAAGCAATCATAGAGCAAACTCTCATGTTTCATATGTACTATCCGTAGCCAATTCTTACACATTTGAGTGAAAATTTTTAGTACAAGTGGAAATTCGCCTAGTTCACTTATCACTGCAACATTGCTTGCTTTTTTGTGCACTCCTAAAGAGAAACGCAAAAAATTTAGATGGACCTTTTCGAAAGAGAATTTGAAATAATTGTCTATTTCATTACTTGTGACACATTTATCAATCGGTACTTCGTAGGGCCCCCAAGCTTCACATGCATACATAAGAATTGGCGTTATAAGTTTATGGAATAAACTCAATAAAATTGGTAAACTGATCTGCGTATTATAAAATAATCTTTTTAGTCGTGCCAAGGATCTTAAAGCTTTATCACTGAGTATTTTGGTAGCGTTAGTAAATGAGCCATCAATCTTTATGTTTAAACCTAGATAACAGTAATTGTGTACAATTTCAAGCGCTTTGTTTCCAAGATAGAATAATCGTTTTAATTTTTTTCCAAATTTATTGAAAATCATAATCTTTGTTTTTTCAATGTTTACTGTTAAGTTCCATGTTATACAATATTCATTGAGTTTATCCAAGCAATTTTGTAAGCCATTTTCGGTTTCGGACAATATAATCAAGTCGTCTGCGTATAAGAGGCAATTAATTGATTTGTTATATAGAGTAACTGGATGGCACTCTGGAGTGAAAATATCAGGTAGGTCGTTGATGAAAATATTGAAAAGGGTAGGGCTGAGGGTACATCCTTGTTTTACCCCATTGTTGAGAGTGATATATTCTGACAACCCATCTTTTAATTTTAATTGTGTTAAAGCGTCATTGTACATGTCTCGTATTATATTATACATGTTACCAGTTATATCATAATTTAGCAATTTATAAAATAAACCATCGTGCCAAACCGTGTCGAATGCTTGTTTAAAATCTATGAAGCATGCATAAAGATATTTCCCTTTCTTGCATAATTTTGTGTATTTATCAACAAGTGTCCTTAGAACTAAAATATGGTCACTTGTTCTTGATTGCTCAACGAAACCAATCTGACATTCATTTCTTAGACCCCTTGAACTTAAATATTTGTGCAATCTTACTTTCAAAATACCGCAGAATATCTTTGAAATAGAGCTTCCGAGAGATATACCACGATACCTACTTGGATCCGTCGCACAACCTTCTTTATGAATTAGTGTTAGAAGACTAGTTTTCCACAGGCTAGGGAAGTACCCACTGGATAGGACCGCATTAAATATCTTCATTAGTGACGGGATCAAAATATGTTTCGATTTCTTCAGCATTTCATTCAAGATTAGGTCTTTGCCAGGAGATTTGCTATTTTTAAGTTTTAAGATAATATTTTGAATTTCAGTTGTATTAATACGATAGTCTAATTCCGTAAAAGCCGGGGTCCTATCCCAGGATAAAGTATCTTTGACCAAGTGGTAAATAGGTGACATTTTTGGGTCAGAGCCGTTTGACATGACTTTTGAGAAATGCTGGAACCAAGTATTAGTGTCGATTTTTTCACTCGGATTACTTTTAAATCCAGAAGTTGTTTCTAATTCATTTAAAATATCCCAGAATACTTTTGGATTTCGTTCCTTAATAGTCAATAAATTATTAACTAAAGAATCTTTAAACAGCCTTTCTTTGGCTTTCGAAATTCTTTTAAATTTACGCCTTGTTGAATAATATGATTGTCTTAATGTGTAATTTTTAGGATTGCTCGACACATGTTTTGCAAGATCCTTGACAGTTTTGTATAGATTGTAGCATTCATTATCTGCATATTTTGGAAGTTTTGTTTTTCGGTGCTTTTTCTTTCCTTTTTTCAGTTTCAGGGATAATTTCCCAGCCTTGTAAAGTATATTATTAAAATCTGTAACCATTTCGTCTATATTGCTTCTTTGATTCATATCAAAATTTTTATTTAAAAATGTATTTATATCATTTTTGCAAATGGTGTCAAGTATCTTGGGGAACGCAGTGTCACTTGTGCAATCCCAAACAAATTTGTCTGGTAATGGGTGTAATGTTTGCCTGCTTGACCGTGACCATTGTGCACTGTAGGGTCTGGCGTTAATAATATGATTTGCATGCCCGTGTCTGACTGCGAGGTCATATGATAGGGCACAATGGTCCGAGAACCAGGTAAGTTCATGTACTTCCATATAAGGAATGAGAGGCAGCAATGCTTCGTCACAAGTGACATAATCTATGCATGTAGGTTTGTTTGCATTCTGACTGTAGCATGTACATTTACCATGCAAATTTCCAATTTTCCGTCCATTAATTATTCTTTGCCCTGTTGATATACAAAGTTTTAATAAGCTATTACCATGATCATTTACTTTTCGTTCATCTTCATTTTGTCTGTCAAATATTTGATCATCTACACTATCTTTAGGCAGAGGAATAAAGGTTGTATCTGCTTTATCAGGTATACTATAATCACTATCCGTGTTTGTCGAAGCATTGAAGTCTCCCATCATTATACACTTTCCATTTTTCAAAGTATTATTGGAAATATCTTTAAATAGCATTTCAAATATATCGACGTCACTGGAAAAAGTGGAATTGTTAGGCGATATGTAAACTGTACCTATATAAATATCATGTTCTAGATTAAAATATTGCTTTCTTAATTTGATCCAAACTATGTCCGGGTGTTCAATTGCGAGGAGCTCTACACCTTCTACAATTTGCTTGCTCACATAAACACATATACCACCCGAATTTTTAGTTGCCCGTTTGTGTTTTTCTCTAACACTCTTATGAGTAATATAGCCATCAATATTGACATCAGTTTCAGAACTGGTATGTGTTTCGGTTAGGCCGCAAATATCGTATTTTTGTATTTGACGAACAAAGTCCGAGTCCTCAAATTTTGATGTGGACTGACCACAAACTTTGTGTTTGTACCCATGAATGTTCCACGACATAATCTTGATTGTGTCTGCCATTTTTTTTTTTTTTTAAATAGTGATATACTATATATTTATCTATATTTGTTTTCCAGTCAATCTTGCATCATCTATCTCTTTAAGGGGACCTACGTCCCCTCTTTCTGTATGGTCTTTGAGGGCGTAGATCCGGATTTAGTGTGTATTTTAAATTGGCTGCAAGTAGGCGTGTCCCATCTTCGTTGACATGCACACTATCCATAAATAGATCTCTTCTCCGTTCGCCATCAGCTGTGATGAAGCTGTTGTAATGGTCACAGAAGACAGTGTTTTCTCGTCCATCGACTTGCAAGCTCACCAAAGAATTTGTGGCTTTAGCTTTCAGATGACGATCCCTCTCGTCAATCCTGGGTAGTGCTGACGACACGATAACTTGTTTGGAAATTCCAGTTGATTGTATGAGATCACAAAGTTTTTCAATACCATCAGCAATTTCCTGTGGGGACAGTTTTTTCACATCATTTGTGATTAGATGAAGGATGGTAATATCAAATGTGTCCTTGCAGTTTTTCAAGTACACTTCAGCGTCCTTTATTGTGTATGTCGTCTGCTTTGTCACTTTATAATCTCGAATAAGTTTGTCTGGTCGTAAAAATTTTAATTGAGAGCTACCGAGTATCAACAGCTTCTTCTCCGTGTTCTCCTCTGGAGTTTCTTCACCCTGGTTTCCGTTTTGTGTTACGTTACTGTTTTGTTTTTTGTCTTTAGGTGCCCGCGACGAATCAGGTACCTTTGCCCATGGAGAGGGTGATTCTCCGCCATCCATTCCTTGGGCTTGGATTTGCCAGCTAATGGTCTGCTCTTTGGCTGTGATGACATCGTCTTTCACTTTGTCCAGCCTGTCGTTCAGCGCGTGTAATTGTTTGCTCTGTTTCTCTATCAGGTCGAACTGGTTAGCTATTTCCTCGTGAAGAGAACTTCTTATGCTTTTGCTCATGCTGATTTCAATTTGGAAGTCATTGCTTAATTCCGCCATTTTCTCGTCATATTTTTGCTTTTGTGCACTGAGCTCTGTTTCGAGTTCTTTCAGTTGCTTTTCCAATTTGGTCTTCTCTTGTTCAGCTTTTATAGTTAGACTCGCAGAAGACAGTTTCTCTATCTCTTTTTGCATGTCACTGTTCTTTTTCTCTGCTTGTTCTAGCTTGTTTTCTCCAATTTTCACTTTATTAAGCAATTTTTCATTTTCCTTCTTAAGTGAGCTATTTTCAGCTTTTAGTTTTGTGGTTTCGTTCTCTTTGTCTGTTAGTTGTTTTGCAATTGTCTCCATTTTAATTTGGGTGTTTTCGTCATGGTACCCTCTGAATTTCTGTACCAATTCGGTCTCAAGTGTACGTATTATTGCACATAGCTCCCTATGACTTGTGATGAGCTCATTTGCTGCGTCTGCGTTAAGTGACTGCGGTTTTGTCTCCTTAACACTCTTGTTTTTCACAGAACAAATTTCATTCCATATATCTTGCACTTTTTTAGGAGTTTTTCTGCATGCGTTACAGCACCATATGGCTGAAATATCTTTTTTATTTTCTTGTATGCAATCGAAATGATGGTATACCATGCATACTGTACATTGAATCATTTCAGTTACATGCTTTCCTTGATGTATACATCCTTCTGCACACAGATGTGTTTGTTCTGACGTTTCTGTCTGTTTGGTGTTGGGCATATTGGTGTGCGCTGTTAGTTTTTTGCCCATTGTTGGGGCTTTAGGCTTGTCTTTCTTTGCGCCTGCCTTCGACTTTTTCTTTTCTTCGGGTTTACCCTGTTGTTTTTCAACCTGTTTTTCTGAGGTTATTGTGTCTGGATTAGGGCTGTCACATGACTTAAAACGTTCACTGCGTCTAAGTGCCGACTCTTGTTCAAGATCAACAGAGCGTTGATGGCCTTGTTCAACCTCTACTATTGTGTCATTCTCATCTTCGTTGTACGATATGTCCAATAAATGAGATATATCTTCTTCATGAAAATCGCCAGCATTTTGCGTTTTAAAAGCGTCACATTCAAATGAGGGAGAATTTGGGTTCAACACTACTTTTCCAGGTATCCTCATATCCCTTGATAAAGAAGTGGGTTGACTAGATGATTTGTTTGACTTGTTTGGGGTTGTCGGTGGACTAAAATTGCGTGAAATCAATCTCTTCAAACGCCCTGGGGTTTGTAGAAGTCTTTGAGCAAGCCCTGAGTAATTCTCATTTGGTTGCACTTTTGAGTCTTTTTTACTTATGTCCTTTTCACAAATGGGTTCTACTACCTGTGCCGTAGGACTGGATTCAATGTGTACTTTAGGCTGTGAGCTCTTCATCGACATCGTCATGTACAAATGTACAGCAGCGGGGATTTCAAACAAAGACACTGGGCCGATCTACTCCACTTTCGAGTTGTTTTGTGAGGTATAAAGTACAAAAAGTCTATTACTCACATCCGGACCACAGCATACAAAGTATTCCAAGTAAACTCAGTGAATCCAACCTAAATAATGGTCTTATTTTCCAAAATTTTGTCACAAATTGCGGAGCCCTTCGAAAAAAGCAACTCATCCATGCGACCTCTAGCGGCATGTATGTGAAAGACCTCCAGTGCATATATATGTACAAAACGCAGAGTAGAGTACATCAGACTACCACATTGCAGCCACCAGCGAGAAATTACCCAAGCGCTCCACCATTCTATACAGTTAGCAATTGCACTGGCAAGCAAATACTCAAATATCACGATAAAAATGATGAAGATGGCCCCGGAATAAGAGAAATTAAATTCAAAATTCAATTCTGTGATGTCCCAAAATCTCTAAATGGAATGTACCGAATATTCTTTTCTCATTTGCTGAAGGTACTTCGGGATTACGTTTAATAAAATATGACAGCAAAGTGCCACATGCCTGATAAGTAATTAGATTTTGGAATTACTACCGGAGCAAAAAGTTCAAGAGGTTTATTCTGTATTGTTCGTAGCGGGGACACACAAGAAAATAATGAAAAGGATCTCCATGGGTGGGATACAGATTAAGCGCCACTTGAACACAAGACAATTGTACAATCACGTACAACAGTGCAGCATTATCCGTTCAAATCTAAACTGACGTGAAGTTAAACTTATATATCCGAGTCATAATTGAGTGTCGCAGATTGGTGGATGGCGTTTTGCGTAAGCTTCTAAACTGACTGAAAATTATGGCGGCTTATACGTGTTTTGCAAAAAAATCCCGTTATTACGACTTTTTAGCTCGTCATAACGAGGTAAATCTACAACGATTCCGATCGTATTCAACATGGTAATTTCCTTCATTTGCCTAACAAGTATAGGTTAAATTTGTGCCCATCTTGTTTACTACTACTTGGATGCTGCTATCCGAAAAACATTTATTTATTAATTAATTTATTTATTTATTTATTTATTTATTTATTTATTTATTTATTTATTTATTTATTTATTTATTTATTTATTTATTTATTTATTTATTTATTTATTTATTTATTTATTTATTTATTTATATATTCATTCATTTATTTATTTATTTATTTATTTATTTGAGTTTGAATGACAGTTCCAACTTTTACAATATTTATTTATTAATTTTTAAATTTTGCGTATTTGCCTAAAAGGCAAGCTCAAGGTCAATGTCAAGGTTGGTTTAAACATATTTTATTAACACAATTGGCCGACAGGCTCACCAGCCTATATGAGGGCCTCTTGTACAAAGAAGACATGACTACATAGATATTATAAGCAAATATTCACAGATAGGTCACGCACAGGACCACAAATATGAAAACGGAAGGGAAAAGAAGTGATGCGTGAGCATTGGTACAAATAGAAGGAGTCGTACTCCATGAACACAGTTACCAAAATAGGATCACGTTTTAAATCTGCCAGATAATTTTATGTACTTATGTACTGCTTCAAAAATTTCCTCATTTTGACTTTTTGAAAATCCTTTTCTTTCTGTTCCGAACAATAATGTTTTCAAGTTGGAATTACCAAGAGTGAGTACTTTACACTGCAATTCGTTTCGTAGGGTTACATATTTATCACATTCAAAGAAAAATGGTAAATAGATTCTTGACTGGCTCCGCATGAGCATGCGGGAGACTCTACAACACCTACTTTGTACAAGTCGCTCTTCAGCTGGATGCAGCCCATTCTCATTCTAGAATGAATTATGGCAATTTTCCTTTCTCCAAAATAGTACAATTCATAACGTTTTGGACTGTTTCTGTTAAGCTCTCGTTTAAAATCGTCTAGATGCTCAATGGTCCTTACTGATCGGGGCAATAAGTTCCATTCGCGTATAGTTGCCGGCAGAAAGGAATTATAAAATATAGTTTTCTTGGCCGCAATTGTTCGTATTTGCTTAGTCCGTGTGGAAACTGTTCCCGGTAATAATCTGGAAAGATATGCTGGGGCCAACCCGTTAACAATTTTGAACAGAAGTACCAATTTTTGCTTTCTTCTACGCTCTGATAATTTTTCCCAGCCAGTCTCCTCGTATATGCGTTGGAGACCGGTGTGGGCAAAAGCCCCGGTTACCACCCGGGCTGCAGCTAGCTGGACAGTTTCAAGTCGGTCCCTGTCGGGTTTTGTGCATCCATCCCAGACCACACTAGCATACTCCAGGCAAG